>JAFBJU010001440.1:228331-355831 GCA_016785305.1 Colistium nudipinnis
GGGGGCGCCCGGGGGGGGGGGGGGGGGGGGGGGGGGGGGGGGGGGGGGGGGGGTAGGGGGGGGGGGGGTGTGGGCCGGGGTGGGGGGGGGGGGGGGGGGGGGGCAGCTGCAGCAAACAGGGGCGCCCATTCATACCATCATCAGGTCAACAAATGCACAAACGTGAGCCAGCGGCTTTTTTTTTTTTTTTTTTTTTACCAGGTGTAGATCTGGGAGCAGAGAAGAGATTGCTCTCTCTTTACACCGGTTTAAAATCAATCAATCAATGAAATAATCAATCAAAGGTTATTGGTACCGCCCAAAATCCCTAGCCTCAATGGGCTATTACCATCAGTACTCCTAAGACCCCTCACCTCCCCGCCAACTTCAAAAAAAAAGGTCTCACGATGTCGCATGCACGTAGCAGAGGAACACGATATAAAAACAGTTCTATAAATAAATAAAAATGGGAAGCGGGGGGGGGGGGGGGGGGGGGGGGGGTGGTCTGGGGGACAGGTGCTGGAACATCTGGTGCCCCTGCGCTGGGTGTGCCACAAACTCCTAATGAACACATGCAGCTCGGACCGTCGCGCTTATTAACTAAATATGGACTGGTGTGTTTGGCATCCTGCTCTGTTTGTGTTGACTCCTGTGTTATTTTCGTGTGTGTGTGTGTGTGTGTGTTGCGAAGGTGGCGCGTCGGTGGGGCATCCAGAAGAACCGCCCGGCCATGAATTACGACAAACTCAGCAGATCGTTGCGTTACTACTACGAGAAAGGAATCATGCAAAAGGTAAAAAAAAATATATACATATATATTAAAACAACTGAACCGATTGAAACGCGGATCTCTGCTGTATCGTGGCCGATATAAGAAAAAAAAACACATTATGAAGGAATCTGGGCAGTTCAAAATGAAATTGTCCCTCCTGATCGGTTCCACCTGTGTGTAACGAGCCTCAGGTGTGAACCTCTCCACCAGAGCTCATATGAGCAGGTGGAACATCTGAGCTTCTGATGAGCAGGATCTTCAAGCCTTCCTGTTCCTCCACTGAGCTATTTGAGGCTTTTCTTTTTTTCTTCTTCTCCCACTCACTGATTAGAGATCCTGCGGAACGTTTCTCGGCCGCAGACGTCCAACGTACTTTTATTATGATTATTATTTGATTTTTGATTTTTTTTTTTTTCCGATTGAGTGTCAGTCTACAGTTTTCTCCATGCGTCCTCCCCTTTATTTGATTTGTTTTCCAGCTGTGAGCCTCTGTAGCTCCCTTTCACTTCTTCTGTCTCTCAATCAGTCCAATTTAAAAGAAAAAAAAAAATCTCACCTTACGCGCACACACACACACACGTCACTGCACCTGAACGCACTCTACAGGAAACTGATGAGCAGATAATAAAACAATTTAAAAAACAAAAAAAAACAATGTACAAGCTAAATTATAAAAACATGATGAAAATAGAATAATAGTAAAATAAAAACGCATAGCAGGACAGTTGTGGTAATAAACAGCATATTTTAGCAAATGAACTCTTAATTTAATAACTTGGGTGGGAACACAGGGCCGACATGAAACCCGCTTCATGTTAGATTGTAATCTTCATTCTGTAAATGATATCAGGTCATTGTAAAAAATAAATAAAAATAAATCAGCATTTTGAAATGATGTCTGCATCTAACACGTGTTTTATGTCAATCTAAAACACATTCGCACAACAAGGCACGTTTATCTTGACATCTGAGGCATAGGCCGTTTTCATTCAGTGATTTTTACATTCAAGTGAAATTCCGAGTTTTGAGGAGAAGAAAATGGTTCATATTCTGGAGAATATTCTAAAAAAAAAAAAAATTGTCTCTGGTGCTTGAGGTTTTGCGTTTATGTTGATTTTCTCAGTAAATGCTAATATGCACTTTGTGTGTTTATGCGATTGTGTTACAAAAAGCAGAAATCAATGGTTCAAACCGTTTTTTCCACCCCACCTCCTCCTCTGTCTCTCCTCCTCCTCCCCCGCCCCCCCTCCTCCACCCAGGTGGCCGGAGAGAGATACGTCTACAAGTTCGTGTGCGACCCCGAGGCCTTGTTCTCGATGGCGTTCCCCGACAACCAGCGTCCGGTGCTGAAGACGGACGTGGAGCGGCAGATCAACGAGGAGGACACGGTGCCGCTGTCCCACTTTGACGAGAACATGGCGTACGTACAGGAGGCGCCGTACTGCCAGCCGCACCCCTACAGCGAGGGCTACGTCTATTAACCTCAGTCCCACACACACACACACACACACACACACACACACCTCCACTGTATCCTCCTCCTTTGTACACCTGAGACTCTTGTGTCCTCTAATTAAGGCTGAACACACACACACACACACACATACAGTGGAGCTTCCCCTCTCTTTCTCTTTTACACACACACACTTTTTTTTTTTTTTTTTTTTTTTTTTCGCTCTTTCGGACGTCCAGGCCGCACAGCAGGACGGAGAGTGCACTTTACGGACAGGATTGGCGGTTTATGATTGTGCATTCATGTGGGAGTTTTTCTGTTTGTGTGTCTGTTTTTATTTATTATAATTATTTTGAACTGAGAGCGTGAGGCTGCCGGGACTCGACGGGCTAATTCACGGCCAGGCTGCGGCTAAATCTCCAGACTCTGTTTTTCATGGAAACGGCAAATTGGAGGAAAACCTTGGTACGTTTTTTGCGTGAATACCGGCGACACGTGGCGAACGCCACTCCTACGTCAAAGTCACGTGACTACAGACTTTCAAGACGTTCGAAAGCAGACGTTAAAACAGACGGTGACCTCTGACCTTTCCCTGATCAAACCGGATCATTCTCTCAACGACTGCAAACCTCGTGGGTCGCTAACGACGACCCGTCGGACGCCAACTCCGACCGTGCGGATGAAAAATAAAACTTTTTCTGCATCACATGTGAACAGCATGTGTTTAGGATAATCAATAAAGCCACAGCTCGCTGTACGGAAAAAAAGAAAAACAAATTGAACCGTAAACTGCAGTTTTCCGGGGGGGTTGAGTTTTTAAATGAAAGTGTATGTACAGGAAAAAAAAAATGGAAACAGCATTCAAACCAGTCCCCACATTCAAGATGAAGTTGGTTTTCCTCGCCCCAAAAAAAGACGGAAGCGCTTTCAATGACAGGCTTGAAAAAAAAAAAAACACTTAACTAATATCAAATATTTCCCTGAATTTCTTCTTTTTTTTCCACTCCAAGTGAACATGAGTTGTATATTTTGCTTAAAACTGTTGCTTTGCCATCGATAGGGTTGTTTTTTTTATATATAAAAATGTATAAGAAATATCTAGAGTTTTATAATGTGATAACAAACATTCATGTTATAAGGAAAAAAAATAAAATTGTGTTCCATTGTATAATCAGGTAAATCCACATTTTGTTGCTGCTTCAAATTGTAAATGTATTTTCTAGTCTCAAGATAAAAAAAAAAAGAAAAGTGCGGATTATATGGCTTGCTTTTTGCTTTTTTGATTTTGTTTTTTCTTATTTTTGACTTTTATTCTTCTGTTCAATTGGAACATTACGAAACGTCCCGATCTGATCGAGGGCCACGTGTCCGGGGGGTGGGATTGGCAATAGCAGAACATTCTGTAATAAAATATCCCTGAAAAACAAAATGATCACCACTTAGCCAATGTTTTCCATCATGAATCTTCACCTGGAAGTTGTTTGTTGTTGCATTTTTGCTTTTCTACCGTTGGCATGTGACAAAAAATGAAAAAATGCAATTTAGTGCCGATTTCCACCTTTAAACGGCCCATTCGTCACAGGAAAAAAAAAAGAGTTTTAGGGCCCCAAATGTACATTGTGAAATGTGCCAGTGGGTCTAAAGACTAATAGATTATAGACAATTTCCAGCTCAGAGAGAAAACTCCCAACCACAAAGCATTTAACCAAAGTGACACCTGAGGAAAAATCAATGGCTAATTTAAGACACCCCGTTTTTTTGTTTTTTTTCATGTAGGTGAATTGTTTCTGTCCTTTTTGTCCTTTTCATACCAGAACTGGCAGTCATGAAAAAAAAAAAAAAAAAAGCGCACAAGACACTTCTTTAAAGTTATTATTTCCTTCTGTAAAGTGTCACTATGGCTAAAAATCAATGACTAATTTGAGGAAGCATTGTTTAATTGGTTCCACTGATGGGAAAAATGAAAACGGATGTGTAAGTAATGAAAAAACACTACTTGCCTTAATTTGTCAGAGCGGGTTACAAGCCGAGCCCCATTACAGTCCCCACACTGATTTTTTTTTTTTTTTTTTTTTATTGATTGCCTGTAGTGCAGCGGATTGCCGTTAACTTGAAACACCTGATTGCTTCCCTGAGGATATTTAACAACATCTAATCCGACATATACAAAAGCCAACCAACCCAGCTTTTTTTAATATGACGAATGACGCCTCTAATTTCCTCTTTAAAATGGCAATAATCTGTAATAACACGCTGTCTGGAGGAAGAACGTTATTAATTGCCCTGTGAAGCACATAATGCCTTTTTAAGATCCTCACAAACAAATCTGTGTTTTTCAATTTCTTTTTTATTTATTTATTTTTATTTTTTTTACAGGCTGGTTATAACATATAGTATGACGTTTACCGATCAAATGACATATAATTAACAAAATATAATTTCACAGTTGATGGGATATTAGAAGAGCTCAAAAATAATCAAGCACTTGTAGGAAGTACTTGACGGGATAATAATCTGTTGCTGGTACCTTATACTTTAATTATAACATTTTAGGATCAAATATTGTGTGTTTATTTACCAGCTACTTTGCAGATTGCAATGTTATTAATGATCATATATTAAATATGAACCTTCTAAAAAAAAACAAACATGAAAGGAGTTAAATCCTTCAAAGCTTTGCCAACAAAACGTGTCTATATAGTTTTGTTAATAATTAGTTGAGTGCAAGATCTGAATTCTTCTGGAATAGACGGTATGAGGTCTGGTTTGAGGCGGGGAGGGTGTGGACCTGCAGAACCGGTTTGTGACCTCTGTTTTGACTTTGGCTGATCAAATGAGCGTCACGGTTACAGACCGGACACAATTGTCTGAGGTTTATTCAAACTCCCATTATTGAAATCCCATGCAAACAACACAAAAAAAAAAAAAAAAACGCCCTGCGCGCTTTGAATATGCGGTCGGAGATTTTCCAGGTCGGCACCCTTGCGTCGTAAAAAAAAAAAAAAAAAAAAGACTCTTTGAGGTCACGGGTTAGGATGAGTCGTCTTACACCTTCTGGAGGCGTCGTGTCACTGAGGCTGAAGACCACCGCGCAGAATCCTGTTCTCTGGCCCCAGATCAGGGCCATCAACATATTCACCATTTATGGGCATATGCTGTACATCCTGTGCCTAGGGCCAAATCCTCCACCACCACCACCTCCTCCTCTTCTCGCTAATATTCGCTGTATCTGAGACTCTGGCGAGTCAGAATCCTGTTCTCTGGCCCCAGATCAGGGCCATCAACATATTCACCATTTATGGGCATATGCTGTACATCCTGTGCCTAGGGCCAAATCCTCCACCACCACCCCCTCCTCCTCCTCTCGCTAATATTCGCTGTATCTGAGACTCCGGCGAGTCCTGGTCCCCCCCCCCCCCCCCCCCCCCCCCCACCCCCCGCCGTACCCCCACCCACCCCCCGCCGTAACAAACAGATGGCGGCTCGGATCTTGAGTCATCACAAAGCCATTAGGAGAGCGGCTCGTGGCTCTGGCCCTCGTGTTTGCTCAGGATCTGAAGTCCTCCTCGGCCTCGGCCGTGTTTGCTCAGGTTAAATGGCTGGCGTTGGCCCCCGTGGAGACGCTCTGATTGGCTGCGGTCACGCCGTGGTTGTTTGACGAGCGAAATGACACCCAGCTACCCCCACACACACACACACACCTTAAACCCCCCCCCCCCCCTCCCCCAATGTGTTTGACTGTTTGAAACAAGTTGGCTTTTAATACAGTGTGTTTACCCACCAAAAAGCCCTGAGTGTGTTTCTATCTGTGTTGCCAGGGTCTATCAGTGGCCAGACCAGTGAGCATAAATCATTCAGGGGTAATTCAGAGGAACAACAGGAGCTACTAAGAGGAAAAAAAAAAAGGGAAATTATAAAGCCTCTATAATGGAGGGCCCACTATTACGGTCTGGTTTAAGGCGGCCTTATAAATGGTTTTATTATGGAGGAGGCTCTATTTTGGCACCAAGCTATCTGCCCATTATCGTTTTTGGTGAAAAATCTCTTGTGTTCTCGGCAGACGTAATGATAAAAACTTTCACCAAAAAAAAAATAACAATAGGAAAAATCACACATCCTCATTTTGCTCTGAAGTTACAGATTCGGACTCGGATGGACGTTTTTCTTGTTTTCGTCTTTGTTGTTTTTCAATTAGACAACTCGCTGCGATGTGCCGGGGTCCTGCGTGTTTTTGTTTTTTTTCCGTTCCTCGGTCTGTGGATCCAAGTTCTCCGTGAAGCTGCCGACTCTTCGCCGCGTGGCTCTCATTTTTTATTTATTTATTTATTTTAAGAAGTCTCAGGCGACGCCGCCGGTTTCCCAAATCATTACGCTTTTCACTATCTTGTCGATCGTGTTGATCCACCACACAAGGCTGACCGCCCCCCCCCACACACACACACACCAGTTCACGCTCCACACAAAGGCCTGTGACAGTAATAAATAGCCTCCGTGATCCAGGTTTAGAAAGCTGTGAAATTGGATATAGAGATGCTCTCCGTCCGGAAGCTGCAGGTCGGGAGTCCTCTCAGACCAGACTGTGGGGACGCTTTAATCCGATCACGCCAGAATGTGAGACGGGTCTAATCGTCCGGCGGGGCCCCGGCGGGGGCCCCTGGGGGCCGGCGGCGGTGAGACGGCTTGATGAGCAGTCCAGTGTGTGTACAACGGGGATTTTAGGGAGTCTTGAGTTTCACACACACACACACACACTTTGTCTTGGGCTTGTCTTCAAACAATGTTGTTGTATAAACGGAACCGACGAAAGAGACGAAGAAGCCACGTTGCTAAATACATGCTAACGCTCAGATCTCATGTCATACATGTGGCTTCAATTCAATCCATTCCACTTTTTATATTTTCACATATCATTACAAGCATATATATATATAGTATTTAGAATATGACGTCAAATCTGTCAATTTGATTTATTTCCCGCTCAAACCGCGGCAGCTCAGTGTTCTAAAACGCTATGGAGATAATTATTCATTTATTAATTTATTTATTCGTCCACTTTAAGGTATTTCATGTATAAAAGCCTTTTGATGCCAGGCACATTTTAATCAAAAATAATAGTGGTTGTGATACATATATATTTTTTTTTAACAAGGGCGTCCAATACCAGCCATGAATGAGTTGGACGTGATATTATGGTCTGCGCTCCGACCCCGTGTCTCGGGCCCTGGCACGCCTCGCCATTCTTCACCTTCCACAATGTCGTTTCATCCCGGCATCGTCGGTCCACGCCGCGGCGCGGCAGCTCAGTGTTCTAAAACGCTATGGAGATAATTATTCATTTATTCATTTATTTATTCGTCCACTTTAAGGTATTTCATGTATAAAAGCCTTTTGATGCCAGGCACATTTTAATCAAAAATAATAGTGGTTGTGATACATATTTTTTTTTTTTTAACAATGGCGTCCAATACCAGCCATGAATGAGTTGGACGTGATATTATGGTCTGCGCTCCGACCCCGTGTCTCGGGCCCTGGCACGCCTCGCCATTCTTCACCTTCCACAATGTCGTTTCATCCCGGCATCGTCGGTCCACGCCGCGGCTCGGCCTCACCACAGACCGCGTGGCCACGCCCACCCAGCGAGGTGGCTCACCATCTGTCGGCCGGGGCCCCGAGACCTTGGGCGGGCAAAAGGGGGCCCAACCCCCATATACCCCCTCCACCCTCACCCTCACCCCCCTCCCAGGGCCCATTAGCTCTCCCTAATGTCGCCACTGTGGCTCCAGAGAGGGGGGGCCGGGGGGGCTAACAGGCACAAAATGGACTGCTACTTATCCTCCTTAATTCCCAGAATGAGCTCTCTTTAGCGTATGCATAATTCATTTCCTGAAGTCACTGCCGGGCGCCTTTCGCCCCGTTTAGCAAACACTGGTGTCAGGTTTATCTTTCAGGTGGGAGAATCTGCTGTAAACCGTGGTAGCGAGAGAAATAACTGCGAAAGACTCCGAGTCTGGATTTTTGAAGTCATGCCCGGTCATTTGAATAGCGAGTCTGCCGAGCCTGGAAGAGTACACCAACGTGGTCGGGGGGAAGATAGATATGGCAGGGGTAAAATTAGACCACCTCACATTCATAATACCTAATGTCCTTTAAATAGGCCTAAGACTAGAAATAGGCCGAGATAATGAATTATTTGTCGGTGGCTCTTCTCCGTGCTTTCGTTTCCACAGGCGTATTCATTCTTTCCCTGTGAAAACGTGGCAGCCGTGTCAAATCTACTGAATAATGCAGTCGTTACGATACACCTTAATTTCTTGGCGAGAAGAACATTCACGGGGGCTTCGCCAATTAAATCTAATACAGACACTAATGTTTTAGTAATGCTTTTATTCAAGTTTTTTTTTCTCTTTCGCTGAACGGCGACGGCCAACGACGGCCCGTGCGCTAAGACACATCCGGTCAGTATGATAATAATGGCGTAATAAGATTTTTTTTTTTATTTATTTAGCAACAAAGCAGTCGTTCGCAGAGTTGATCTCAGGGGTCATCGCGGAGTCAACTTAACATCGCCCAACAATTGAACCCCCGTTTTTTTTCTGCATGAGGCAATTACGAAAACCTAAACTGTGTTTTCAGCCCTAAATTAAATCACACGTGCAATAAATAGAAAATACTCAAATAAGCAAACAATCCGGCTCCAACGTGCGGCCCCAGCTCAAAAAACAGCGCACCTAAATAATCAGGCGGGACAAGCGTTTCCTTCTTCTTCTCCTCAACAAAGGCGTTCACTGTGACACATCCAGAATCCTCTCCGGGGCTGACCATCAGCGAGCCCGCTCATGTGAGAGGAGATTTGGCTCCGCCCCCCCCCCCCCCCGTGGCCTTGTTTTGGCAACAGAGGGAGCAGGGGGAACCGAGAGCCGAGCCAGGACAATATGTTTTTTTTTTTTTTTCAAATGCCTCTCAGCCAATATTTATTTAGCTACAAGCTGGCACGTCTGAGGCCAAGACGGGCGCACAAACACACATCAGGCCTCGCCAACGTCCGACCAATCACAGACGAGTGTGTGCCATAAGTTAGGCGATGATGATGACGACGATGAAGATGATGATGACGATGGCGATGGCGATGATGATGATGATGATGATGATGATGATGATGATGATGATGATGATGATGATGATGATGACGGCGACAAATGAAATACCAAAATATGTGTGTGTGTGTGTGTCCACGTTCAATTTCCAAGACAATCGTTACGAATCAGAAAAATCTGTTTCACGTTTTGGTCATGAGGACCTTTTTTTTTTTTTTTTAAACAGATGGTTCCTTATGTGCCGAGCGGAAGTGTCTGTTAACTCAGTTGGCTCACAATTGGTGGCCGTCGGCCAATGACAACAACGGGAATCGGGTGTGAGCAACAGTGCAGTTTGCTGCCTTTTTTTATTTTTTTTCTTCCTCCTCTTCTTCTTCTTCTTCTTCTTCTTCAGACGCTCGGCGAACAGAAGGAGCCGTCGCACCTGGAGCGGCGTGGAGCGGCGTGGACCGGCGGAGGCCAAGAGTTCACCAAGTGTTTTTAAAATTGAACCATGGTAACTTTGCTCATGTCGTCAAATTTTTTTTTTTAAATGTCCAACACCGCTCGAGGTCAAACTTACTCTCTCAATTTTAAGGTCGTTTTTTGGTTGTTTGAACGTAAGACGCCATTTTATTTACTTGTTTGGCAGTTGAGGCACCACACATGGCGTCAGTAGTTTTTTTTGTTTTTTACAGAATTAGTGGGTTTTTATGTGGGTTTTATTTCTCTATTTAATGTAGTAGTTTTGATGCATTGTCACATTAGCTCCAGAACTGTGTGTGTGTGTGTGTGTGTGTGTGTTGCCTTTGTGTTTAAAAAAAAAAAAAAAAGCTTACCTCGCCTCATCTGATAGAATAATGAAATTACTGATGAACTCTATATGTCTTCACACCAAGAGGCCCGGGAAGCATAATCAGCCTATAGGAAATGTGTCTAATTAACCATCTGATTAATCAGTATGCTAATGAAACCATATTGATACAGTTCCATGGATCTGGTTTCGGGGCCAAGGGGGGGGGGGGGGGGGGGGGGGGGGGCGGGGTTAAACCCCCCGGGGGGGGGGGGGGCGAGCAGGGGACGAGTTTAATCACAGCAGCGGGACAGTTGCTAAAAAGATGCAACGAACGTTCCGGCAATATGTTCCTCCACGGTGTGTGTGAAGAAAAAACACACACACACACACACACACACACAAACACTTCTCCGTGTTTCCATATGGCTGCGTGCGTGCGTCGCATCTGGCCCCAGCAGCGTGCCGTCTATATACACTTACCGACCTATATCTGCAGTTGTCTTCGCACCTCGCGATTGCCGCGCGCAAAGTGAAAATTAAAGGCAGAAGGCTCGTGTGACGCCATTAATTAGACGCAGGCCAAGTGGAGTCACACTCCTCGTGGCACAGGCGCTCCCATCCTCAATTACTGGCTGCCAACAAAGCAATTAAAATGGCGGTCCCACGGAGTTACCTGGGAGCGGCTGTGGAGAGTGGAAGCCCCCCCCCGCCCCCCCCCGAGTGGCTCTGCAGCGGGGGCCACAGGTACATGATTACTATTGATCAAGTGGCAATAGAGCATGTGGAACAACATTGTTATCTTAGCCAGGTGTCCACTCCAACAGCAGGGGGGACGGGGGGGGGTGTTGGAGGACGGATGGATGGATGGATTGGTAAAAAAAAAAAAAAGCTTATTTCTTTCTTTTCATTTTAAAAACTTTTTGTTAATATTATTTAAGGCGGATTGTAAAATAAATGTAAATGAATTCAATTCAATTAAATGAAAAACCAAATCTCATAAGTGTGTCTACATGTGCTCTACAACAAGCTCCACACACAAAAAAAAACACACACACACCGATGATGTCCCGCACCGGACATGATGAAGACAATTCATGATGATGCTCCAGACGCAGATTCATGACAATAAGACACTGACACCCCCAAACAATGTGGCCGTGGACTTCCAGCGTGAGCTTCCTGCCACTTCCTTTACGCACACACACACACACACACACACGGTGCTCTCTTATTAACTCTGCAGCGTGTTCTCCTTCAATAGACCCATTCACACACACACACACACACACAGATATATATATATATACTCATGTCTTTACAACGGAGCATGGACCTCGGGGCAGGGTACACCATGTCACCACCCACACACACACACACACACACACACACCAGACCAGGCACTTGATTGATCGTTCCAGTGTCGTGTTTAGTCCCGATCCAGAGCCCCCTGATGATGTTTACTTCGCCTGACTCCTTGACAGAGCTATTGTCTTATTCACACTCCTCTCTCGCCCACTTCCTCTTTGTTGCCTCGTATCTCTCTCTCTCTCTTTCTCTCTCTTTTTCTCGCCCTCCTCACGTTCTCCCCTTTCTCCTGCAGCTATTCTTAGCTGGGAGCTGTGTGCACTGACTGTCTCTACCTCGGGGGGGCGGGGGGGGGGGGGTGATTAGAATAGAGGTTTGTAGCTCAAAGCGCAGATTTAATTATTTATTCGTTTATTTATTTATTTGAATTTTTTTTCTCACAATTTGCAGAAGTCCGTTCGGAAAAGTGCCTGTACTCTGGATCCTTGGAGGCCTTTCAAAGTTGAGTCTTCCAAGAAAAATCCTCTCACATCAAACCCACCTCTCCATCTTACAGAGGGGATAACAGGAAATGGTCTTGTTTTTTCATTTCAAGAGAAAAAAACAAAACAAGTCGTTTATTTGAAGTTTTTCCACCACGTCAATTTGTCCAAAAAGGAATGATTATTTTTTCAATGTTGGTTGAAAAACAACAGAGGCTAGCAAATGAGTCTAAATGACAAACATTGTTTGTTTGCTTTCCATATTGTTCAAGAATATAACTTTCTAAAAAACAAGATTTAAAGCAATAGGTCAGCAGCTAGAGGTCAGGTTGTAAATGTGAGTTTTAGCATTTTAGCTTGAACCCGTTGGATCTTATATTTAAACAGAGAAATGGCTGAAAAGATTTAGATTTACAATATTTTCATTGTCAGGATTTTCTGTGATGATTTATTGGTCCTATTGATACTCTAAACCTCCATTTTGTAAGTCTATACAGTAGATAATAAATGGACCTGGAGATGAGGCTGCTGTTTTTTTCCCCCCAAGACCCATAACGAAATATATGTTTTTATTAATTAGCGTAATGCTGAAAAGAAAAACAACCTTGTGGTGAAATAAAACAAATATTTGCTTCTGTGGAATACCAAAGCTCGAAAAACATTTACCTCCTGGTCTTTCCTGTGCAACATCAACATCACATCAATCAGGGATCCCAAATTAATTTCTTGAATATAAGATTGACTCCGAAAACAGCCCTGCGTCTGTTCTGCTGCTCTGCGCGCGTGTGCGCTAGCTGCTAACCAAATCAAAGAAAACTTCGGCAATCCTTTGGCTTAATCCTCATTGAGGCCCAAAATTGACATGTCTCCCCTATGATCTCGACATGTTATTAAGATTTAATGGTGGAATTATGATCATTAAAACAACATGACTGATACAGGGGCCAGATGATGGCCTATTCATTTAACCTACTCTTCCTGTACTAATATTGAAACAGACAGTCTGCCAGTTATTAGATCATAATTAGCCGCCGCAATCTGCACGGAATCCGAGGAAATGACGCCAAGTTAGCGGCTCGGCTCCGTCTGACGGGGACCAGCTTCTAAAGCTGCCTTGGTGGATACCGGTCCGCGTTTGAATAAGCCGGGGTTATAATGAACCAGATGGCGGGCTAATGAAAATAACCGGCGCTCTTATTTTAATGACGGCACTTCCACCCAAACATCAGCCGTTGTTGTTGTGACTGACATCCAACGTGTTCTGGTGTTGAAAACGGCAGGAAAAAAAAAAAAAAAGCAGAGGATCTACGATATTTACATGTTGATCATCCCTTTCATTGGCCTTTCTCGTGTGTAACTGGCTCACGCGGCCTGATTTCCATAGTGTGTGTGCGAATGTGTGCGCTCGCGTGTGTGTGTGTGTGTCAGTTTCGCCGTAAAAAAAAATAAATCTGCACCTTCAGCTTTTTCTTCTTTTGTTTTTTTTTTTGCCCAGAAGAGAAAGAAAACGTGCCCCACACCTCTGTCGGCCTCCCTCTCTCCTGGCTCGGCACCGCCGGCTCTTCTCCAGGTAGCATTCGCCAAAGTCGCCCCATTAATAAGCAACATATTTGATTTTCAATGTGAAACGCCCCGAAACGGCATGAGATGTGAGACGTATGGTCGGGGGGGGGAGAATTATTCAGAGGAGTGTAGGAGAGGTGTCACGCCACCCTGGGGCGACCATCATGCTTTGGGTGGGTGAGAACGTGGAGTTGAGAAGGTGGCGACGCCGCGGGTGAGCCGAGAATACGCCAAAAACCAAAAACCTCCGAATTAGATTTTATTTTCTACTCCACCATATTTAAATTACCATGTGCTGTCGAGAAAACGTATGTTATAGATGTATCTTATTGTTCACAAACAAATACATGTAAAAATCCTAAATTGTGTTTTTTTATGGGTAGTAATAACTATTTAACCAGCAGCTGTGATTTTTGTTATTCCTCATGCTAAGCTAAGCTAGCCACGTCCCTGTGATCTTGACTAAAAGACAAAAGACAGCTCATTTAAAAATAAATAATAATAATCACCTGCATTTAATACACCAACAGGCCACCACTGAAAGACCAGACGTGCAGACATGATTGAAATGCTAAATTAAGATCCAATAAAATGAAGAAGAGCCAAATTAAATAAAATCACAGTGAGCTTGTGTAGGCGGTTAAGTTTTTGCCAAACAATGTTGTCAGAAAGAAACGGTTTAGTGCTTATTTGACACCTTTATCTCCACTGATGGTTATTGTTTCTGATTTCACATAATTTATCGAACATTTACTGAGAAAACAGGATGTACAGGTTACTGTATATTGTATACCTGGGGGTTGCAGGTTTTTGTTCAATATATATACTTCATATATAATATGAATATAAATGGAGCTCCAAATTATTTCAATAAATCAAATTTCTAAACTGTCATTATAATAATAAGGAAGATTGCGTCTGCAGAGGAATTTCACCTTGAAATGAGAGATGGCAGCTTTAAAATCACTTTTTACACGTGTGACAAATCAACTACACAATTAAACACAAAGATTTTCACTTTTGCAGGTTTATGGATTGTGTGAACTGTTCATTTTCTTGTCTTTTTTTTGTATTTATTCCCACAAAATGTGTCGTGCCTTAATTAGTCTGATGAGGATTTGTCTGGTGCCGGCTGCCACACCTGTGACGTGTTGCCCATTACCCATCCTCCACTATAAATCAGTGCGGCTGAGCTGTGGCTCAGTTTGCAACTGAAACTCTCTGATGAGGAACTTCATACAGATGTTTGCGTTTACTTTTTTTATTTCAACATGATTCAGTTTAATCTGCCGAATATACACCGATATAATATTCATGCCCAGCTATTTTCTTATTTTTGACTTTTCACGTTATGGTTTATTTGGTGGGGGGGAGGGGCAGTTTAGACCCATGCCAACAAAGGCAGCTGTGTAACTTTTCCAGAATAAATAAATAAAAAAAGAAACAGAAAAAAAAAAAAAAAAGCACATAAGAAGTGGATTACTTTTTTTATTTCAACATGAATCAGTTTAATCTGCCGAATATACACCGATATAATATTCATGCCCAGCTTTTTTCTTTTTTTTTTTGACTTTTCACGTTATGGTTTATTTGGTGGGGGGGAGGGGCAGTTTAGACCCACGCCAACAAAGGCAGCTGTGTAACTTTTCCAGAAAAAATTAATAAATAAAGAAACCGAAAAAAAAAAAGCACATAAGAAGTGGAAAGTCACGTCTCCGTGTCCCAAAGCATCCATGATCAGCCTGAACAGGATCAGAGCTGGCGGCCTGCTGCTGGGCCCAGTGCTGCCCCGGGTTCGGGAGTGGAGAGCCGCGGTGCCCGTGTCCTGTGCTGATTACGGCGCTGATAGGCCTCCGTTTGTCACCGCCACCGCACCCAGCAGCAGCGGGGTTCCCTGATTACTTAATTGCTTGTAAGAGCTCATTAAAGCTTCCTATCCGTCATAAGTCGTATGGCGAGTATCAATTTCAGAGCCAGAGATGTTTGGAGAGAGAGAAAGAGAGAGAGAGAGAGAGAGAGAGACAGAGACAGAGTGAGAGAAAGCGTGAGATGCTAAGAAGTCTGATGAGCAATTAGTGACGTGAAACGCCTCTGAATTGTTCTATTTTCACGTCTTTGGTAAAAATATGTGGAATTCATCACATGGATGGATGCTGCTATGTTACCAAGTGATAAACACGACTCTCATTCCTCTTTTTTTCTGTTTTCTGTTTTAGACAGTGGATACATTTACAAAAAAAAAAAAAAGTTGTTTGACTGAGAAAAGAAATTAAAATACATTTTATTTTGAATTTTAAAGAAGGTCCTTGTCCTCTTTCTGCTATCTCTCTATCCCCTTTTCATCCCAACACCTTTCAAGCTAAACGGCCATTAAAAAAAAAAAAATCCCCCTGATGTTGGCCTTCGTGGCTCTATGGACTTTAGAAATCTTTATTTTCTTCTTCTGTGACCTCAGTAGAGGCGGGGGGGCCGGGGGAAATAACGAACGATGATCCCTTAGCTTCGAAGAGCTTTACAAGATACTCACAATCTTACCAGGTGCAGAATTAGAATTGGATGCTGTTCGTATTAATTGGTGATCATTTGCAAAGCGGGTGGAGAGAGAGAAAAAAAAAATGTCTTTTGCCAAGAGCAAGTCTTACAAGCCCCCAGCTGGGGTTGTCAGGGGCAGGCTTGTTGGCATTGTGGCAGCATATGTTTGGTGCCAAGAACACCATTGATTTGCATTTCTTTTATATGAATTTTACAAAGCAGAAATGCTCTTTTGTGTGGAAGTGATCCCAAAAGTGAGTGTTGCAATTAATCACAAGTGAAATTTATCGGCTGATGAAAAGCCATAATTCTACTTGCAATCTTTCTTTCTTTTTTTCTTGCCACCCCTCCATTTTTTTTGAAAAAGTGGCAGCATCTGCAGCGCGCTCGGCTTTTCTTTTTTTTTTCCTTTTTTTTTTGATGAATGTGCCTTTAAAGCCGTGCAGTTTGGCTCCATTTAAGAAAAACTGGCTGCAAGGAAGGAAAACAGCAGTGCGATCTTTGAGACACTGCAAACGCCATAAGTCATGAAAATAGTTCTTCTGCCTGGGGAAACAAGCGGCGCATAATGCGGCGGAGTGACGCCAACTTCTTGAAGAAGTGCTCGCGTGATTGAGACGAGATGGTGACATGAGCAAATTAATATTAAATATGATTTGAAAACTTGCCTGGAATTGTCTCCACGTCGCGGATTTCAGATGCAAATAGCTCCGGGCGCCGAACAACCTGGATACAGAGAGGTTCCTAAACATTTTAAGGATTGGGATCATCATTTTTTGATGCACCTACTGCTCACGTCTCCGGGACCTATTGGGACATCTAATTGATCCAATTAAGCAATTAATTCTTTGGTAGGATTAGAGACGATCAGCCTTGTCGGAGCAGAGAGCGAACCGGCCCCTGCCAAGAGATGGACAAGCTCCAGATTTTTTTTTTCCCGCTTCATCTCCAAGATGGCTCCAGATGGGTCGGGGGGGGGGCTTTAGGCCTCATCTGTGGCCAAATGATCTGAACCACACACTGAGACAAACCACACAGTGTCACACAATCCCACAAAAAACACCAATTCCATTCCTCAAAATCATTATGAAATGTGCATTTCCCCTGCTGACCTCTCTCCTCACTGGGCTTTATAAGGTGCCCTGTGGAGTCCCACTGTCAACAAATAGTCGTGTTTACGCTCGTGTTTCCTCCTCACATTAAAGCGGCAGTGATTTTTTGATTGTGTATGAAAAGACTACGTGAAGTAGATCAGGAATCATCAGCCTGATACCAAATTTCAGCTCAATGTTATTTTTTTTTGTTTTGCAGCCCAAAACATTTAGCATCTGGAGTTAGCTGGCAGAGCAAAGTAAAAAGAGAGGGAAAAATTGTGATTTTGTTCTTAAACCGGCTTTGTGCATCAGCTGTTTTTTTTTGCCTGTGCTTAAAAATCCATCAAGTTACTGAACTCTAAATTCCCTAAACTGAATGAAATGACAGAGAAGCACATAAATGCCATTGTTGTGTATTGTGCTAAAAGCATGTTAGCTGTTAGCATCAGTTTCAGTGGTGGATTTAAAGGATAAAACAGGAAATATATATATATATACTGTATATATATATATATATATATATATATATATATATATATATATGTTACGGAAAATCCCTCCAACTTTAAGTAAAACTGCAAAGACAATGAGTTTGAGGTCACAGGTTGATTTATTTTTTTCTGACATTTTTGACAGTGTTCGCTGTCGATGCAACAAACTTTCCCAGCCCATGTCCTCCTCCACGAGTTCCCCGGCAATCAATATTAAAGAGGGGAAGGACAGAGTTCCACCAAGGGCTGCGTGGATGAAACCCCGTCCCCCCCCGTCCCCCTGCGCTGCAGAGATGCTGAAAGCCTTGAGTTATATTCCTGTAATTAGCTAAGTATCCACAGCAGCTCTCTCGCACACAGAGCTCCCGCGAGAGTTTCGGAGAAGAAAGATGCAATCAGAACAACAGCAGCCCGGGTGGGGAGGGCGGCAGGAATCAAACGCACCACAAAAACAAACTTTAAACAATGACCCCCGTCCCCGCGCGCAACTTTTTTCTTTTTTTTGAAATCCCCTCACACCCAACATTTTCTCTTCTGTCACCAGTTTTTTGAGGGGCACGCAACCCCTTTTTATTTGTACTTTTTCTTCCCAGGATAATGATTTACAAAATGCCTCTCATCAAAGAATTCATTAACAACGAAACGTTAATTAAAAAATAAATGCGTAAACATCAATATCAGATCTCAGCACTGTGGAAGGGAATACATTATGCAGAGTAATGATGTTTGAAAGGGGCTTTAGCACCTCTGTGGGACTCTTTTAAACCCCTTACCTCTTAGGCAGTTGCTTATTTTGCAAGCCTTTGTTGTTAAACAACAAAGAGAATGGGCTCTCATAATGTTATATTAATCAGCGGATTAATATTTCAATTTGATTTGCTTTATAGTTGAGGTGCTGTTGGCATTTCCATTTTCCCTCCATATGTGCAGCGATGTTAAGTGGTATCATTACCATTTTCTACCTGGGGGTTCTGCGAGATAACAGGCACCAGTGATAGCTCTATTCTGCACGGGGAACAGAGAGAGAGAGAGAGAGAGAGAGAGAGAGGGAGAGAGAGAGAGAGAGAGAGAGGTTTTTGGGGGGCGCTCATGCATTTTTAAAGGCAGTGTGTGTGTATGTGTGTGTGTGTGCTTGGTCTTGCCTTCACATCCATTATTCTCCAGTGTTGCGTGCAAAGCGCTGAGTCACAGGCTTTGCGTCCGCCACAGGACAACGTGAGACAATAACAACCCTGAGTTGTGCGATCAGAGGTGTCCTCAGAAATGTTTTGGTCCCCAGGGGGGATTTATTTGTTCTAAAATGTGTGTGACGGCCGTTTGTTCCTGCTGGAGAGAAGAACTTTGTTGTAATTGAACACATTGTTCACTTAGTGCTAATTAATAACATTTAAAGAAGTTTCTTGACTTGGACTTTAAAGTGTGAACTCTTTGTGCACAAACACACTTTTTATGGATAACTAACTACAAGCAGGTTTCTAGGAATTGCGGCTCTGAAGTTGGAAGTGGACACCTGCGTGTGTCAGTTCACACCTTCACCACACATGTAAATGATTTCCCATCACCACCTCCATTTTACTACTTTACAACAACAACATATAACATCTCGTTGTTTTTTTTTGTGGGTGAACTTGAACGTCACTCAAATTCCGTCAGTTGCAATGATTACAAATTGTTTCCTAACCAATCTTTTTTTTTCCATGATTCCTCAGAGGTGATAACTTTACAATTCCCTTTACAATTTGATTCTCAGAGGCAGCAGAATAAAACACATCCAATTATAACACTGATCAGCAATTCAAATCAACCTGGTCATAAAAAATAAAAAAAAATTGTCAACTCAAAAAGCAGTGGACTACACAACACTGTATGATCCATCTCCACTTGGCTTTAGTCTCAACTCTGATCCGAGCTAATCACGTCTTAAAGAAAAACAGAAGAGCAATTAGGAGCCAGATTATTTGTCATAAACACCATTGGCTGCCATGCAAATGCATCATAATTGCCCAGCAGACCTTGAGTGACAAGTCATTAGATGATTGTTCACAACGGTTGATTATGATAAGTCAGGCGTGTCTCTCTGGATACCCAACTAAGCACATAAGTGTCGACATCACCTCTGCTCATCACATCCCAACCTTAAAATACGCAGCCACACACAAACTGCTTTTTATTATCCTCTGAGGACCTCGTTTTATCACACCTGTGTGCATAATAGAGGAAAATCAAGACCCAATAATAAATAAAGGACATAGACGTACGCGATAAAATATTTAAAAAAAAAACACTCGGTTTGGCAACCTCGTTAAAGGGTTTATGGAGCCAGTTGACTTAAAGCTTATTTAAAAAACCTGACAAATGAACTTCAGTGTTTCTGTGTTAAACTTTGCGGTGAAGATGCACCAAAAATTCTTGTAAAAAGTTAAAACTGACTCAATAAAAGACTAGAAAATAGCATCTTCATCTGCTAAAACTTCGACTGTTCTGTTATAAACAAAAAAATATATTTTTTTATCTTTCATCAAATCTGCTTCAACATTTTTAAATGCGATATTGTCATCAATTGATATCCTCCTGTCCCATGTTACCTGTAGAAAATAATAAAGTGATGTAGTCATGCATGAATTGGTCAATTTGATTTTGAAGTTTCTTAATTTTTATTTCTATTTCGCCCAGTAGGTGAAACCTCTTTTTTTTTTTTTTTTTGGTAGATTTGTCTTTACGGCCTTAATTACCCTCCGCCATCGTTTTACTTTCGCATTATTTCCATTTTGATAAATTATATATATTTTTTTCCCCCGATGGATTCCTCGGGGTCATGCCACATATCATCCTCCTATTCAATCTGTAATGCCCCCTGAATCCCGCCCGTGACCCCCCCTGTGTCTACATCTGTGTGTGTGTGTGTTCCCTGTACACGCGTGTTAACATGTGTGTATGAGCACGTGCCCTTCATAATCAGGGGTCTGAAGGAGCGGGTGAATTGCTCGCAGCTGCGCGGCGCTGTCATCCAGCGTCCGCCTATCTGACCTGCTAATTTGGAGCATATGTAAAGTGCTCTTAAAGTGTCGGGCCTTTTGACGTGCCACAAACAGCAGCTGTGGCAGCTGCCCCCGAGGAAAGCTTTATTTAATTCAATTACATCTTTTGGAGATATGTAAACGAGGAGCTGAGAGGAGGAGGAGGAGGAGGAGGAGGAGGGGGAGGAGGAGGAGGAGGAGGAAGTGGGGGGGAGGTTTGGTGGAAGGCTGGAGAGACATGAGGACGATGAAGATGGGAGGGCGGGGGGGCGGGGGGGCTCTTCTACCTATCCTCCTCCCACCCCTCCAGCCTTCCCCTCCTCCCCCCTGCCCCTCTCTCCTCTCACCTCCTTCCCAACTTGAGAGTGTGGAGGCCCAGGTGGCTCGATGGGCAAATGATTGGGTGAGATAACTTAGCTCCCCTCCTCAGACCCTCTCCACCCGGGTCTCTCTCCGGCGAGAGGGGGGGGGGGTGTCTGAGGGGGGGAAGAGGAGGAGGAGGGGGGGTAATCAGGGTCAGGATCCTCTGCCACACTGATCAGTGCGTCTCAACCCCCGGGCAGCCCTGCAATTAATGCGCCGCTGAAAGGGAGCGAAAATATTCGCCATCTGGCAATTAGGGCTCATAGGCTCCCTCTTCTTCTTCTTCTTCTCCTTCTTCTTCTTCTCCTCCTTCTTCTTCTGGTCCTCCTCCCTCTTTTTAAATGCGATTGTGTTCTCATTCTGGTCCCCGGCTCCGGCGCCTCGCTCTGGCCCCTGGCCCATTTTTGCGGCTCTCAGAAAGGGAGAGAGAGAGGCCTATATGGGAATGAGTGGAAGCCTTGAGTTCAGCAATCCACAGCGATTCAGAAAAAAAAACACTCTAAGTCCTGAAATGGAGACGTAATAGCGGCTCTTCTGGTTTAGGCTACCCCCCCCCCCCCCCCCCCCCCCCCCCCCCCCCCCCCCCCCCCCCCCCCCCCACCTCTCCATACCTCTCCCCAGCTCCAGCTGCTGGTGGCCCTGAAAAGAAGAAGAAGAGAAACTGAGCAAATTAACTCTTTCTCTGTGGATGGGAGCAAAGGTTGTCAATGGTACTGTCATTTTTTTATTTTTTTTTATTTAACACATCAATGATGTTATGATTAGGCATTTTGCTGCAGACAATGGCCGCCAAATGCGGATGAATGCCCTTTCCCCCTGAAGGAGGGCTGGAGGGGCTTTTGAAAGAAAGGGATTCTAAGAGAAGTCAGACGTCTTTTTTTTTTTTCTCCTCCTCCTCCTCCTCCTCCTCGTCTCCACTGGCTCATTGTGAAATTCAAATCTGGAGGAATGACAAATGGAGTGATTACGTTTCCATTACGTTGATCTTGATGGCGAGTTTTGAGTTGCAAATGTGCCGAAACCTCGTCATTTGGCTGCAGCGAATTTTAAGGGAGACAATGGCGGAGGCAAATTTCAAAGGAAGTCGTGGTTTGGCAGGTGACGTGGGAGGAAAAACAAGCAGCCGGGCCCACAAGATTACCCATGATGCAACGTCGAGACGCGCAAAGATGTTCAAACTGCTCAATCCAGAGTAGAAAGCAACAAAAATGTTTTTCCAGGCCTCGGATCTGTACCTGTAAGGTCAGCATCCGTGGCTCCGCCTCCATCCGCTGACCCTGATCTTTCTCCTCTTTAATTGCTCCCTTCTTCCCCAAAGCCAGCCGCCGCCGCCATTCTTCTTTCCTGTAAAGCGATAATTACACATCTTGAATTATTAAGAGTCATTATCAAAAGCTTGCGCTTAACTTGTGTTGTTGTCGTGTCAGGTTCCTGTGATCTCGGGCAGTCATTACTTATTCACGCGCTGGATGCTTCTTTTTTTTCCTCCCCGTTGTCGACGCGTGGCCTTAATGACGCGCTCATCCTGTTTGCCCCCGATTCAGCTCCAGCTAAACGGCAGAAATAATATTGGGGTTACACTGAAGGGGTGGGGGAGCGAAAAAAGGCAAAGCAATAATGACTATTTATTGGCCCAGATGAAATCATTATCATAAAGGGAATTTAATTAAACTAGTATTTTGAATCAACTGTTTACACAGGCGAGGCGGCGTTCCTTTTAATCTGAGATTAAATGGCAGCGTTTCTTCAGGGACCTGCGTTCTGCTGAGGTTCAGAGGGGAAAAACTTTCTTCTGGGAACTTCAAGTACTGAGATGGATTTAATTCATTCTATTTCTGGTTAATGAAATGAATTGTGAAAAGCTGTGATTTCAAACCAGCAGTGATTTTTTTTTTACGCAAATGAAATATATGATTTATTGAAGTGTATATCCACCAGTCATTTGTCGTATGTGCAAAATATAATTAACAAGGGAAGAAATATTTAACAGATGTAATATCTGAGAAATAATTGCAATGGTTGTAGTGATAAATAAATAGTTAAACGGCAAAACATCTGTCATTGCGAGAAACAGCAGGAAGCCAAACTGCACACACAACACAACAAAAAGTGTGGTACAAATGTTATCACTCTTACATCCAATTTTATGCAAATGAACCCAAAGGTAAAGGTTCAAGTTATTGAGGTTTTTTTTCGCTGTAGACCTCGTCATACAAAACCGACTCTTAATATGACAAAAACAACAGCAGCAAAGCAAGAAATACACAAAATGTCACGGTTGTTATTTCAGGGCTCTTTTTTATTTAGAGAGAAGAAGACAAACATTCCCTCTGTCCTTATTTTGTCCACATTACCCCATCGGCGTCTAAAACGGACAGGAATACACCTTCAATTTAATGACCCACAAACCCCTGCTCCCAAAACCCCCTCCAAACTCCCACTTACCAAAACCGTGAAATAGGTTAAAAAAACAGACGGGCCACTAAATGCGTGTCCCAGGTGCTTGTTTGTGGACAGGTTGGTCCATAAATACCCAGAATGACCTTCAGACAGCAGCACGTGGCTCTAAACTGGGATGGAATCGCAGTATGGAAATAGAAATGCAAACATTGTGGGCAGAGACGGTGACAGACAACTGTGAGCTGGGCGCCTCTCTCTAAACTTCCTGTTCCTGGAAATAAATCAGAGGTCACATGACATAAACAGGTCCCAGAGACGAGGGCGGGGGGGTTTCCGCATTAGAGCCGTTTTTTTTTTCGCATGCAAATGTGCGACTCGCCAAGCTGACGCCGGGCCGCGGCCCTCGCCCGGAGGATGTCCCGTCAGAGGACCGGTAGCCACCGGCTCTGATTTTAATATCGATTGTGTGTCGTGTTCATTTTGGAACATTTGTATGTAGGATAATATGTGTTATTGGGCAAAATTTCCCGCCAAAAGTCTATTGTTGTATGGAACAGGTTCAAAAGTGATTTGTAAATGCTAATGGGATGAGCCTTTTTTTTTTCACGTCGTAGGTGGAATTCATTCCAACTTCTTCATCCGTGGGGTTAATAATTGATTCATGATTGATCGTATTGATTGTGTTTCTGTTCCCCCCCTACCCCCCCCAAAAAAAATCCTGAATATTTTTTCCCCCCCCCCCCCTCCTGGAAATAAATCAGAGGTCACATGACATAAACAGGTCCCAGAGACGAGGGCGGGGGGGTTTCCGCATTAGAGCCGTTTTTTTTTTCGCATGCAAATGTGCGACTCGCCAAGCTGACGCCGGGCCGCGGCCCTCGCCCGGAGGATGTCCCGTCAGAGGACCGGTAGCCACCGGCTCTGATTTTAATATCGATTGTGTGTCGTGTTCATTTTGGAACATTTGTATGTAGGATAATATGTGTTATTGGGCAAAATTTCCCGCCAAAAGTCTATTGTTGTATGAAACAGGTTCAAAAGTGATTTGTAAATGCTAATGGGATGAGCCTTTTTTTTTTCACGTCGTAGGTGGAATTCATTCCAACATCTTCATCCGTGGGGTTAATAATTGATTCATGATTGATCGTATTGATTGTGTTTCTGTTCCCCCCCTACCCCCCCCAAAAAAAATCCTGAATAAAAATTCTCCGAAACTCCAGAAGCTGTCGGATAATAATGAATGGTGGGGAATTAAAAAAAAAAAATTCGCGGCTGCGCTTCCATCTGAAAAGTGACGGAGCGTGAAAAGTTTTCACATTAACTTTGAAGGAGGAGAAATGGAGTGATGAAGTGGAGTTTATTTATCTGGAATCACAGATGTTTTCTACTGAATGTGATTTCTAATCTTAGACAGGAGGATCAAAAACTTCACCCGCGTCTCTTTCTGCACTGATTTATTTCTCTCGTTCGTCCTCCCCACTCTCTCTCTCTCTCTCTCTCTCTCTTTTTGGCCTTTCATTCTCTCTCTCTCTCTCTCTCCTGTCCCTCGTCTGGACCCTTTTTTATCGTCCCACTCGTGGCCTGTGAACTGATCTGCCATTTCCAAACACACACACTCGCGCACACACAGACACAGGCACACACACGCCTCTCTCTCTCTCTCTCTCTCTCTCTCTCTTTCTCTACGTTGGGTACAAATGGGTAATAAGCACCACTTTGTACCTCTCTCCTCTTTCAGATCCACGGCATAGAGTCTGATTAAATAATCATTGGAGGAGCGTCCCTCCCCCTGCTCCTCACCTTGGGGACATATTGTCCCCTGTCAGTGAAACCTCGGGGACAGAAGGCTCCGCCGTGGGGAGGCTCGGCGGGGGAGCGAGGAGCTGATGAAACGGAGATCGGGTAATGAAGGCATGGCCCATGGCTTCCGTGGCTCTGCCATATGTTTCCACCAAATGCAAATTGCCCCCCCAATTCAAACAACTTTTTCATCTTGATATATGCAAATGTGTTTATAAATACTGGCTTATAAATATAGCATTACAGTTTTCTTTTTTGGAGGAGGGAGTTTTTGAATCCTCGCTGTTGTTCCGCGCAGCGTGACACGTTTTAACGAACGGGCCTCGGACGCTGCCGGCGCTTAATGGCGTCCTGGTGGTGTGTGTGTGTGGGGGGGGGGGGGCGCAGGAAGTGGGGGGGGGGGGGGGGGGGGGGGGGGGGGGGCGCAGGAAGTACGGTGGTCACTGCGAGGGGAGCGCAGACTGGCCCGCGCACCAATGAGAGCGCCCCTGATGGATGTCCCGTCCAATTAAAACTTGGCCACTTATCACACGAGCCAATGGGACGTGGTTGCGAATGAGCGCCGGAGGGGGAGGGGGCCACGCGCTTGAACTTTTGACATTTTGGAATCGGGGTTCCATTTTTATTGCGTAGTCGAGATTGCAGGTCGTCCCACAACAACAGAATCCACAATTTTTAACCTTGGCAAACATCTCCGAAAAAAAAAAAAAAAATCTCTTGGCAAAAAAAAAATACTCAATCAATTGTCTATTAAAAAAAAGGGGATGAACAAATAAGTTTATTGGTGTTTACATGAGTTCAGATCCTGTGGGGCAACCTCGCCTCAAAAGTAAGAGCTGCTGTGCATTGTGTGGGTGTTTGTGTGTTTGTGTGCGCTCGGAGCAATGAACCCAAAACATCAACATCAAAGAGGCGAAATGTTAAATAATGATAAAGCCTTGATTGCCGTCTAATTAACTTGATCGAGTTTCACCGAGAGCCAAACAGCTCACACATTTGTGTTGTGACCTGGAAAAAAAACTTTCTGCGACACATCTGCATCCAAACCGACACATGTGTCCCTTTAAATATTGATTATCAATAAATCAAGGGTTTGAGGACAAGCTCACGGTGTTAGCCGCTTAGTGGCGGGGGGCGGGGATGGTTGGGGTGCGGTCAGGTGTCAGTCGCCGTGGCGATGATCAGATTGTCGCCGTCCCGCCGGTTAGCCCTCGGAGACGGCACCTGAGTCGAAAGGCCTGTGCCAACATCTTCATCATCACCCGCGGCAACAGCAGCTGGCGGCGCCGGGTCCGGGCGGGCCAAGTGGGTCAGAGGCAGCCAGCCGTGAGGCCCGGTGTTGTTGTTGGTGGTAGTGGTGCATCATGGGAGAAATGTGTTTATCACACTCAGAGCTTCGACTGTGGGACATTTTGATTTTATCCTTGGATGATCATTAGAAGATGCTATTCCTATTAAATATGTTTTTTCTTTGAAAACTTAAAAATTGAAATTGAGCGATTCTGGAGCTTGTGGCGTCATTTTTCCTTAAAGTGATGAGGGGAAAATAATATTTTAAATCCAGATACGTTTATCCCAATGAATGATTCAATTTGTTCAACTTTAAAATCCAAGTTATCTGTCTCATGTTTTTTTTTTTAGAAGAAGAATTTATCTAGACAATAGGCAGATTATTTATAGGCTCAGACAGGTAGGATTTGAACCCAAAGTTTTATATTTGATGACAGTATTGGGTTGCCAGGTTGGGACACCAGTCGTGGAGGCCCCGTGTGTGGACACCGGTGGTTGGGGTGCTGACGGATGAGCGGTTACCGTAACCTCCGGGTTCGCCATCAGCTCGTTAACCCGAGAGCTCGTGTGCTGCTGCTAATGAATCTCAGACATGTGGGCGCAGACAAAGAACCACACTGCCGAGTGTGTTGTGTGTGTGCCTGGAGACGACAATAAACACACAACCGAGGCAGGGGTGACGCTCACTGTGTGATCACAGGGAGACGAGCCGGGTTTAAAATGGTGTGATCCAACTCCTTTAATTGGTTAGGGTTAGGGTTAGGGAAAAGTTTCAAAAAAAAGATTTACTCGCATTCATTTATTTGTACATGCTCAGCCTCATTTACAATGACTGATTATTAGAAATAATAAACATTTCTATGTATGTGTAATATCTGTGTATTAATGTGTAATTATTAAAAATCACTTCTGTAGGGGAAATTAAAATGAAAACATGATAAATCACCAGATAATCAACACTTTATTAGTTTCATTCAAAGCAATATTTGATTGTGTTAAAAAAAAAAAAAAAATGGAAAAAAAAGGGTAACAGATACAATACATTGAAAAAACAACTTACTCGTCACACCCTTAAAAATGAAATGTCTAATGCACACAAAATAAAATATGTTATATAACTTTCTCGCAAAAATGTCATGGAAGTTGAAGTGTTGCGTTTGTGTGCGTGCGCGTGCGTGTGTGTGTGTGTTTGTTCATCAGAGCTACAATGGCTCCCTCTTGAGGGTTTGTTGGGAGGATTTTGGAGAAACGAGCAACACACACGCACACACACACACACACACAATTGTTGTCGTTATTGGGAAATATTTCTCATTAATTACCCTTATTGTCCAAAATAGTAAACTTGAGATATTGTTTGGCTTTTACTTTGATTAGTTGTTTTTTCAAGCATCATGATTCAGATTGATTGGTTTATGCAGAATATTTGAACATGTGAGTTTTTTTGGCTTGTAACTGAACCAATATTTTTTGTTTTTATTTTAAGTTTTACTTTTTATTTTACTTCATTATGTAACCAAGGCGTCACAATATTTAAACCTGATTTTGCATTTGTCGAACAGCAGGTGTTATGATGTAAATGATGGAGGAAAAACACCTACATGTACAGCGTGTGTGTGTGTGTGTGTGTGTGTGTGTGTGTGTGTGTGTGTGTGTGTGTCCCTGGTGCCGTCATTAACACCACAGTATCTTGACTGAAATAAATCACCACCATGCACTGTTACTCACACCAAAATGAGACATATGGGTCTAAAAGCGGTATTCGGCAAGAAAGTTAATTGTGCGAGAATAATCTAATATTTGTGATATTGATATTAAACTGTGTGATCTCGTAAAATACCGTTTCTATTGAAAAGCCAACCTGCTGTCATTCGGGTCCAAAAATCCCTCGTACACCAGAGGGCAGCAAATAACAACCTGTCAAACTCCAACCCCAAGCCTCTGAACACCTTACAGTAGGAAAAAAAAAGGTTTAACATGACACCTTATTGGCTTCTTGCTATTTTTATGCAATTTCTACTTCTGATATTGCTGAGATTGTTAATGTTGCAGCTATAGCTGCTGTTTCCATAGCTGTTGCTGTTACCTGTGCTATTTCCACTATAGAGGTTATCATAATCTTGCAGAAAAAAAACAACAATATATTTTAATGACGGCGTTGACTGCCATCCACAAATACTGCAGATTTACTGAAATCATTCAGCTTGAACAATTGGATCATCCTGAACTTTCAGATTATTGTCATTTTTGATATTTGATCATCCCCACGAAACGACACGACAAATAGTCCCACTGGCTTTTTTTTTTTTTTTTTTTCTCTCAACAAAACAAATGTCTTGACTGTCAACATCCACCCACCAGAGCTCAGTGCTGTTTACCCCCTGTGGATCAGCAAGCTGAGCCACTACTCTCACTTCATTTACCCAAACACACACACATACACACACACACACACACGCAGACACACAGCTTTGAGTTTGGTACATTATAAGAATTCCCTGCAGACTCTCGTGTTTTAAACAGCCGGGGAGTTGAATGTATGCATGTGCTGTAATTGGCAGATTATAAATTCCTACACACTGTGGCTTGTGTTGACTTTGCCGCCTCTGATCCCCCGGTGGATTCATTTCAAAGGGCCTCCATTTTGGAGCCTTTTGGTGCTTAAAAACCACAGTTTAATGTCAGCGTGGTGAAATACACACACATACGCTATAATTGAGTCCCTTTTTTGGGGGGGCAGAGATAAATTATGCATGAACTTAATGGTCGGTGGTTCGTGGCCTTGTGCTGATATGGAAACTGCAAGGGGTTTGAAAAACCTCTGTGGGGAATCAGCAGAAAGAAACATTATAAATATATATATATATATATATATATTTATATACCGTTGAATATGCTAATAATAATAATAATAATAATAATAATAATAATAATAATAATAATAATAATAATAATAATAATAATAATAATAATAATAATAATAATGAGAAAAAGAAAAAGAAGCATTTAGATGTTTCGGACACATTTTTGAACAAACAAACTTCATGTCTGCGTCCCGCCAGAGGCGTCTGTGGTTTTATTTCCGATTCCTTCTCAGATAACAATCAGACCGCTGCTTCGTGCAGCCGCTCGTGCAACAGCAGGAAACACTCGGTCAGAACGGAAAGGAATCTTAATTGGCTTTTCGGATCGGGGCACCAACGACGGTGCCAACGTGCAGATGCGCACGCACGGCTTCACGCTCAGTGCTGGAGAGAATAACCTGCGGCAAAAAAGCTGCAGGCTGTCACCACCTTTTCTTCTTCTTCTTCTTCTCCTGCAAACCCTTGGTTATTTGTTTGTCTCATTCTGCAGAACCTGTTTAAGCTGCGGTTGCTAGAATGGAATCATTACTCAGTCACAACGCCACTTTCAGTTCTGCTGTAAACCTCCTGTTCTCCACACGCACCATGGGCCCCGTACATTATGGGATGCACCAGCCCTGTCATTTCTGCGGTCAACGGACAATAAACCGAGCCAAGTCCTGACATGAAGGCGGTGTCGGGAGAGAAGCGCAAATTCGTTTTGGGGGAAAAAAAGGTGGCTGAGCCCACCAGAGGATCCGCACGTCTCCAACTGAAATATTCTCTCTTAAAAGAATAAAACGAGTGGGATTCTTATATAAGTCTCATGAGTCTTGGACAACGTTTGAGCGTGAGCAGATAGAAATGAAAGGTCAAGAGTAAATCTCACCTGACGGCAGACAGCTCTGTACCAGCCACCGAGTGTTACCCTCCCTCTCTCTCCCCCCCCCCCCCCCCCCCCCCCCCCCCCCCCCCCCTCCCTCCCTCCCTCCCTCCCTCCCTCAGCGGAGTGATGAGATCGCCACCGTCCAGGATTTAACGTTAAGCCAATTACTCCGTTTGACCCATGGCCCATAAAACCAGTTCACCTGGTTCCTCTGGGCCCAGTCTGAAGGTCGAGATGCTGTGTGTGTGTGTGTGTGTGTGTGTGTGTGTGTTCGTTTGTGTGTGTGTGTGTTGTGTTGTGATCGTGGTTGCTGCACAGTCATGCGAAATGCTTCCTGATGACTGTTTTTTACCAAAGTGAAACCACAGCTTGGTGTTTCATAAATGATATTTAAAGGTGATGCAGGTTATAATCCTCCATAATGTGTGTGTGTGTGTGTGTGGATCATAAGTTTCCTTTTTCTTCTCCGCTAAAAGTCACCGACTCATCGTCCGCGACACAAACAACTTTTTGCCGAGGCTGAATTGGATCTTTTACACTCACTTTACACTTCACAAAGATCATTCAAATGATAAAGCTTTTTTTTTTTTTTTTTATCTATAAAAGAAACACAAATATGCTGCAGAGTAAGAAAATCTGGTTTGAAAAATAAAGTCAAACCTAAACCACATTTAAATAAAGAAGATGCGGTCGGCTTTTCAAGCATCTGTCTGATTGTGGCATTTAGAAAATGAGTCTATAACAGCATGTTGAGATTATATCTCATTTAAGTAGAGATCAGAGATAATGACGATGTATTTTCCTCTTCTTGACAAAGCCGGCCACACAAACATAAAACACACAACCCAACCGAAAGCCCATCCTTTGAGGCTTTCACTTCTGTCAGCTTCATTATTAACCCGCTGCCGCTGTTTGCTCGGTGACATCACGGCTCGCTGTGATGAGCGTGTGTTTGCGGAGAGGGTGGAGACCTGTGTACAGTGGCTGCTTTTTTCTCACACGGCTTCACGGATCGCAAGGGCTGCCTGTTTCTCAGCAAATACTGATTATTGATATCGGCATTTTGTAGAAATGTGGCGACTCTGCTTTGACCTTTGTCAGGAACCTCATGGAACCTTCTTGGAATCCAGTTCAACAACTTCAAGGATCTGTTTCATTCCAATAAAATGAAGCAAAAAAGCCACATTTGGGACGGTGATTTCTTTTTAGTAGGACCCTTCCCCATAGACAGTTTTCCCATTACTCTTTTGCTTGACTGATATATTCAGCGGCTCCTAATCAAACTGTCTGATTGAACAGGAAATGAATACAGCGCCATGTGCCATCTCCAACTTAAATAATTCAGGTTTTCATCTGGGGAGATCAATCAATCAACTAATCAATCAGGAGATGCAAGAGAGAGAGAGAGAGGGAAAAAAGAGACGTCCTTATGATAAAATGAATTTTGTGTGTGTGCGTGATTGTGTTGGTGTTGTGTGAACAGGTTCCACATGTTTGCCCCACTGCGAGACACACATCGCATTATGTAACCCTGCGGCTCTTTGTGTTCCCTGGGTTCCCCGCCTCTCTCTCTCTCTCTCTCCCTGTCTCGCTCGCCCCCATTAGGATGCAAGTGGGGCTGAGGTCTGTGAGGGACCTTTTGTTCGGTGTCTGAGCCGAGAGTGGGACGCATTTGTCCCGCTGTCTCAACGGGGACGCAGGACTTTTAATAGCTGGAGGGTGACCTAGTTGCCTGAGATAAAACGAGAGAGAGAGAGAGAGAGAGAGAGAGAGACAGACCCCCCCCCCCCCTGCTGAGTGATGGGACAGCTGAGACAAACCCACATACTCTCACTGCAGAAATAGAACAGCAGCATCCAGGAGGAATATGCTCACACCTTCATCTGTGAGTGAATGAATAATAAATCCTGAACATCATGCTCACATCGGCCCTCGACTGAGACATCCAGAGGTTTTAAAGTTCTGAAATCTTAATTGCTTCCAATTTAGGGAATCAAATGCTGTTTATCAACCTTCACAAGATGATTAGATTAAAAAAAAAGAAAAAAAAAAGTGAGAGACTCAGATGTTGACTAATGGAGACGAACAGGCCCCTCAGACACACGCAGGCCCTCGGCGCACAACACGACTTGCACTGGATTCAACTTTTCGGGGCTAAACATTAACTGGAGGAATGAGAAAACATGTCAACAACCCACTTTAAAAAGAAGCGGCGGAAGAGTGAGCTTTTGGTTTTAAATGTCTGTTTTTGTGCGGCAGGTAAAACAGAAAAACAACAAAGTTATTCATGTTAAAAACACCACCACATCATTTATTTTTAATATATATATATATATATATCATTAAAATGTAAATATATATATATATACATATTTAAATTATATTTTATTTGTGTTTTGTAAGTGTAACTTCTCTGAGCTTGCTAGCGAGATAAATATTAATACCTCCGTGGATCTCATTTCCAACGAAGGTCATAAACAGTGACTTTATTCATGTTTATTAGAAAATATGCAAATATGAGACGTCACAATTTGACTCACCTGAAGTGACACGTGTCACCAAACACAGGTGAGCTGACAGGAAACAGGCGGGACACTGTTCACTTTGACCCCCAGGAAGTCACAGGACGTTTATTACCTGTTGTTCATATTATATTATTTTACAGCCTGTCCATAAAGTCCATTTCATCATATCTCAGGTTGTCCTTAAACGTGTCACAGAGTGAATGAACCCACACACTCACACACTCACACAAAACGTTCAAAACGTCACAATCTTTGTTGTGCTACAACATGTTGTTGTGTGAATTTCTCCACACCACTCATATGTTTTCTTAAACATGCTAAATGCAGCTGATGACAATAGCTGATGAGAGATTGTCCACCCTGAGCTTTCTTTCCTTCCCAGAATGCCTCTGTCCACGCGAGATTTCCTGTCGGACCAGGATGCACCTGCTCCGGTTGAGCAGGTTACTGGTGATTGTGCAGAAAGTTGCTGAACGGGTGGAACAAAGTCACAAGTTGTTCTCTTTTCAGCAGGTGTTTATCTTTCTCTGCGTGTGCGAGCACGTGTGCACACGCGTGTGGATGTCCATGAGTCATGGCAGCACGCTAACACAGACCATGCATGAGAGCAAGTCTTCCACAATATTTGTGGATCTAGTTTTGTTTCTGTTTAAAAAATGAAAAACATTGATTTGACTTTATTTCCTGTTTTGAGTTTTAGTCAGGACCAGATGAAAAACCCTTTTTATATAAAAGACGTGCGGCACAAAGTTGTGTTGAGCACACATGCTCAGTTACGTAACTTAAAGTTATTTATTTTATTTTTTTTTAAACAATGTAAAAAAACTTGCTATTAATGTTGACAGTTGTGGGGTTTGGGGATTTATTTCATCAGGAAGAGAGACAGTGGGACATTCTACACGTGTCCCCATTTAAATGAATCTTGTAAACTGACGACATGTAGAAATAAATCTGTAAAAACATGTCTCTTTCTTATCACTGGGCACGCTCCTCTCTCCTTCCTCATGATTTCACTTCCTCTTTTCTGTTTTGTTTTTTTTTTGGCGTCACTCGCTTTGTCTTCCATTCAAGTTTTTTCCACCGCCGACATGCAACAGACGAGACGCGAAACCTGCAGCTGCGTGAAAAGAAAAACTTCCTTGTGAACCCCCCCCCCCCCCCCCCCCCCCCCCCCCCCCCCCCCTCTCCCCCCCACGCCCACCCTCCACCCCTCCCACACTGAATTTCCTGCAGCTTTATTTTCGATAAGGCAAATAATAAAGGATCCGGTCTCCTGCCACTCGGCCCCTGAATATTTGGAGTTTCTCAGAGTGGTGGCCTTTTGTTTGGTTATCTCGGGGCACCACTGAAACGCAGTGATTTCGGAACAAGGCGTCTTCTGTCCTTTGTCCTGTGGGTATTTTTTCCGGAGACAGGTGGAGGTGGACGCTGGCCACTTTAGAAGTCTCTCCGGGCTCCCAGGCCTGGCTACAGCGTATCAAACGTCTCCCGGAGACAAAGACACTTTGTTGATTCCACGGCCGCAGAGTTGGATTGCTAATGAGGCTCAGATCTGGCTTTGGGACTCTTGTCTCGGATTTCAGCTCAGATTGCAATGTGGTTTCTGCAGCTCAGAGGGATTTTCAAACTTTGTTTCAAGTGGGTTTTTTGGTTTTTCGGAGAGAAGATTTGAAGTTTCCATGAAGTTTGCCTTTGTTTTTCCACATTCCTCATATTATGTGAATTATTCATTTATTCTATCTCCGTACCGTGTCGTTTTCTCTTTTTCTTTTATCGCAAAAAACAATATTAGCAATTCTAATGTTTTTTTTTTCTGAATATAGATTAAACAATGTGAGATTTTTTAAATGAAAAAAATCACAGGACAGACTTAAAAAAAAACAGGAACATGCACAACGTAAAATAACCAGAGCAACGTGTTGATAATAATAATAAACTAAAAATAAATTCAATAATAAACTTCACCGTTTTGGGACCTGGAAGAAAACAGACCTTGGAGGAAGTGTCTCTGTGATCACAGACCTGTCACCATTCAGGTACCTGTAAATCTCCTCCAAGTCGTAAAACTCGCAACAATAACTTTTTTTTTTTTTCTTCTTTTTCTTTTCATGCGGCTGTTGAAAGACACTCGAGCTCCTATAATAGAAGGGGGAAACCCTCAGTTTGTACACAATCGCCATGGTGTCAAGTACAAGGAACAATATACCGTTTATATGTCCTGGGCTGAAAATGGCCCATGCTGATATTTGACACTGGCTCATTCATTCACACTCATCATGGCACGTGTAGATTTTTTTATTTTTTTTTGTCATAAATCTGTGTAGATAAAATGTCACGCATTTTCACGCATTTTAAATTCCCATCTATCCTGTCTATGTTATGAGCTGTTTACTGACACACATTATTCCGGCCACAGTACGATGGTGACGCGCCACACCCAACATTTGAACTATTTCACACCCGACCTGATTTTTTATTTTATTTTTTTCGCTACATGTGAAGGGCTCTTCCGTGTGAATGAACTCGTTCGGCTCCATGTGGGTCACTGGGCTGCGTGAAGGACACGTCTAATTACACGTGAAGGATGGAGGATTACTCTGCTTTAAGTGGACCGGCGCTAGTTTCTAAGGAGATCGGATGAGCTGAATGTGTGGATCCAGTTTAATGGAGAGTCTGAAAAAAAAACAAAAAAAAAAACGCACCCATCAGCCGACAGATGAATTAATGATATTAAAAGACTAATGTCAGATCAAAAATTGACACGCACAGTGTCACAGTATTCTAAATATAGATCTATAAGGCCTCAATAAGACATTTGCATGTCTTGGCGACATGCGAGGTCCAACCGAGGGAACAAAAAGAGCACTGTGGGAGGTCGGAGTGATAAGAGGCTTAGCGTTGGCTCGGTGGAGTCACTGTCACATGAGACGGAGAAGAAGAAAAAAAAAAAAAAAAAAACAGGGAGGCGTTCATCACTTCGTCTCCAGAGGAGGAAACAGTTTCAGGAATCGACCCACAAAAAAGTGACGAGGAAGAAAAACCAAAAAATGAAATCTCAGATAATAACCTAATAATCACATCAGAAATGCCCACACATATTTATAAATGATGTCATAACTGAGAGTCCCATGGGATTTTAACTCTACATAGAGAGAGATAATCAATAATACCTCATGTAACTGACCTTTGACCTCACCATGCTGTTTTTTGGATTTTCAAACCCATCAGGTCCATTAGTTTCTCACTTTTAACCTATAATATCGTGGATTTGTAAGATTAACTCATCGATATATTAAGACAGAAAACTTTAAGATTTAAAACATTTGATAAATCCCTCGTTTCTAATAATCTGGCAACATATTAAGCTGGTTGAGTCCAGTTCTGGTATTTAGGAAAGTTTGTGTTGCTGAGGACTCCATTGTGTTTATCTGACAGTCTGATTTTAATTTATTTTGATTTATGGCTGTGGGGGGAGGGGTTGGACGTAAACCAGTCCGCCACCTCCCCCAACTCGGAGATCTTACCTCCGTGTTGGAGTCTGGTTGTCACAGAAACCTGCAGACTGATACTGAGGGGAGGGGGGGGTGTCTGATAAGATGCCTGATTTTTTGGGGGTCCTTTTTGTTTCAAGATAATGGCTTAAGGCGGGTCACATGTTCTGACACCCAGCTCAGAGGGAGACAGGGTGCCCCCCACCCCACTCCATAAAAACTTGATTGCCATGGAAATGGAGTCAGATTGAGAAGCTATGGCGAGTGTTAATCATTGAGAAACTTCAATATAACCCCCCCCCCGGCTCATTATTCAGGCCGGCCTTTCTCTGCAGTTAATGAACTCCGGGGAGAGATTTAGAATTTACACCAGGAAAAAAAAACTGTTGAGTGGTCAGCCGCTCTCTCTCTCTCTCTCTCTCTCACACACACGTGTTCAGGACCTCACCACAGATTCAATTACGCTCCAGTGGGATTCCAATAAAGACAAATTCAATCCCAGATACTGTGAAGTGGGCTCATCCAGAGACGGAACAATTACTGAGCACTTTATTAGGAACACTAACCACACACTGGGCCCACATTGGCGTTATACTACGCAACTTTTGCTTTGTGGCATGGTTTAATTTACCTTGCTGGTAAATTGTGCACTCTAAAGGGATGGACATGATCACCAACAACACTCAGGGCTATATTTAAATATTGATCGATTAGTCATCAGGGCTAACGAGGTCAGGAACTCACCAGGCCGGTTTGGATCCGTGGATTCTCACGCTGAAAATAAACAAAAACAACACAACTTTTCCATCCACAGAACAAAAAAACCCCAAAAAGACCAACAATCCCGTCACAGTAACTCAAATAACTTTTTTTTTTTTTCCCACATCCTGATGTTCAAAGCGAACATGAACAGAAGCTGCTGACCCGCAGGAGTTACAATTCTGCCCCGCTGTCACATGAACGTCCAATTGGATTCATTGGCACGAATGAGCAGGTATTCCTGGAGATTAGGTTACTATAATTGGATATTTCCAACTCACGCTCTATTTTTAAATATATATATATATTTAAGTGCCAGATTGTGTCAATCAAAACCACGATGAAAAAAATCTGGACAATCTTTGTTTAAGTTTTACATTTTACCACCTAATTTTGTAAATCACCGGTTCGCTACAGAGATTAAGTGATAGATTCATGAATGAGTGGTGTAATCCAGTCCCCTCCTAAGTGGCCACATGAAGACATCCTGTAATTAAAATATCTGAGGAGGGAAAACGAGCGAGTGACCTTCGTTTGAACTCTCTCTCTCTCTCTTTGCTCTGGGAATTCATCTCGGAGCCCTTCAGGTGAATCTGAATCTGATTTGAATTTCAATGACCACAGAGACACCACAACCAGAGGCCTCAAATCATGGAGGAGGCCACCGCCACAGACAATGGAGTCATTTCAGCCATTCATCTAACGTTACAGTTTATATTAAAAAAAAGGGGGGGGTTGTTTTTGTGGGGGTGAGATTAACACTGATGTTTTTTTTTTGTTTTTTTTTAATCTGATTATAGATGAGATCTGACTCAGAACATGTTATTACTGGTTTTTGGTTCTGGAACACAGCTCAGTTACTCATTAGTCTTAAGTTAATTTGTGTAGTGTCACATAATCCGTTAAGATTTATGAGTGTGTTTTTTTTTTTTTACTCATGTTTCCATGTTTCAATTCTCATGTCAAATCCCTTTACGTCCCGCTTGTGTGGGTTTTCCAGCCATCGTCAGCCGAAGCCCCGCCCCTAATTGTTTCCACCTGTTATACCTCAGGTATAAATAATCCTTGTCTTCACCTGGCTGCTGCCACTTCACCTTGTGCCACGTGCCGAGAGGTTTATTCTTTAGATTAGATCAAATTATTCTCATCTTTGTTGTTCAGTATTTGTTGTCCGAATCACAATAAAAAAAACTCCTACGTTTGAGTCCATCAGCTGATTTAAACAAAATAGACCAGATGCATCGTGACATCAGAGAGTGGCATGCGAACTCTTTCATTGTGAGGCCTCTCGTGTGTGGAATGACGAAACAGCAGCCCGACAAAAACTCTGAGTCCGCCGCTCGCCGTGACTTTCCACCCCGGTGTGGGCCAGCCAACATAAAGCTTTGGAGACCTAAACCCCCGCCGTAATCCCTCGTGGCCAAACAAGACCAGAGACAGATTTCACAGGCTTGTGCCTCACAATGCCCAGAGTGGAGGGGACGCGGCTCTCTATGGAGCTAATTTGTGTCTGGACTGGGGCCACATTATGGCCCGGGCGGAGTGGGGGGGCTCCGAGGTCAAAATGAGAAAGAGAGAGAAATATTGGCCCATTTTATTTCTCATCCAGACGCCCACACATGTCCACAGATTTCCTCCGTCTGACCCTCTGACGGCCACCTCCACAACGAGCCTTTCACGCGGCCGCATCCCAGGAATGTCCCATGAACCAAAACACAATCTGCCCCTAAAACAAACATTTAGCTGTGCGCGTTTTGACAGTTCACTTTTGACACTGTGATTGTGTTTGTTCTGACTTTGCATGAGTGAGCAACTTCATGGAAGATGAAGGTTTCCCGTGTTGTGTCTACAAAGCGCTGACGGATTTGGTTTTTTCATGATCTCATTGTCGTCCTGCCGGTGAATCGGAGCGTTCAGCTGGAGAGCTGCCCTGTTTCCCCCAGATTAAAAGTATAAACCCAGGGAATGTGTGGAGTGGCGAGTGTGTGTGTGGGAACGGGTTCAAATGTATGTTTGAGCCGAGGCTGATACCAGCACCTGCACTTTGATCATCCACAGAGCTGCGGCGCTTTGAAGCCGAGCTGTACTTTGTTCCGAGGATTTACATGGTGCAGAAAAAACACACATGTATGCAGATGAAACCACGCTGTTCATTTTCGTACCATTTCATATAAAAACCGCCGGGTTTGCAGAAAACACAGCAGTTTTGAGTCACAATTTGCTCCTTCCACCGTGACACTTTATAACCTGTTGCGGTTATTTGTGTTGCAAAAAGTGATTTGTAAAAGCCATACGTGAATGAAGTAGTTGTGCAAACCATAATTCAAACCCTATTCAACAAAGCCAGAGGGGGGCCTTGGATTGAATCCCATAACCGATGAATTCATATTTGATTATATGTGCTGTGACATCTTTTTCAGTATTTTCACATTGGGAAATAAAAGCCAACTTATGTCTGTTTTTTTTCCTCCGTTCACTTTGGCACAGCGTATTCTTTTGTCTCCGTGGTTCCCAAGGATTAAAGAGGCCGGATTCTCCTCCCTGCACCAAAAGAAAGAAAAACAGGAGTACACTTCAGTAGCTCCTGGAACAGCGTGTCCTCCCCCGTCCTCCCACCCCCCTCCCTCTCCCCTTGCAGGTGGCCCCCTTCACTACTCTGAGCTGCAGGCCTGCAGCAGGAATTCACATGTAAATAGGCCACTGGCTCTCAGTAGACCGAGGGAAGTAGAAAAAATAAAAATACATCTTGATAACCTTGCATAATAATAAGCAGGCTGAGATGGTTTGTGTTTGGATGAATCTAAAAAAAAATGCAGATAAGAGAAACCTCAGGAGGTTGGTTTGTGTCCGGCGTCAAGGGCATTTAAAACTTGAGCATTTTGAATTATAGCTTATTTACCACTTAATTTTTACCTTTTTTTTTCTTATCTTGTAGATCACCTTACGTCTCCAACCAAAAAACACAAATAGTCCTGTTAGCAGCGTCTGACGCTGTGATAGCGACTCTGTTGCTGGGACTCCTGGGATATGTTGTTGTTGTTTTGATGAATGTTAACAAAGGCATTCTTTCAAAAGGAACTCTTTTTATTCTCCTGGTTGAACAGAGGATTGTTTGAAAGGAGCTTCTGACCTGGTTTATCTTCTGCTTCACAAAGAGAGACTGTCGACAGCAAAATATCTGTGTCATATGCTTGTTTCATCCTTGACATTGCTGAAAATATATATATTATAAATCAAAACATATTATATATCTTATAGATAGAGGAGCATATATAGTAGTAGATGCAGTGTAGTAACTGCAGATATGTCATATTATTTCAGATTTTTTGAGTCGTATACCTTATATCAGAGCCATACCCGTGTAAAGTGTCACTTTAACTAAGAAAAAAAAGCAGGGCACAAAAAGTAAGTGTGTTCATAATGCAAAAAAAAAAAAAGTTGTTTAGCATCGGCCTGGACGCCTGAGGGTGAGGTTCATTTTGTGCTTAGACAATATAAAGAGGTGGTTGGAACACGTCCAGGATTTGAGTGAACAGGAATGTGTCCTGGTTGAGTCACTGGTACAAACCAGGTTTTAAAAAAAAATAAAAAATAAAAATCCTCAGCTCTGATAGGAAATAAAAACAACAATTAATTCCCCCAAAGAGCATTTCAAAGAAAGGGCCCTAATTTAATTCTGTTCATGCTCTCACACACGCAGCTTGTGAAAGTGTGTGTTAGAAATCTGCACGTGGAGTATTTGATGTCACTTTTGGGAGCTGATGCAAGCAACTGCAGATTTTCATAACATAAAACTATAGATCACATCAAATTATACAATCATGGAATTCCCCTTGATAAGAGGCTGTTCCACGGGTGGGTCTGTGCACACAACCACTGGGGATATCATTAAGAACTCCACTTTGACGTGGGAATTTACGACGTAGCACCGCCTCCCATCCCGCCATTGCTTCACACTGGACAAAAAAAACAGCGGAACATTTTGTACAGTTTTACCGCCTGTTTTTTCGTCACTCCACCTGAAAGGTAACTCGGCAACAAGAGCTGAGATTTCTCCAAAAGCGGCAATGTGTCGGAAACTGGGGGATTGTGTGCACGGATGAGCGGCCGCAACCAACACACACACACACACACACACACACACACACCAGTGTGCGTTTCTCTTGATGTTGGTCAGAGAGTCTCGGTGCCAAGGTTAATGGGTTAATGCACGGCCCCTGGATTTATTCACCCTTACACGCCTCTCCGCGAGGAAGCACAAAAATAAAGAGGCTAAAGAAGAAGGGAGCTCTCCGCACACACATTAATAAGAAAAATGATTAAGGCTCTCCATATATAATGTATTAAACTTGAGTCAGCAAAAGCAAAAAGCGCAAGTGGAAGGAAGAAGATTAAATGTGTGGCAGAGCCAATAATTATCAGTAAATCCCCTGCTGAGTAAAGCAGGGATGTGAGGAAATGACCCGAGGTGCACACAACAGGAAACGTCACGCACACACGCATACACGCACACATGCACACACAAACACACAAACATCACAAAAAATAAAAAAAACAGGAAGTGGAATCAGCACAGCAAGTGTGAAAGTGCCTTTTTGCCCGTTTGAGTTTCCGTCCTTGGCAAACAAGTCGGGAAGAGGCACCTGGGTGACACAAAAACACGATTCATCAACATCTGAGGAGAATGCGGCATTCTGGGAGTTCAGCCACCATATGGGTTCAGATCCAATCCAATCCAATCTCTGGCCATAATCCCACAACATTAATCCAGACCAGAAATCCCTGATGTCCTGCTGCAGCCCTGAAGTCATCAAAAAAAACCAAGTGTGACATCTATTTATTTTCTTCTTCTATTTTTTAAATGAAGTAGATCTGCTGAGATTTGAAAATGTGACAGATGTATTTTGATGGTGTGGGGATGCAAACTAACAATCTGCGCCGTTTTCTTTTTAGAAAAAAGATGGCAGCTGCGTTTGGGCTCAACAGTCCATTAATTGTTGAGGGGCCAAATGGCCTGTGTGTGTCTGTGTGTGTGTTAGGCACATATCCGCACAAACGCCAGTCCCAAAATACACGGCGCTGTCCCCGGGTCGCCCTGCCCCGGCCTGTTGTGCAGGGTGGACGTCATTTTTACAAAGCCTGTGCATCAGTGGAGAGATTTGGCCACTTCCACTTGCGCCTTCTTATTTGTTTCTTATTTTTGTTGTTATTCCGTTTATTACCCAACAGGCGAACCAACGGAGCACGTAGGAGAAGACGCCGCCGTGGTGACGAAGGCGTGTCGGGTTTTCCACGCAGAAAATTCAACTCCCATCACTCACAGCAGTTGGGTTTAGGGCGTGCACCCGAGTCAACACAAACATTGCGCAAGCTGCTCAGAATGACAGAGGAGGATTTTTTTTTTTTTTTTTTAAAGGGATAATGGAAGGGTGCGTTGATGGATGCCCTTGAGTCACATCAACCAGTCCCAACAAGTCATGCGATCAGCTGTTCTGCAGCTCCACTGGAGGAACTGGTTGTTTAGTTAAAGTCAAGTTTTTTTTGTTTGTTTTATATATATACATATATATGACGTGTTTTGTGAATTATCGTCTCCTGCTGACTAAGATACAATTATTTTAAACTCCAAACAACTCCTCTTAACTGTTTAATTACAATAGCTACAAATTACCATGATCAACAATGTTCTAAATGTATTTTATTGAGCAAAACATAATGCATATATAATAATAATAACTCCTGTCTAGTGAAAATATGGCCCGATGAGGACCGCCTACTGTCCAGCACAGCATCTGTAGTACATATTCTCTATATTTTAAAAACTGTAAACTTCATGAGAAGTCGATCATCTAAAGTGCTTTTTGAAAAAATTAAAATCAAAGGATACAGTATGAGACAGCAAGCAAGTCGATAAAGCGTAATACTTTTCTCTCACAAAGAAAGTCCAGTGTGAAAAATAATAATAATAATAATAATAAAAAAATTATGAGAACAACATAAAAAGTGAATTCCCTCCTCTGGTGTAACACTCCTGAACCAAACGACCTTTGAACAGTCCCAGCCTTTTTTTTTCCTCATATTATTTTTTTTGGTCATACTTTGAAAAAAAAATAAAAACCATCCGGAAGCCACTCCAAGCAGATCCCGAAAAACAAAAACAAAAAACCCCTCTGAACATCGGAATCCGCATCAACTCGTCCTCACACAATCGGGCACATGTCTGAAACGTTCTCGTCTTCATTCTCGTATTCCTTTTTTACGTCTCCCCAGCCAACAGCAATCGCCGCACGACCAAGAGCGGGGGAATCCAAAAAAACAGTTTAAAATAAAAAATACAAATATTTGACTGATAAAACTCAGCGTGTCGAGTTCCCCCTATTAGGGAAACAATCCCACCAATGTTTTTTTTTCCTTCACATTAAAAAATAAAGCCGACGTGGAGCTTATCTCTTCTTCTTCTGCTGCCGAAGCGCCTTCCTGCGTTTCAGGATCATGTCGTGGAGTCTCTCCAGGCCGTCCCGGAGCCCGTCCCCGATGATGGCGCAGGCGGGCTGCAGGTGGCAGGGCGTGGCCGGGCCCAGCTCCTTCAGCGCCAGCAGCTTCTCCAGCTCGGCCAATCCCAGCGCATGCCTCAGGTCCTGCTTGTTGGCCACCACCAAGAGGGGCACCCCTTGGTTGTCGGTGGCCTTGGCGATTTTGTGCAGCTCCGTTTTGGCCTCCTCCATGCGCTCGGCGTCCACCGAGTCCACCACGAAGATGATGCCGTCCGTGCAGCGCGTGTAGGACTTCCAGAGGGGGCGGAGCTTCTCCTGGCCGCCCACGTCCCAGAAGTGGAACGTGGCCGCCCGGTGGCCGCCCAGGGACACGCGGACCTTCTCTGCGTTAAAACCTTTGGTGGGCACCGTGTTCACGAACTCGTTGAACTGCAGCCGGTACAGCACGGTGGTCTTGCCCGCCGAGTCCAGGCCGAGGATGGCGATGTGGAAAGACTGGAAGATGGGAACGCTGGACAGGAAGCCCGGTTGGTCCGATAATCCATTCCCCATCTTTCCTCATGGGGAAGGATTCGGGGGCGTTGGAGGATGCGCTATCTTCCCGAAAAACAAATGCAGCTGTGACCTGAGAACATATTTGAAAAATTGGATATTTGAAATGTTATTGTGTGTTATTGTGTATTAACAGGACTAAACCACGTTGTGTGGCCAAGCCGTTAAATAATTGTGTTGTGAGTGATTAATCTGCTTTGAGCTCAGCTTTTGCTCATGTTTACAGCTTCAGACATGGTGGCTGAATTAAAAAAGCAGATTTACACCCTCTATACTAAGCCGAGACATAACATGATTTTTATTTGTTAACATGTGTTTATTAAGGCAACACAACATCTTTAAAGAATGCTAACATATCAAACGTGTTTGTGAATATAGATTTAAAAACACTGAGTGAATGTACAAATTCCACCTGGTCATTATCAGAACATTTACACATGCACTGATTCTGAGAAGTTGTCATTCATGTGTAAATAATCACAAACAAATGCTGAAAAACACTTTTTTATACTGCAACACAACATTGTCCAAATTAGCATGGCCCACATTGACTTTATACTATTCTCCATGTAACACTTCAAACACGGAGTTTATTGCATCATTTTTCAGCCAAAATTAAATGCACAGGTCTCGCATATATTTCATTCATTTTAGGGTGTGTGTGTGTTACACCTTTATAGAGCCGTGTTGGAATCAACCGTCATACACTTTATATATATAATACTCCGTTTTAACTGTATATTCAAAATATATAGTTACATCTCCGGTGCCTCTGTATCTGCTGTGAATACGAGATCTCACACACACACACACACACACACACACGGTGGATATTCTTATTTCCACTCCAGGTTAAATCGCTGACCTACCTATTTCAGATCCATCTGTGGACGCACGCGCCTCGGCGCTAAATCTAACCCGGGTTTCTGCGTCTTATTTCGGGGTTAAAACACCACCGATCTCCGTGAGACATCCGCCCTGCGTGTCCTCCGTGTCCCGTGTGTGGACCCACAGCCCGCTGCAGCCGCGGGACTGGGCTCCAGGCTCCGCCCACAGCCGCACTGCGGCCCCGAGCGATTGGTGCACGCGCTGGCTTTGCTCTCAGCTGATTGGCGGACATGGCTGTCGGTTACGTGTTTCCCCCCCGCTTCCCTCCCTCCTGGGTGCGCGATCACCTGTTGCTCCGTGTCACGCGCATTGTGAGTTATTCTCTAATTCAGAGCCTATTATTGTAATTAAATAAATTACGTGGAAATAATAATCATATACTACATGTAAACGTAGTACACTGAGACTGAGACACAAGTAAAATCATATTTTTATAATTGTATAATTTCTCTATTTCTAGAGAAATGATTAAATATTGATACATTATAGAAACTTATTGTCATATATGTCATAATCGGTATTTGGTGTGTGTGTATAAAATATTGTGTGTTTGTGCGTGTGTGTGTGTGTTTAAGAGGGGAAGCTCCGCCCCTGTTCACCCGCGTGTTTTTCTTTAAACTAATTGGTCAGAAAGCCGGAAGTGGCGAGCGTCACACATGAAGGAAAACAAACAGCTTGTAGGTAGGTTGCTCTCAAGAAAACATGTCTCTGTGTTTGGTTTGTTTGATAAGTTCACAAAAACATGACACTCACACACACAGAGTACCCCTACTACAAGTATTAGTATTTGTACTAGCAGTATTAGTTAGTATTCAAAAGTGTAGCATTTATGGAGACCTGTCTAATGCTTCCATTTGTTTTTTATCACCTTAAACTGAGATGTGTTGTATTTGGAGACTAAGCTGTATTCATTCAGAAAAATATGCAATTTCTTATGAGAAGATTTTATTTTTTATTTGACTATTTTAACATATTTGAGGTTTTGAAGGAATAAAAGGGGATTCAAGTTGAGCCCAGCACTTGGCAACCTGTGGATGGAGTGGTTTTGATGCAGTGAGTGATATGCCTTTCATTTTATATTTAGTCCGCCAGTGACACACAGAGTCACGTATGACTCATTAAACACGCGTGTGCAGCTATGGCAGATATGCATCAAACATGTGCAGGCTCGGCGTGTTTATCATTCTCGGGGCTCAGAACGAGCAGCTGTCAGTGGTGCTTGACTGCAATCACTGCACATGGTCTTCCACAAGACCCTCAACAACAACAGATGCACTTAGGCGGTAGGGAGTCTGTTTCATTGGCGTGTTTGATTTCAAATTGTGATGAAATTATATTCAAATATATTATTATATGAAATGATGCGAAACATTATGTATTTCCTGTTGTTCCACTCAGTTTTTAATGCACAAGTGAACAGAAACACACTTATATTCTATTTCTCAGCATTACAAATATATTTAATGTGTCATATTTAACAAATGTATGCACAAAAAAAACAAACATGATATTAGAATGAATGAAATATAGATTACAGTGTCATGCTGTGATTTTCCAGGATCTTGTGAGTTTCTCCTCCACCCGGTCCAAGAAAGCACTGTACGTTCCTCGTCTCCGCCGGTGTCTCTGTAAGAACACACACTGTCAGTATTAGGAGTGATACATCTATCTTTTTTTCATTTTTAATAATATTTACAGATATGTGAAAACAAAAAAAACACCATTCACTGACAGTGTAGGAAGCTGATTTTGGAGGCCAGGGCGGCTGAGGATGAATGAGCCTCGCGTCCCATTTAGGTTCTGCAGGTTTACGTGTGTCCATCCTTGTTTTTGTGTCCCTAGATTTAAGGTCTTCATCAGATCTGGTGGTCCGCACTAGAAAACAAAGAGAAACTTTTTATTAATTTCTTTCCTTTAAAATAAAACCGCTTGAATTTTAACATTTATCAAGACAACCCTGTGCAGATATCCAAAAAGGGATTGGGACATTTTTTATATCAGAATATAAGTAAATATATATATATATAAAAAAAATGTCTATTAATCGTACTTACTCGTGTCCAAGTATTTAAGTTTGAACCTCAGGTCCCCAGGATCTCGCTCATATGAGGTTATCATGTCTGGAATGTCCTCATCAAGCTGAAGTGACAGATTTAACAGCAAAAAAAGCTCAACGTTTAAGTTCCTGTGCTTCTTTTTTCATGAGTTTGCTGCCATCTGGTGGTGAAATTAGAGTACAACAACATGTACTTAAAACTACATAAAACTGAGTTTAATGTAGTTTTGCTCATCTTTCTTGTACCACTGTTGTGTGTTCACGTCATTAACCTGCAGAGGAGGTTTTGTAGGACACTCGGACACTCACCGGTCTGAAATTGTGAGGTTTGGGGTTTTTGTAGATTTCAGATGGAAACTTCCCCACGTGCACAAACCTCAGCTCAGACTCCAGAGCGTCCGGAGGTCTGTAGGAGGTGATGAACTCCGGAGGCTCGTTCCTGTCGTTCCTCTGTTGTAAAACAACAGGAAACAGAAATATTCTCCTGGTCCTCCTTTCTTCGTTGGTGGTTGTTGGGTTCGCTGGAGGCTTCGTCTCCGGCCTCCGAGGGACAGCCAGAGATGTGTAGAGTCTCAGAGAGAAATCAGGAGGTTTGATGCTCCACACGTCGCTCTGTGCCTCCTTCTGTGGGAGTTTAAAATATTTACTGCGTGCCATGCAGAGATCTCGACTGGCAGAGAATTGGATTTTTCTTTCAAAAGAGACCGAGGCCAGTGGATTCAATAAACCACCTGGAGCCATGTTAAGCAAATTATTATTTTTTTCTTCTTTTCTTCTTTTTTTTTTTTATTCCCTGGCCTGCAGACATCCAGATATTTGCAGTTTGAAGTAGTTGTAGTGTTTGTAGCAGTGGAACACAGTGGGATGTTAAACCTCAGGAGAGAGAAGCAGTCACAGCACACACACACACACACACACAAAAACACATGCTGCCTGGTAACGAGTCAGAGAACAAAAAGGATTAAGTACAGTGGGCCGAGCTCAGTGGGACATTCAACACAAACACACAAGTGGAACTTAGCAACACAAGAAGAAAATCTTTACTTTTCTACTCCGCAAAAAAACAGAGAATTGGAGGAAAGTGTTTGTTGCAGATATGTGGCATTTAAAAACATTTTTTTTCTCCCTGAAGACAAACATACAAAGGCTGACTATTATCTTGAGAGACGTCCGCATGACAATATACAGAAAAAAAAAGCCTGTTGAGCACTTTCTGTGCAGCGTTCATTTCATTTCAAATCTCTATTTGGAATATATTAAAATATGCAATTGCATCCTATTTCTATCAACAATTAATACCATACATTCCTACAAAGAGGGCATTTAAAGAAAAAAAAAGTGCTAAATCTATTCAACGTACCCATAAAACATTGAATGTGCGACCTGATGCGTCCACTAGGTGGCAGCAGATATCTGGGTCCTGCAGTTTGCAGCAGATCCAAAATTCTGTTTTAAATCATTTCCTTTTATGATAGTGCATCTGTGAAATTTAGAGTTATTCATTGAAATATTTAAAAAAGTGTTAAAAGGTATTTTGTGATTGAAGAGATGTGTAAAGAGAAGAAGTTTTCAGCTTTTTTTTTTTGTCAATGCATCAACTCAGAATGAATCATCATCATCATCATCATCATCATCATCATTGGAGGTCACAGCTGTGATTTACAGGAGCCAGACAGCTGAGGGAACCCGAGTAGGGCCCGGCCCGTGACGGGACGTCCTGTGTAGGCGCTGACCTCGGTGCCCCTGTAAAAAAAAAAAACAAACCCCAGGAGCCGCCACCTTCAGAGGCTCCACTCCACCTCTGGCCCCTCGGTGACATTTACAGCCGACGTGCAATCAGCGGCGGGGCCCAAACAATTACAGGAACCTTTAGTCGGCCGTGACAGGCCGAGATGTCGCAGTTGACCCGCAGACGTCTCCGCGTCACCGTGGTGGAGCTGAAATGCATTGTTGTTGGCGCACTTTGAAAAAAAAAAAAGGGAAAAAGTGCCGCTCGTAAATCAAAGTCGTAAATGATGGACCTTGCAAAATGCAGAAAGGAAATATAGGAACAAGCTGAAACAGCATCCCAGGCTGAACTGAGGAAACTACTGCTCTCAATTTTCGGGACGTTTTGTGTGTTCCTTTTCCAGCGTCTGAGCGCGTGCGTGCGCGTGTGTGTCTGTGTCCTCCATCTGTTTTTGCTGTTGACATGGAAGATTTTCACTCTCCGTCCGTCTTCCTGCCTTTTACCGGAGTGAAAGCTCCTGCAGGTCAGACGGAGAGGGAGATAAACCGTCAATCAAAGCCCCAAATAAAAGCGTGGCCAATTTAGGGTCATAAATTTGGACTCAGCGAACACTTGTGCTGTCAGTTACAAACGTCTGATGCTGAATGTATTCATGCAAAAAGTTACAAAATGCACTTCATGTATTTCTTTCACTTTCACGGATTTTTTTTTCTTCTCGAAATGAACCGCATCAACTTGTAAACTGCAGCTGAATCCTACGTCCTCTTTAAGTCCTACCGTGTATTTATATGTGTGTGTGTGTGTGTGTGTGATTGTTGTGTATCAGTTGAAGAAGAAGAGGTGAACTGGTATATTACTCCTAAAATGATGTGTGTGTGTGTGTGTGTGGAGTTTTGGTCAGGGTTTGTTGAAGGCGGCTGGATGTCGGGGTGAGGGGTGTGTGTGTGTGTGTGTGTGTGTGTGGGGGGGGGGCAGGAATAGCTCGGGTCATGACCCCGCGGCTCTCAGGTCACATTTGCACTCTACAGTAACAACACACGCAGTTACACTACAGACACACACACACACACACACTCAGCACTTCTCACGTGTCGTTTACACTCCAAAGGTGGAAAGTAGAGCTAGCGAAACACAATTTATTCTATAAATACAACAGTTAGATATTTTTTTTGAAATACTTTTGAGTATGATAGATTTCTTAGGAAAATATATATTTTAAACATTTCTGTTGATGAAGTTGAGAGGGCTGTTTTTTGTTGTTGTGTGGTGTGTTCTTTAGAACTTGGATTCTACACTTTAGAGCATTTAACTTGTGCGGGAATGGCAACCGCGTTCACTGGTGGAGTTTCAGGTCATTACATACCCTTTGCTTTTCCTTGCATCATTTAGCCCAGATCACGTTTCCCACGGGGACACTGCTGTGCTGGGATTTTCTCCCACATCTGCATAACTGATTATAATGAGAGAAAATTGCACAAAAGGAGCTGGTGTGCCTTGATTAAGGTGTAAATGAGGCGACTCTTTGTTATATATCTTTATATATATATATGGTCAGGTGACTCCGCTTCCTGTATCCATGAGGCCGACGGAGATTGAATTGCTGGTTGTGTAAGACGAGGAGTGGGCAGCCTGTATTTTAAATGATTGAATTATGGATTAAAAAAATGTAAACAATTAAATCTGAAAAGCCCCAGCATGTTAAACAATCGTTAACTTCAGCCGTAAACTGACTGCATTATTCATTAAATAGACGTATTATTCTAATTTTCTGGTTGATGTCACCTCTCTCTTTGTAACCATTAACACATATTTAACTGACTGGAGTTGACAAGCTTTGACTTACTGCAATTTTTTTTCTCTCGCTGGAAATATTTGAGTACAATTTGAATGGATCCATCACTTCCTGTGATGATCCCGTTTCAGAGAGAAGTGTCGGGCCTTTGACACACGCAGAGCAATCCTGCCAGAGAAAGTCCAGATCTGAGCGGTGGAAGCGTGAGAATGGAAGCGAGCAGCGTGGAGGGACGTGAAGGTGATATCTGACCGGTCCAGAATCCCACTCTCTCTGTCTCTCTCTCTCTGGCCGAGGCTGTGGGCCATCTGGTTTAGTGGTTTGGACTGGGGACTAATGAAATATCACTGGCCGGCCAGTAGTCAACAGCCAGGATTAGAACATCATTCCTCCTTTTATTTCTGTCTTTAGAAAGAGAGAAAAAGACTTTTTACAGATTCAATTGTGTTGTCTAAAAATGTTTGAATCATCTCTCTGTATATACAGTAAAATATGTGGATTTATGTTTGATGCATTTGTGTTTATTTCAGGTTTCCAAGACACAGGACTGTGCAGGAGGTTTCGATCATGCAGGTCCAGGTCCTTCTGCAGCGCCAGACATCCAGAGTCATAAAGAAGTACATGAAGAAGTTGAAGTCCTGCAGCAGATGGTCTGGACCTCCTCAAATACATCGACATCATAAAGTCACTCTGGGATCATACAGTATGAAGAGACGCACAACGCTGGGAGTTCCCCAGGAGGCTGGGTTGCCAGTTAATGTGCGAGCAGGAGTGGGCTGCAGTGATTTGTGCCATTTTAACGGAAAAAGACAGGAACGACTGATCATTTATTTGAATGATGGTGAAGTGATAATGTTAGTTGAAGTGTGCACTGAAGAATAATTATATTTGTACAAAAAAAAGAAATTAAAAGCATGGTAAAAAAAAAAATATAAATATTAAACACACATATATTTATATATATAGTGGGATGCTGAATACTTGGTTTCATGATGTAAAATATAGTAAAAGAAGAATTGAAGGTCTTGAGCTTTGATGTATTATTATTATGTTTTGTGCATTACGTTTTCAACCAATTTTTAATTTGTCCAATTTAATTCAGTTGCGTTCATTAGTTGCGTCTAATGAAACTCTCGTGGACGTTGATTTTGCCACCATGTCTCTCGGCCTGGCTGGATGTCCCGGGACGGGGACGCGCCTCCTGACGCCGCGCGCGCTGCAGCCTGCAGACTCGCACACTCCGACGGGGACGCGGCTCGGAGGAGCAGCTGCAGAGGAGCGCGCGCGCTTCAGCTCCGGTTCATCCGCCTGAGAGCAGTGACCCCGCGGCTCAGCGGCGGCGGGACGATGGGACTCGAACCACCTCGTCATCATCTTCTTCTTCTCCTCTCCTGCTGCCTGGTGGTTTTACTTCCGGACGCCACGCGCTCTCAAACAGGTGAGCGGAAAACCACAACAAACCATCTTATTTTTGATCGCGTTCGCGCGTGACAGGAGGCGAGCCCGAGTGAGCTGCACTGATTTCATCTTGTATCCTTATTCCTCTTATTCTCTGGTGCTGGCGAATTTCCAGCAGTAAAAAAAAACAAACAAACACTATTTATAAATCGGATTTCATCACCTCGGGTCCTTTATGACTCATCTATTGGTTTTTGTGGCTCTGCCTCAAAAGAATGTGACCCCCGTCTCCTCCATCATGTCATCCAGGGCCACATGGCTCCTGGTCTCAGGGTCTGAGAGGGATTGTTTTGTGTTGTTATTATTATTATTTTTTAATCCACGCTGGGCCTTTGCCATATTGAATGAATGAATGAAGGAATGATGTCGCTCATCGCTGAGACAGACTCGGCCACGGTTATATCACCTTTCGCTTGACCTCTGAGGTCAGGGCCGGAGAGCTCAGCTGCTGACGTGCTCTTGGTGACAGCTTTCGTCATTTGATGGACATTTCAACTTTTTCTGCATCTTTTCACCTCCTCCTCCTTCCCCAACCTATCCTTCCTTTACCTTGTAAACTTGCGCAAGTGTGCTTTTACGGTTTCTGAAGAAGATTTAAAAGTCAAATCAAAAGCTTAAAACAGCAAACAAACACACTTTAGTTATTTAAAAAAAAATATATATATTTATTTTTGTGTTGTATTATTATTTTTTAGTAGCTCTCCTTGGTTTTTATAATCAGAAATGTTGATGGTTTAATACTAATTATATATCCAATGAATCAGCTTTTTTTGTCATTGTGTGCCCGTTACACTTGCTTCTTTTGTCTGTTGCTGTTTGTATCATTGTTTTCTCCAATTTCTACAATTCTTTGCAAAATCCTCATATGAATACCATTTTGCTTTCTAGCTCACGTCAGTGGACCTCATTTTTCTCGGTTCATCAGATTTTACTACTGTTTATTTTGAATTGGGAGCAACACATGTCTTCTGCTGACACTCGTGGAAACACACAGTGTCCAGGGCTCATGTTGTCTTCTCCCGGCTCCACTCGCAGCGCTGCCGCCTGAATGTGCCCCGGGCGGCCACTCCATCCTGCACAACCCCTACCGCAGCTCCACCTTCAGCTCCAGCTGGCTGCAGCAGTCGGCCCTGCAGGACTTCATCTGCGACCACTCCCTGGCTCCGGGCTGGTACCAGTTCCAGATATTCGACAAGCCGGCCAGCATGCCCACTCAGTGCGTGGAGGTAAAGGACCTGGCCGTGAGAGAGGCATTCTGGGAAAAAACATACAAATATAATGAAGTCATTGATTTATTTCATTTCTTCTTCATCTCTCTCGTCCAGGTGAACCACTGTGGGACCCAGGCCCCGGTTTGGCTCTCTCTGCAGGATGACGAGTCCTTACCTGGACCGCTGGAGGTCCGGCAGCTGACGGCCTGCGCCGCCTGGCAGTTCTTCCCCGGAAACAACAAAGACTGCTGCCTCTTCCGCATCCCCGTCACCGTCCGCCACTGTGGAGACTTCTATGTTTACCTGCTCCAGCCCACACAGGGGTGCATGGGATACTGTGCTCAGGGTACGTCTACCTAACCTGGTACTCACACAGTCAGTCTGTGGAAAAACATACAACTTAAAAGTGCAGTTGGTGATTTTATTTCTGTACACAAAACAATTATACTTGCAATGTGGCAACAAGCCTTGGATAAAAAGCCTTGGATAAAATGGCACAATGCTTTGTAATGACAGTGAGAAATAATAGAAATGTTATTACAATAGTCCATAATATTTAATTTAAGAAAAAAAATATATATATATGTATATATATACAAATTACCACTCTATTTAAAGTTTGTGTGTTCCGTTGTGGCCGTACTTGGGTTTGTTTCACCTGTTAGAAGCATCACAGCTTCAAGCTGAAGTTTATTTTCCTGTGTCACCTCCCCCTCTTTCCTTTCCAGGCACAAATTAAAAGTGAAATCCAAAACCACAGCTTGAAGTATTGCACAAAAAGAAAAAGAAAAAGACACTGTGTCCCAGATAGGATCTTTGAAACTTCCATTTCTAATTAACATTGATTAACCACATTTTTGTTATTGATGGGTATGTCTAACAGAGATGATGGACTCTTCGCCCTCCCCGCCGCTGACCTGTGGCCCAGACGAGGTGGACGACGGTGGGACGTGTAGACGTGAGGACCCCCCCTCACTCTCTCTGCTGTGTTTATGGCCCACTCTTGTCTCCTCGTGTTAGGTCAAACAGCGAAAAAACAATCAGGGGGTCATGGAGTTGCCATGCGGTCAGGAATGCAGCGGCGGGGCCCCCTCACCGCTGCACTTAATGAGCTGAACATGTGTCCCGTCGCCATGGTGACGTGAATCATGCCAGGGCAGGTTTTCAAGAAGCTGGCAGAGGATAGATGGAAAAAATAATCATAATAATAATAATTAGATTTAGACGATAGAGTCTCTCAACATGTTAAATAACTGTTTAAACAGAAGTAGTACACTGAAAATATTTATACTGGCTCGAGATGGAAGTATAAATAAATTCACCTTCCTCAGTTTAAGTTATTTTCCATTGGCTCATGCTAATGTTTGTGGAAAAGTTATACTCTCACATAGGATAGATACATTTGTCATAGAGGCATTTTTTTTGTCATTAGATATGTCTGGATGGAAATTAACATCATTTTCCTGTTTTTCCAAAAGTTACTCAATTAAATGTTAATGATTGATCATTTATAACTGGGGAAACAGTTTTATTTTAAGTCATGAAAAGTTATTTATTCACAAATATAGAGCTTTCCTCCAAACTCGGTTTCCAAATCCTTTTAAAAATATTATATACTCTGTACAGTCAATCTGCTGATTATTGAATAATTGGTGCATTCAAATGAAATACATATAAAATGAAAAAACACAAACATTATCTTTTCTCCACCTCCGTCAGGTGAGCAGCCACCGGCTCCATCCAAGCCCGTTATCGGCTCACAGACGACGGGGGACACCGTCCACCTGAGGTGCAGCTTCCAGGCCGGTCCCTTTTCCGGTTCCTCCCCTAGCCCCTCCTCTTCCTCCCTGGGACACTCGGTGGCCTGGGCACGCCTCTCACCTGACGGCCGGAAAGAGGAGCTGAGGCGGGAAACGACGCTCCAGACTTCCGCCCTCATCGAGCTGGACGGATTCAACCTCCGCCTGGGGGACAAGGTCCGATATTCCTTAATCTCTATTAGTTAAAAAAAATAATTGTATTGTTCTGTCCCGCAAAACACAAGAGAAAATTCCAAATAAACCGCGTATAATTACTTTAAATAATATTAATAATTAATCAATATTGAATCTGGTAACTATTTAATGCCATAAACCCCTTTAGCTAAATACGACTTATATAACACGGTTAAGCTAGCTGTTAGCTTCTAGTTGTTTTTAGCACCAGTTGCTAACAAACACCGGTAGATGAAGCTGATAACACGCAAGACCACTCTCCCTCAAGCCTGATTTAACCGAAGCTTTAATCGAAGCTAAGAGTCCGTGCTAACGCAGAGCTAGCTGCTCGCTTACAAGAGTTGTCAACACTCAACCCAGGTTAATGCTAATTTATCTCTATTTCTGATCTTTTGAATCGTTTTATTTTCTTATTGGCATGAGCTACTGCTACATTTTATTATTATTTATTATTTATATTAGCTGGTATTTAAGAAAGAAGGTTAACCGTGTTGTGTTTTCCTTAGATTTAACCATGATTCTTGATTTAAATTCATGTGATTTACAGATACTGTGATATAGTGTATGCATCTTCTAAATGTATATCTAGACTAGTTGTTAGATAGATTGGGGAAAGAATGACAAGAATGTACAAATTATATAATAAGTATTTCTATGATAATTGACTTTCCACTCTTTTGGCTCCTTGGATAGACCAGAGCTTTTATTGAAATCTGTCAACATGTCGTTTTGTTTTACTGAGTGCAGGTTATGGATGTGACCTGGAAATATCACTATAAATATAAAAGCTTTTATACATTCAACATGTTATCCTCTGTTTATGATTTGTAATTCATTCTTTTCTTTTCTCTCCTTTTTCTTAAAAATCTTGTGAAACCAGGTCGTTCGAAGTTTACCAATTTATCTACTTATTATGATGATGATGATTAGATAATAAATGCTATGCTTATTGTTTCAATGTTTAAAAAAAATAAAAAAATATCTCCCTCCCTCTCTCAGATTTACTGTTCCAGCTCCAGTTTCTTCCTGGAATCTCCTGATGTCCAAAGTGCTACAGTGGAAAGTCGGGAGTTTTTTGCTGGGATTAGGGTATATCAGTATTCTGACATTTCTTTTGTTTTTCTATTGTTTCTTTTATTTCTATTAATTGTGTGTGGTTTATCTTCATCTCTACCATGGCTATGTTTTCAAAACAAATAATGATTCATTTGTGCGGTTTTTGCATGCGTGTATCTGTGTGCAGATGTTCAATTATATTCCCATAGAAATCATTGCACAGATGTAAAAGAAAAAAATATCTTTCTGAACATCATATGTTGGTGATGATATTTTAATGTATGAAAGACTTGACCAAATCCTGTTTCTCTCCATTTCCTCTTTGCAGTTAATACCAGAGGAGAGCGTCGTCTCTGAGGATGGGAGACACCGTGAGCTGGTGGTTGAGAGCACAGTTCCTGTCCCGTGTTTGGAAGAGTCCTCCTCTACACAACAGTGCACTCTGTCGCTGCAGATTAGCACCAGCAGTCCAGGTGAGGACATTAAAATAATGACATTATTATTATTATTATTATTATTATTATTATTATTATTATTATTATTATTATTATTATTATTATTATTATTATTATTATTATTAGGGTTATTGGCCCCTTTAGTGTCTGAAAACCTGTTTTATGATAAGACACACAGCATAAAGTAGACAAATGGCACGTTAACTTAAATCTTTTCTATTCATCAATTTTTATTATCATTGTGTTCATGAATCAAATGTAACTCTTTGTCGTGTTGTAGACGAGGGTTCGTTGGGTGCGGATTTGTCTCTGTCCTCCTGCGTGGTGACTCTGTCCCGGAGCCTCTGCACGTACGGCTCATGTGGCCTAGCTCAGATCCACTTCAGCCCCATCACTGACTTTGTCAAAGACGACAACAGAACGACAACAGTTTCTGTCAAACCCATCCTCACCCAGAATTTCCTCTGGAACGGATACTCGCCTAAACCCGTTGAGGTAAACACGCCAAACTGTGCCCTGGAGAAACCTTATACTCATATTTTGTTATGAATTTCAATATTGAAAAATTCTGTCTATTATTTTTAGTTGCCTATTATTATTATTATTATTATTATTATTATTATTATTATTATTATTATTATTATTATTATTATTATTATTATTATTATTATTATTATTATTATTGTTGTTGAACTGATCTGGTCATTTTCAGATCACAGTAAAGGATGTTCCCTCTGCTTTCTGCTACTCCTTCACTGATCCTCACATTATCACATTTGATGGCAGGTACTTCAGTCTCTTATGTAGTTAAATGAAAACATCATGCATTATATTTAATCACAGTTTTGCCTTTTTTGTGGAAAATACAGGTACTATGAGAGCTACCAGATAGGAACCTTCGTTCTCTATCGGAGCACTCTCTGGCCGTTTGAGGTGCAGGTGCGTCAGTGGGAGTGCGGCGGCGCGGTGCACGCGGCCTCGTGCGCGTGCGGCTTTGTGGCGAGGGACGGCGGCGACGTTATCGCCTTCGACATGTGCAACGGGGAAATGGGTGAAACCAAACCTCATCTGTCCGTGAAGAACAGAGACCTGGGCAAGAGCCGCATTCGGATCACGGAGTCCTACCAGGGCCGCAAAGTCACCGTGAGTGAGGACGAGACAAAAACAAGACTCTGCAACTGATAATCTGAAAAAAAAAAAAAAAAGTGAATTCACGTGAAATCATTTGTCTCCAGATGACCTTCTCGTCTGGGGCGATGGTCCGTGCGGACGTGTCTGACTGGGGGATGAGTCTGACCCTGAGAGCCCCCGGTTCAGATCTGGGTCACACCGAGGGTCTGTGTGGGACCTACGACGCACAATCGGCCAACGACTTCCACTCAGCAGGAGGCGCCACATTGGAGGATCTGAACGTTTTCATCTCTGAGTGGAGGTCAGTGTTATTTTTTTTTTTTTACTGTGTGTCAGATGAATGTGCATACTTTGATTTGACTTCTCCTTGACTAATAATAATAATAATAATGAAATGAGCAGATTAGCACTTTTTATGCAAGAAATGCAACTCAAAGTATTTTACAATATAGAAAAAATTACACGCATACATTACTTGACATGAAATGTCATAAAAAGGACAAATAAAATAAAACTTGATATATTTTAAACTTATTTTTCAAATGTTCTCAGGCTCCCCGCAGGAACCAGTCTGTTTGACACCGTGCCACCGTCCCACCTGAGCACACCGAGCCCCCGCAGGTACTGCAGCTGTCAGAATGCGACGCCCCGCCTCCTCCCCTCCTCCAGGGCTCCATCGCCACCCATCCCTTCCTCCGACTCCACCTGCTCTCACCACGGCAACGTGCGCCTCCTCGGTATCATCCCCGCTCTGGATGTGACGGCCGAGTACATCGGCTCGGTGGAGCTACACAAGGGCAACGAGGGACAGCTGGTGCCTCCGGGTGACTCCTCCCAGAATCCCGAGAAGAATCTCCCAAACTTCCAACTCAGGCTCAGAGGGAAGCGTCACCGTTTCATTTCGAACTCTCCGCACCAGAGCCTCAGCCAGTCGGACCTGGAGGGCTTTAGCTACTTCTTCCCCGAGGACCACGAACCCGCGGCTCACCCAGACTCCTCCCCGACATGGCCGACGCCCTCTGGCCTCACCCAGCCTCGGGCCGGGGCTCTGTGCCAGCGGGCCGTGGCTGAATCCGGCATCGCCACGGGTTGCGGGCGTCTTCTAGCAGAGTCGCTGGTGAGCCGCGCGGTGGCCATGTGTGTCGCCGACCTGCAGCTGAAGGACGAGCGGTCGTGGCTGAACGCCACGTTACCGCTGCTGGAGAACGAGTGCGAGAGGAGGCTGGTGGAGGACGGCAGGAGAGAGGAGGAGCGCCGGGACGTCCTGGCCCTCCTCAAGTGTCCCAGTCTGTGCAATGGGAACGGACAGTGCTCGGAGTGGGGGTGTGTGTGCTTCCCAGGATTTGGATCTTACGACTGCAGCGTGCTTTCTGGTAACACCCCAACACACACACACACACACACACACAGAGTGTAGAGTCCTGTAGAGGAGTGTTTCTCAACTTTTTTTTTTTTAGCCCCGCCAGCAATTGTCACAGTAGCCTAATACCCTCATTTAAATATTTGTTTGGTTTAAGCAACATTTTTATTCAATTTAGCACTTGCACACATGCGGCTTCCACGGAACCTTGATGCATTTGTGATTTTGACTTCATTCCTACAGTTCCTACTCATCTTGACTTCTTTTGTTGTTTGACGTTGTGAAGACCAGATCCCAGAGATCACGGAGCTGGAGAAGGAGGGTCTGTGTGACGTCCGACAGGGAGACTGCTCCACCGTCCAGGTCTACGGCCAAGGCTTCAAGGACTCCTACGAGCTCAAGTGTGAGTTTGTTAAAGAAAAGGTACTTTGTGTTCTTTTTTTTCTTTTCTGCTTTGGTGCATGTGTTTGTACCTTTTTATTTATTTATATGATATAAATTTGAATCAAACAGATCTGCACCAAATTAAACCTGTTCATAGAGATTCCAAAATAATTATAATAATAAAAATCTCTGCATTATCTCTTGAGTAAAATTAAATTAAAACATTTGGAAAAATGTAAAGAAAGTAAAAAAAAATATATATATATATACTGTTCCCCCCCCATTCATCAGATCTGCGACCCTAATTGAATGAATGAAATTATTATTAGTGATTGATATGTCGTCTTGCCACTGTAGCTCTCCTTTTTCAACTTTAATGTCTCCCTCTTTTCCCCCCTCTCCGTCTCGGTGAAGTTTGTGGATGGAGACTGGATCTTGGACGAGCCCGTCTTTGTCCTGGCCTCCTTCCTGGACGCGACGGCTCTGCGGTGTCAGCTCCCTCTGGAGGACAGTGGGACTCTGGACGGCGTGGAGCCGGAGCCGGTGATGAACAGACCACTGGCCCGCTATCAGATCAAGGTCGGTTCCTTCTCCACGGGTCTCACACTGAAACTATTAATATGCTTCCTTTATTCGTGTCTTCTATTTACCACTCTTGTTCTTTCCTTGGATCCAAACTGAGGATAAATATGAAACTCGCTGTTTTTATTTTACAAGTTCTATAATAGTGTCTGAAAGCTGTTGTAGGACCACAGTACTCACAGAGGTCTACGCCAGAGCCATAATAACACTTAATACAGCTTAAATGATGATGATCTGTTAATGTGTGTGGTTTTATCTGCATATTATTATATTTATTATTTATAATGATGATAAAAAATAATAATTTTATACAGTATATAAAATCAGGTAGTAAAAACAACACATAAACGTATTATTTAAATATTAAAAGCAATTTTAAAAAGGTTAATTTGAATTCTATTTATTTCTTCTTTGTTATTTTCTTAAAAGCACTTTAAGAACTACTTTTTTTTTAAATGCACCAATTCTATTCCATTCACATGGTGAAATGTGAAGGAATGTAGTTCATCTTATCATGGTATTTATCCCTCCTCTGATGGCAGGTGTCCAATGATGGCTACAGCTTCAGTAACGCCAAGATCCTGACTCTGTACGATGGAGCCTGTCAGATCTGCAGCCTGGACTCCGGAGTCCTCTGCACCCTGAGGGTGAGAGACGTCTTTTTTTTTCCCCCCCAACCATGACCATTTAAATGTAATATATGATCAAAACCTAGGTGCAACTCCAAAGAGACATTTTCCTCTCGCCCTGAGCCCAAAAATACCTCTGTATCTAGTTTTAGTGATTTTATCAATATTCCTCTCATCCAATCGTCCAGAGTTTCACATTCAAAAATATATAAAAATAGAACATTGAGCAGTAAACTGAAAAAGGCTTGCAGTTTATGCCATGCGCATGTGCAACTGCATTTCTTTTCATTCGGCACATTCTTCATCAACAAGCCTCCCATTGACGGAACAACAGAATTGTGTGTTACGAGACTTGCAGAACCCAGACCTATTTCAGCCCCCTTGATTTTGGAATATTTTCATTTCAATTCCAGCCATGTTGCTGCAAAAAAATAAATGTGTAAAAACACAATCCCTGATGTGTTTGTGCTTTAGTGTTGATGAATGTGCGAGGTATTCTCGAACGCAGGAAACAGTTGTGTTTTTGTTTGTTTTCCAAACTAAACCCGCCTTGTCCTCTTGATGCCATGCGCTGCGCCTGCTTTAAATCAACCAGCCTCAGGGTTGCATGTTTTTGAAAAACAGTGATTTATTTTCCTTCCCAGGAGAAAACCTGCAACATTGACGGTCTGTGTTATGCCGAGGGAGCGTCCAATCCCAGCAGCCCTTGCCTCACGTGCCGGCCCGACTCGTCCAAACACACATGGTCCATTGCAGAGCGTATGTACACAAACGCAAAATGTGTGCGTCCCTCACCCGCTGTGTCTCACGTTGGTTCATATGAAACAGCTGTGGGGAGGTAAACAAAATAAAAATACGTTCTCACCTCCCTCAGTGAGGCTGGTTTGGACATCCATCACTGGGGGTTTTTTTTGTGTGATTTTTCAGTAGCTTGGGGGGGCTGTTTTGATAATTTGTCAGCAGCTCTGTGCAGATTGGACCAGATTGGACATTGAAGTTTTATTTTTTTATTTTTTTACTTCAGTCCTCTGGCTCTGACAGAAGAGCTACTCCTCATTGTTACACTTTCTGACCAACTTTACTCCTTCAAACTTTAAAAGTAGGTCAGACGTTTCACGGGGAAATCTACCGTCCACTCCACAGGCGTAATAAGGACGGGGGCCGAGGTGGTGATCATCGATTAGGAGTTTCATACGCTCTTGAGATATGTGCTGTCATTCGCACGTTTGATCCTGTATGCATGTCGTCAATTATTTAGTGATATTTTTCAATGGAACCCCTAATAAGACTTTTATTTTGAATGAAGTGAAAAGTTTAGTGTTAAAAATACAGAAAATGTTAAAACAATTAACAGCCGACATAAGAAAACGTATATCTTGACCAAGGTATTTGCTGAGTACAATCTAAAATAGCATAAATGTTTTATTGTCAAAAATACATATAGTATAGTAAGACACATAATGTGCTATTGCCTGACACTCCTGTAACCTCACCAGTGGCTTTTATTTATTTAATATCTTTTATAATAATAAGAATAAAGGAAGTTTAATAAGTGCCTCAAAAATGGCAGTAAAAACGTAAGATTTTCTTGATGCGAGAAAAAAAACCCAGTAAAAGCCATTATAAAAGTGCAAATTGTGTTTTTGACGTCTGTCACTCACACATCGTCTCTTTTGTCTCTCTCTCTCTCCCGTCAGAGAACACGCCCCCGGTGCTGCAGCCGCTGCCTTTTCCTCTCCGCTCCTTCCCGGGAGAAAACTTCATCTACGAGCTGCGGGCTCAGGACTCGGAGGGCTCGGCCGTCACCTTCTCCCTGGTGTCGGGTCCCGAAGCTGCGTCTCTGTCTCCGGCTGGCCTGCTGATGTGGAAGGCCTTCGCCGGCAGTACGGACACGCACGCGTTCTACTTCACTGTGACGGACGACTGTAACGCAGAGACCAGAGCCTCGGTGCAAGTAATACTGGATTTATCATGTTGTGAATGTGATGCATAATATATATATATTTTATATATATATATATATATATATTTTTTATTTTTTATTTTGAATATATATAAACTCAGAGGAAAAGAAAAAAGACGTAAAAAACACATTGACCTCTTGACCTTTTATGATATTTATTTGTCTTGATGTAGTAGTATGTGAGATACTTCCGTATGGTGGGTATATTGTGAAAATTAATAATATATCATTTTAATCAGACATAGATATCAGAAATAAGACGTATAGAAGTGTTTGTTACTTCCTCCCACCAGATGGCGCCACAGATGTTTGTTCTAAAGGTGCCGTACCACAAGAGTTTTCATATTAATACTTTTCTATTTTTCTAAATTGGCTTTCACTTTATTTGCAACATGTATTGCATTGTCTTGCTTTCTGTATTTAGACCCAAATGCTTTTCTGTCCCTCCCAGGTGTCTGTGCGCCCCTGTGAATGCCTGAATGGAGCCTCCTGCGTCACCAACGCCAACCTCCCAGTGGGCAGCGGTGAATACCAGTGCGTGTGTCCCAGTGGATTCACGGGTGAAAGGTGCGAGGCGGATATTGACGACTGCAAACCCAACCCCTGCAGGCTGGGCCGCTGCATGGATGGGCCAAACTCCTTCTACTGTCTCTGTCCCCCCGGGATGACAGGTCTGTTAATAATAATCATAATCATCATAATAATAATTGTTATTTATTTATTTATTAAAAACAATATTATTATTGAAAATGGAAAATGTTGGATTCTATGACAGCTGTGCCTCAAGGTGTTTCATTCTGATCTCTGATATTATAATCACTAATAGAAGTGAAGGACACAGATCTAGAAACTGGTTCAATGGAATGTAAAAAAAAAAATAATAATACAAAAAAATGAATAAAAATGTTCCTGTCGATGTATTTTTCTCACATTATGCCATTTTTTAAGGCCGTACGTGTAGAGAAGATGTGGACGAGTGCGTCTCTCAGCCTTGTTTCGCTGGAGTGAGATGCAACAACACGCTGGGCTCCTTCATCTGTGGAGTCTGCCCATCGGGATACAGCGGTGATGGGAGGAACTGCACTCGTGAGTCCTTTTTTTTTTAACTCAAATTGAATATACTGCTATTTATACACATTTGATTATACTCTGTATTTATATATTTCTTTTTACTTTGCGAACAGCTCATAGTTTATTCTATTCTGTATCTTTTTATATGTATGCCTGTGTATTGTTTCTCTGCTGCTGTGATTTGTGAGGCTTTCATGCATAAAATAAAAATCCAACTTTTTCTTCTCTAAGCTAACACAGGGTTAACCACACCAGGAAGAGTCGGGCCGGTTTCTCCGAGGCCCAACCCCTGGAGCCCGTCCCCGTGCGGTCGCAGGCCGTGTCACCCCGGGGTCCAGTGTTTCCACAGCCCACACGTCTCTGCGGGCTTCGTCTGCGGACCCTGTCCTCTGGGTTACCGTGGAAACGGACGGACCTGCACAGTGTCAGGTGATGAGAGTGATGCTGTCATTCCAATTTAGATTTTTTATTTTTTAATAATTATTATTATTTTTTTTATACTTGTAGTATTTGAATGAATAAATCATTAATCAAGACTTTATTTAGGATTTTCATCACTATGGAAACCTGATGGTTGAAAGTTGTAATTTTTTTTTTTTTTTAAGCCATATCTTCTAACTTACAGTGTTTTACAGGTCAGGGAACAATCGACAACGGAGCCGGTCATATTAACATCAGCAAGTCAAATTCCAGCCAGGAGATCACTCCCACCTTCTCCTCCTCTTCCTCTTCATCATCAACCTCATCATCATCATCATCATCCTCCTCCTTACCCAGACAAACCTCTGACAGGAGGACGAGGCCAGAAGACGCCGTCTCCACCGTGAGAAGATTTCCTCCCACTGACAGAAGGACCACAGCGTCGCCACAGAATCAGACTGTAACAGGAGTTTTAACATCCACCGTCCTCAGAGCTGGACCCCCCAGCGAAGCGGGGCTGACCCCTGACCTCACCACCGGCGTCAGAGCGGGGACGCCGTCTCACCGCGTGACCTGCGCCGACTCACCCTGCTTCCCAGCTGTTCCCTGTGAGCCCACCCTCAGCGGGTCCTTCAGGTGTGGACGCTGCCCATATGGTTACACCGGCGATGGAGTCATATGTAAAGGTAGAGATCCAGTAAACACCCATTAATTGTACGCACCTTTTAATCTGTAAAACTACAATTTCTATTTTGAGTAACTTAATTAATTAATTATTTTTTAATTATTTAAATTTAAATTAAAAAAAAACTAAAAAGTTTTCTGTTGTTTTTTAATCTTGTAAAGAGCCTTTGAGCACCCTTTAAAGCTATTATTATTATTATTATTATTATTATTATTATTATTATTATTATTATTATTAATATTATTATTATTATTATGTGGTGACGCCTTCAAGTAACCGTGGGATTTCCGTGTTTCAGCCGTGTGCAGGTTTCAGTGTGGGAAGAACATGGAGTGCTCTTTGCCCAACACCTGCACCTGTAAACAAGGCTACACTGGATACAACTGCCACATAGGTGAGACGTGACCTTCAGGTGATTAAAATCCCATCATGCATCGGTGAATCTCTGCACACTCACACTCTCTCTCTCTCCCCCCTCTTATCTCTCTCTCTCTCAGCCGTGTGTCGACCTGACTGCAGGAATCGGGGGAAATGTGTGAAACCCAACGAGTGTGAATGTCCGGCGGGCTACAGTGGACCCACCTGTGAGGGAGGTAATGGGAAAATACCTTCACACCTGTGCGCCTGTGCAAAATGCACACACACACACACACATTGCTCACAAAGTACTGACGAGTGTCTTCGTTTCTCTCCGTGTAGCCACCTGCGAGCCGCCATGCCAACATGGAGGAACGTGTCTGGCCAGGAACCTGTGCACCTGCCCCTACGGCTACGTGGGACCCAGATGTGAAATCAGTGAGTGATCTTATTCCACCAATGGCATTTTTGTCGCCGTGGCCACCTGGTGCGTAAATCATACAGTGGCTATGAGTGGAATCCACTTTCACGGGACACTCCAGTTTTACAGTCATTTTCCAAGCTGCACAATAACCACATTTTGAAAAGGATGGAGATTGTGGCTGTGTGACGCACTCGCGCTTCCTTTGTGTGTGTCAGTGGTGTGTAACAGACACTGTGAAAATGGAGGCGAGTGTGTTTCACCTGACGTCTGCCGGTGCAAACCCGGATGGAACGGACCGACGTGTAACGCGGGTACGACAACACTGCAGCAACATACAATGTCTCTACGTTTTCATGTTTTCTCTACATGTACACATGTCAAGGTTTTACACACTTCACACCTGTTTCAAATGCGCACACACACACATTGTCAAGTGGATTTTAATATATTTAGACAAAAATATATCTTCTCCTGTCCTCTGCAGCTCTGTGTAACCCCGTGTGTCTGAACGGAGGAACATGCATGAGGCCCGACATCTGCGCCTGTCCCAGCGGCTTCTACGGAGCTCAGTGTCAAATAGGTAAGTGTGTCATCAATAAAGACCCCGGAGAAACATTGTATCGTCCCTCAGCTGTTTAAATGTTCAAAGGGAACCTGTTTTATTTTTAAACCATGATAAACGCAAAGAAGGATCTTTAAGTTCATCAGGTTACATGACAGAGGCTCATTAAATATGTACGAAGAATCATTTATTGATTTGTGTGACTGGCTTTTTTTTTTTTATTGATAGATTTTGAATATGTCAGGCCTTCGAGACTTTGCTAATTTCATTACTCTGGGTTTAAGAGTTTTTAAGCCCTCAAATGATCAAGCAGCTGTTTCAAATGGCAAAAAATGAAATAAAGGGAAAATGTGTGAAAATACCAGCTTGAATAAGTGGATGTAGTGAGATATCCCATTACTTCAAATACAGCCATAACTTCTTCTTTTAAAACGATTCAAAGAAGCCTGCTCTGGTGGAAGTTAATACTCGCTAATAAGATGTTGGTTATTCACTGATTGCGGAAGAATTCACTTCCCCTCTTCACTCGGAGGTCAAAGCTTTTCTCTGATTTATGATATGATTATTAAAGCATCTGAGGCCTTCTATTTGGTGCAAGCCTGTAGAAATCCCCCCTGTGTATTCTTGATGTTTATTTTCAGCTGTTTGCAGTCCGCCATGTAAGAACGGAGGTCAGTGTATGAGGAACAACGTCTGCTCCTGCCCCGAAGGCTACACGGGGAAAAGATGTCAAAAGAGTAAGTAAGTTCACCCTGACGTGTCTGAAGGTCATACGTGTGCTCATGGTTCAGGATGTGTTGGGCAAATGAAAATGATGTGTTCCAGGCGTGTGTGAGCCCATGTGCATGAACAGAGGGAAGTGTGTGGGACCCAACACGTGCTCCTGTGCATCCGGGTGGAGAGGGAGCAGGTGTAACATACGTGAGTGTCCTCCGTGTTTTCTGTCATCACAGGCACATGTTTGGATTTAGTTTAACCTGATATTTGTTAATTAACACATATTTATTTTTAAACTTATTATGCAACTTTAAATATTACATTTAGATTTACATCTATTCATTACAAATAATAATAATAATAATAATAATAATAATTTGAATTACAACTTAAATATGATTATCACGTCCATGCTCGTCATCCTCTGCTGTCTTACTTTTAATTACAATAATAATAATACTTTTAATTACAATAATAATAATAATAATATTTTTAATAATAATAATAATAATAACAATAATAATAATAATAATAATAATAATAACAACAACAACAACTAGACTTAAATATGATTATCACGTCCATCTCTGCTGTCTTACTTTTAATTACAATAATAATAATACTTTTAATTACAATAATAATAATAATAATAATAACAATAATAACAATAATAATAATACTTTTAACAACAACAAGACTTAAATATGATTATCACGTCCATCTCTGCTGTCTTACTTTTAATTACAATAATAATAATACTTTTAATTACAATAATAATAATAATAATAATAATAATAATAATAATAATAACAATAATAATAATACTTTTAACAACAACAACAACAACAACAAGACTTAAATATGATTATCACGTCCATCTCTGCTGTCTTACTTTTAATTAAAATAATAATAATAATAATAATAATAATAATAATAATAATTTTAATTACAATAATAATAATAATTATTATTATTATTATTATTACTGTCTTCAATATAAATATTTTATATATATATTTTTTTTTTATCGACATTGTACTTGATGTGAACATAGCATTTTAGCTGTCATTCGCTGCCTCCTGAGATGCTCTGTGATAAAGTCTGTTCACGTCTCCCTCTCTCTGCTCCAACTGTAGCTGTGTGTCTACAAAAGTGTAGAAATGGTGGCGAGTGTGTCGGGCCAAACACCTGCCACTGTCTCATGGGCTGGGAAGGCCTGCAGTGTCAAACACGTGAGTCTACTCACCATTTAAACACTCTAATACTGTGGACCCTATTTTAATTCACCTATTTATTGTTATTATTATTATTATTATTATTTGTGTTTGTATTTATTTTTTAAAGCACTGATGACTCATGTTGATTCACCTCCTCAGCGGTGTGTAAACTGCGTTGTCTGAACGGAGGGAGGTGCGTCCTACCAGACTACTGCCACTGTCGGAAAGGCTTCAAGGGCCTCACCTGCACAATCAAGGTCAGTGTGGATTCTACAGATTCATATAGTGTACACGTGTAGATGTATACACACAACATACTGCATACATACCAACAGCAATCTCTTGAACTAAAAAAAACCCAGCTTTGTTTTATGAAGTTAAAGCTCAGAAATAGGAGGCCAGGATATTTCCCATTTCTGACAGTTAAGGTGGGTTTATTTATCCAGATGGTTGAAATGAGTCTTTGGAGATTCAGAGAAAGTGATTTTTTTATTTTTTGAGAGACGGAAGCTCAACTCTGTGACCTGAACATAATACTGATGCATGAGGCACAAACTGGTTTTGTGAGATGTAATTTTATTGAAATGATTTCCACAGGCATCACACGCGTGAGGAGTGGTAAAAAAAAAAAAGGAGAGAAACGGGATGAAGGAAGCTACAAAATGCACAAAAAAAGAAGAGAGCACCGTGAGTTGTATGTGTGTATGAGTGTGTTTTTTGTGTGTGTGTGTGTGTGTGTATTGTACACAAACAGAGGGACTTGATGTATTGCACTTGTCTGTATGTCCCTGTATATCATCACTACCTCAAGGCTAAACTTGACACACATCTGTTAAAGAGATCTGTGTTGAGAAAGTAAGCGTGGGAAACTATTTTAGTTTTAGACGGTTCATTCATCAGCAGCAGCTTATCCCCAAACTTTTTTAATCTCAAGTGTCTTTTTTTCTTTTTTTACACATTTATCCAAATTATAACCTGGTTTAACTTTAACCAAACTGCATTGTTTGTTTTACCTTAGAGAAGAAATTACTCTGCCTAAATCGGTAACATTTATAAGAATATGTTGAATTAGCTTTTTTTTTTTTCTTTTCTTTATTGCTTTTAATGTTTGATCAGGTCCATTTAAGTTATGGACGTTTTCACAGATATTAAACCTATGTGTTAGAGTAACGACCACCTGTCGGATATATGTTTCCTTAAAAAATGTTTTATCAGCACCAAGTTACACTGTGGTACAAGTAACATATGACATAATAAAGAAAAATGTACTATTTCTTAACATTTGTTCTGTTAAATCATTATTGGATTCAGTTAATGACACAAATCACAGTATAATAGTACACAGCATGTTTGTACAGTCAAACATTAAATGGGTGAAATAAAAAAAAAAGCGTATTGCATGTGACATGATTTAAAAAAAAAAAAAAAAGTAAAAATGACAAATTTTAGACAAAAATAACAGATTTTTGCGATGTTGACCTTTGACCTCCAGCAGTGTCGCGCTAGTGGAGTTTTTTCTTCTCCTCGCAGCGAGGCCCGAAATAAGGCGGACGACATCTGCATTTGTCGGGAGAAATGCACTTTCCTCCGTTCAGGCAGGACTGAGAGCAAACGGCTGCGGACAGCAGGAAGAAAAAAAAATGAAATGAAAATTCTCTTAGTGCATTTTGGGAAAAATAAATCTGAGTTTGAATCGGAAATGACTATAAAATCCAACAAGTGGCCCGAGAAGTGAGAAGTCTGGGTTTTAGTCCTATCTGGTAAAGTGCTGAGTGCTAAAAAAAAAATCGTTTTGAAGCATATTTATATGATTCAGCTGAGTGTGTGTCTGAGAGGGTGTAGTGATGGTCCACAGACACACAAACAGAAACACGCGTGTTTGAAACTGACCGGTGTGGCAGGCGCCTCCCAACCATCCCTCTGGACAGCTGCAGATTCCTGGAGCCACACACACTCCCCCGTTCCTACAGCCTTGGGGACAAATTGCTACACAGCAAAAAAACAAAAACAATTCTAAGCATGCTGGGTAAAAATACATATAACTGCACGTATGTCATCGTCATCATTGACGTGCAGTAAAACACAGTTCATGGCTTTGATTGATATGTCACTTCCAAAGCCTGTAAAAAAAAAAAAGCCCCGGAAGTGTTGACGTGGAGCTGCAGCTGGGTTTTTAAAGGCATTGACCTTTGACCTCTGGTGCTATAAACAGACCTTCTTGGCATTTGGAGCCGGTCCAGCTCGAGGGGCAGATGCACTTGGCCACTCCGTTCACAGCGGTGCATTCTCCTCCGTTCCAGCATCCGGCATCACACGTCACTGACAAAACACGGATTACGCACTCCATAGAATAACGTCAAATGTGTCCTCAGGTGTCTGAAGTTCTTTATTTATTGAGATGTTAAATTGAGCTGCTTCATATTGATGAGCAGAAAAGATCAAGATTATAATCCTTCCAAATATTGCCCTTCTCACCTTTGTGACAGTATCGTCCTCCGAACCCAGGAGGACATCTGCACTTTCCAGGGCGAAGACACACTCCTCCATTCTTACACTTGGGATGACAGTTGGCTGCATGCACACAAACACAAACAACACACAGGATTATTTAACTGTCTGGAGTCTGAAGTTTTAACACAGATTTTTTTATATATATATATTAAATATAATATAAATAAATCTGCAGCAAAATAACTTTCACTTGTACAAAAGGTCAAAAAGTCTGTCTTTCTATTTTAAAATGAATATTAAATCCCCATTTATTCGGGGTTAAGTTGTTAAAAGGGAAAATGCAGTGATTGATAATTGATTAAAAATCACTGTCAACTATTCTGATAATCAATTGTGATTTTCTTGGCAAATCAAAAATCTTTTTTTTTTTTTACTTAATCCCTCTGATTAAATGATCGGATCCTTTTCTTTCAGAGTCTGGAGAATTGATCCCATTAGTTAATAGTTTTTGCACAGTACGATTAATCAATCAAAGGAAAAAAGATTGATCAGATCAGATTAATCGATAATGAAAACACAGTGAACTACATTAAGATTTAAAACGTCCTCACCTGTGACACACTAACGAGAGAGATTAGAGATGAGGCTAACGTTGTATTTATACATTTCTCCTGACAAACTCAAATAAAAAAAGTTAAAGTGGATCGTCACCATACTGGCAGCTCTCTCCCTCGTAGCCCCGCGGGCACAGGCACGTGTTGTTTCGGATGCAGACTCCGGCGTGTTCGCACCGAGGCTCGCACTTCGCCGCCGGGTCGAACACGAAGCCCACCGCCACCCCCCGCGGAGCGTCCGAGCCGGCGGAGACTCCGGTGAGGAAGATGAGGAGGAGGAGGAGAGGCGCGGAGCGGACACCTGCGGGTCCCATGGCTGCTCGGAGAACCGGAGGAGGAGCAGGAGGTGCGGGGCGGCTGAGTTGCTGCTGCAGGCGGGGGAGCGGCGACTCGGAGCCGGGGCTGCCGAGCAGGGCGGGGCAGGGAGGGGCGGTTCTCCTCCTCCTCCTCCTCCTCCGGTGGCACCCGGACCTCGTGGCTCACACCGGATTCACGTCCACAAACATTTGGTGAAGGTAAAATAACACAATGGAAGACAACACAGCAGGTAAATTAAAGGGCAAAATCTCACACCAAGTTTAAAACACCTACTTTAAACGTTAAGCTAACTAGCGTCACTTTTTTTTTTACTCTTCGTTTATCCATATAAAAAGGTTAAAAGGTTTAAAAAGGTTTAAACCAACAACGTGTGTGGATGCGACGGAGTAAGTCAAATTGTTGAGTGAGTTATTTCAACATTTTATTTGGAAATAAAACGTATAGGTAAATCTAACATTTCTTTTGAAGCACGATGTAGCAGGTGTCCGGTTAATTAGGTACAACGGGCTAAGGTTAGCCGACTTGGCAGTGGGTGTACCTAATAAAGTGAGTGTATGGTTAAAAGGCAAACCTCACTGTAGATCTCGAAATGATTTAAAAAAAGTAACGATTATTGGCCTTTAATATTTCAATGACGGTATAAAGCAAATACTCGAATACAATGAAATTAGAAATCAGCATATTTGTTTTCATTTTGCAGAAAGATGACTACTAACATAGTGACAATGATGCAGATGCTCCAAGATGCAGAGGTATTTATTATTATTATTTTTTTTATCAAATTAACTAATACAAGTAAAATCACAGCATTGTTGGGTGGATCATGGCTGAAATATGTTTAATTGAACGTTATGGACTTTTTGGACTGCTGATGAATTCACATTGAGTGGCATTATAGCATGTGATGGTGTATTGCTATTTTTTCTTTTTTGAGCTGTGTGTTCATATAGACCACAAGTGGAAAAGTCATTTCCTTTTTCTTGTCTTTTTTACCGTACAAAGAGATTGTATGAGAGGGGAAGTTTTTTTTTTTTTTTTAATGGCAATAACACAACCAAAGGAGAAGAGGATGTGGTGAGGCCTCTGTGTGGCTCGTAGTAAAGTAGTTTTCCTTACCATTCAATTTCTTTTGCTCTAAAATTAAAATGAATTGCCTTTTTGTTTTACATCAGACATTTTTTTTGACACATTACCATTTTACTTTATTTAGGTAAGAGCTATAGTTGAAACACTAAAACACATTTGTGTGTGTCTGTCTGTCTGTCTGTGTGTGTGTGTTCTTGGCCCCATGTGCACCAGTGTTGCTCTGGACCTTAGACAGGAAGTGAACTTTAATGATTCCAACAGATGTGAACTTCCTGTGATCAAATCCTCACTCTGACATACAGTAGAACACAGCCAAGACAATGGAAAGCAAATACTAATAATAACAATAGTAGTATTTAGAATAATAATAATAATAATAATAATAATAATAATAAATATTAAAAAAGGATCACGTTATTATATCTGAACCATACATGCCTTGATCAATTGTGCTTGACACAATTGATCTATTTTACTTTTAAATATAATTAGTGTAAATATTCATTAGTAGTGGTGCTCTTCATTCCAATGCACTGGGAAGGTTTTTTTGTCCTCTAGTGGTTGCTGTTTGTCAGTTTTTCGTTCAGACCATTCATTGATTCATTTATTCATTCACAGTTTGGTCTGGCCACATTGTCCTTCTGTCCCTCCTCCTTATTATTAAATATACTTAGCTTGTAAAAAAAGGGTTAGGGTTAGTACAGAGAGTAGTACACCATTTTTTTTGCATTGATACTTAGCACCACCTAGTGTGTTCAGAGAATATTACAAGCTCACTAAAGAAATGAAACCAAAAACATCCCAGGTGAAGTGAATGTTTTTTATTTCAAGCTTCATGCATTGGAAACACAAAACAAATTGTGGAGATGTTAGACAGCAACAATAAGGGATTCACATCGACAATGTTATCACATTTCACGAGGGGCTGGTTCTAGAGTTTTCATCTTAACTGTCTGAATATTTTAGTGCTGTGATCACAAATGCATTTTTGTAGAGCTTTTAAAATAATTCATGTTTCCGGCATAAATGTGTAATCAAATTTTCTGTCAGAAAAAAGGCTATTCAGTAATGAATACACTCTGTAAAGTAAAACAAAAAAAGTATTATAATAATAACCCAAACCTAAAATAATACACAGGTTAAACATTCAGATTAAGGTTAATACAGCAATGACATATAATCCACTCAAATAGAACAGACTCGTTAGAAGAATAAAGTTACTTCCAAACATAAACATTAATTTGACTCACCCAGGTGGAGGACAATAGGGAAGTAAAACCTGCACCTACCAACTTTTGCTAAAAATAAAGAGCTCCTTTAAGCACATCATACACATTGCACTATACAATATCAAGAATAATATTTTATGGAATTAAAAAGAATAGAAGAAATAAAAAGACGGGCATAATGACGTTTTGTGTCCAAAAGTCCAGTACCCCTTACTATTTTTTTTTTATTAAAAATATGTCATTATTTAGAATAGCAGGAGACGACAGCATTCATGAAACATTCTTATTACTTTCTGTAGAGCTAAAGTGCATCATATCTGAAACCACTGCTTCCAGTCAGTTATTAGTCAAGGAATGAAAGTGTGAACATGAAGGAAATTTCTTCTGCGAATGTGAATATGTGAATATAATTATGTGTCAGTTTTTTGGGCAAACTTAAAAATCCATGAAAATGTAAATTTTTTGCATGCTTTTGAAAAGTAATCAATAATCCTTTTTTTTTTTTGGATAGCAAAATACCTCATATCTGAGCTGAGAATGTAAAACAAGAAAAGTGGTTTGGATTATTTGGAAAATGGATGAGCCACTGTTACAAATTTTAATAAATGACAATGTCACTTTTCTCCATTTCATTGTCACTGTGCAAAGGTGTCCCACTTGGAAGCGTCCTCGGGCCTCATTGGTAGACCTGCACGTGCCCGTGCAGAGAGGTGGTGTTCCCCCCACAGTCCACGTACTGGTACATCTCCTGGGAGACCTGCTCCGCGTGGCCAAAGTAGGACGTTGTCACTGTCACCCTGAAAAACAACAACAACAACCGCTGAGTCAACCACTGCACATCAGACGTAAGGTAAGATTTTCAGATTTAAAACCCTGAAGTGAGTTTGTTTGATTTTCAGTGGATTTCGCCTTGTTTTTTTTTCCTCTGCGGGGCAGATTAGTTTGTTTGGCTTAAATATGTAAATATTACAAACAACATCCAGCTACTTTGGATCTGGAAACTCTTTCTTTGCCTGTGACGATGCATTTTCATTGACCAAAATACAGCACATTGGCTTTGTAGTACTGGAATAATTATAGTCGGCTGACAGAAATACAAATTATTTACCATTCCTATACTTTAATCCTTATTGAAACCATTTTTGAATTATATTCATGGCATACTGAGGTTTTATTTCTGATCTCCAGCTGTTGGCATCTCACAAACATTGTTATATCTTTTAAAATCTGTACATTTGCTGATATTTTTTCACCGGAGTTTAGGATCAAGTCATCAAAAGGTTTAGTCCCGCGTGTCGGAATATTATTATATTAAATGCTGTACATGAAGTCACACTTACTGCATCATGACCACAATGTTGTGAACTTTGATGGTCGGCAAAGTGCAGTAGTCACTGTAAGAACAAAGTCAATATTTAAAAAAAGTGAATGATCCAAGTGTCAATCGTACATTGTTTGTTTTTTTTCACAACTTTTACCTCAAATACTTACAACATATAACTCATCTCGTCAGCGATAGTGGTGGGGACTGTGTAGTCAATCTGCAATTTACACAATTTACAAAGCATTTTAATAAGAAAAAAAGAACAACTTTATACATTTTAAAAATGTATTTAAATAAATTGCAACCAAATCCTAATATGGTTGTGTACGGCTTGAGTTCAGTGGCTGTAACAATGAGCCGTTGTGTGGGCTTTGTCGAGTTCAGTTTTGAAGTCTTTGCGTTTGTGTATTTGTACTTTTTTTTTTTTTTTCTGTATTTGGAGTTTGTTTGCTGTATTTGGAGTATTTTGGACCTACCTGCTGCTCGTCCAGCGGCGTGATCACCGTGCTGTTGTTGAACTTGGCCTTTCCGATCACCGTCTTGGAGAACTGCACCTGAGCCGTGATGTTGGTCACAGATATGGCGTAGTAGTTATTGTTGATGATGTTCAGAGTGTTCTGGATGGAAGAGGATAAAAGATGCAAATAACTGCTTACAGCTTTTTTCACAGATGAGTGAGTGGCAGTTTGTCTCTATTTTTATTTTAGGGAATATAATGAATATTTATCTCATGAATCATTATTCATTTCACCACCTGTGACCCAACCGCCATTAATTCGCTCTCGTAAACATATTTTACAGTAGCGATGGCAACGTGTTTATGGCTTAGACTAGTCCAATGTTTATGGGATAGATGCACACACACACACACACTCTATGAAAATGTATTTCTTGGGCTGGGTAGGATGGAACGGCCCTAGGGACTTATTCTCGAACCCTGCGTTACGTTCATTAGGATCCCCCCTCGCCCGGTGTCGTGGTGGTGTTGTGGGGTTGTGCTGTTGCGTAGCGCCACACAGTCTTACTGTGATGTTGAGATAGACGATGCGCTTGTCCTGGTCGTAGGAGACGAAGGCCGACTTCACTCCCACGTAGGACACGTCGATGGAGCGCGGGAAGAGGAAGAACACGGCCAGGCCGGACAGCAGCAGGCACAGGGCCACCGCTATTGTGACATAGAGTTTTCTGCACCAAGCAAAAGAAAGAGAAGTGAGGCCCTGAGAGCAGCCGATGACACGCCACCGTGCGAGTGTGTGTCTGTGTTTCATCCTATATTTAACCCGTAGAAGAAGAAAAAAAGAACAGCAAGTGCAGACTCACGTCCTGCTCGGCCTCAGCCTCTGGTCGCTGTAGGGGATCAGAGCCACCAGTTGATTCTCCTGACCTGTTGAGTTGTTTCAAAAAATGAAATAAATCAGTGTCTGTTTACTATTGGACTAAAGGAGGAAAAGAGACGGTTGTGTAGTTGGTCACCAAATGAATCGTGAACATTTGATCTTTGAGGAGTTTGTTTTCCTACTTTGTTGAAATCTTCTTCTTATTATTATTATTATAGTAATTATTATTATGGAGTCTCTGTATTGGTGATCCATGAATAGTTTTGTAGACACAGAGACGATTTTGTGAAATGTTTTGGTGTGAAACTTGTATTCCTCATATTTGGACTTTTGTAGTTTCCGTGATCTTTGACGTTTAAGCCACCCCACATGTGCAGGTGCTTTTTTCTGCTTTCCAGTCCTTTAAAAATACATATTTATCCAGTTTTGGTCATTGTACCCAAGACATATTTCAGTATTTTGTGTGATTTAAAATATATATATATATTTCATTTATTTGTGGTTGTTGGATTCTGTTGCTGTCACTGTCCATAGAATATGACCCATATAATTAATAATACCTATGGCTGACCTCTAACTGGTGATGAAGTAATGAATATTTAATATTACAGAGAGTAATATTTAAATATCATTTTTACCTCGTGGGATCCTGCCGGTGCCCTGACACGTGGGACAGGTGACGCTGTCCCGACCCGTAAACTCCACGTAGGGGAACTGGGACACGTCTCCGTTTTTGGCGTCCTCGTCCGCGTGTGTGTCTATGTAGTCGCCGTTGGACGTCAGCGCGTCCTGACTCTGGTCTTTGGGGAGTTTGGCCAAGTGGGACTGGGACTTGCCCATGGCTGCAGCTGTGTCTGTACACAACACAACACGACACAACACAAACCAGCACAAAGCAGTTGGGGTGAATAGAAGCGCAGAAGGATGTGCTGACTAAACACATGCCAGGCAGCCATTTGAATGTAAAATTGGACCTGTTTCCAGGAATTCCAGGAAATTCACTAAAGCTGGAAAATTTCAACCGGCCAAAAAAGAAAAAAACATAGAAATACATTTCTTATAATTAATTTAAAAAATTGACTAGGAAATATGCTGCACAATATTTAATATTTTATCATACAAGTAAATGTTTTTGATTTATTTACGCATATTAAGCTGGCACCATTTATATATATATATATATATATATATATATTTTTTTTTTTAATGGCATGTTACTGATGAGAACAGTACAGTACTTTTACTTGATCATGTCTGCAGTTGTAGTATTCGTAGTACTGTTGGATTATTTGCGTAATTGTACGTGCAGTACAGGCCGTTGTTGAAGTTGCGTAGCAGAATGTGAATGAAGAATGTCTGTGCGCGCGCGTGCGTGGGGTAGCGGTGTGCTGCGGTGCGGAGCCTCGCGGGAGGACACGACGTCCCCGCTGGAGACGGTGTGTCCCCGTCCCTCCGTTGTCGTGTATTTACAACACAACCCCCCCCCCACACACACACACACACACACACACGCACCGTATTCTGTAGTAGTCCTGTGGTTAATCCATCATTTATCGAGCGGATTATTGTGATGGACTCGGATTATTCCGGTAAAAAAAACAAAAAAACAAACCTCCGCGTGCATGTGCAACCTACTTGTGTGTCCGACCTGTCACGTGTGAATGTCCTACCTGTGTGTGTGTGTCCTAATCTGTCCTCCGGGCCATTCGTTGTGTTGTCGTTGTGTTGTTGTGTTTCATGAGCCGATGAGGAATGGAGCCGAGTAAGCCCCTCCCCCTCAGTCCTCATTGGTCAGAATCACGTCGGCGTGCAGAGCGCAACGCAGCACACGCACACACACACAACTAGATACATACACAGATAGACACACGCACACAGTGTGTTATAACACGTTACACAACACAGCGTATGTTAAAACAAACATGTGTGCTAGGCTCTGTGATGCAACAACTACACGCACACAGACAAACACACACACACTATTTCACAACACAAACACGCACATTTTCTGGATATTTGATTTATAGATATATACATTTATTGTAAATCACCACGTATTTTTGTACAGACTCGCAAATGTTTAAAAATAGATTTTAGAAAGTCAGAATAGCAGCATAAACACATGATGATGCATCGTGCTGCAGATCCTGGAAAACATTTGTCAAAGGAATGTTTTACTGTGAACAAGTTTTGAAACAAAGGTCTTCTTTGTCACTTTTAATCAGCTTGAATTTTCACACCTCATTCTATTAAACTACTCCAGACAAATGTTTTCAGTGTGGAAACGGCATCTCAGAGCATCGGAAATAGATGGCATTATTTTTTATTTTCATTTTTTTTAACAGTTAAGATCATTTTTCGCCTTTTATTTCATTATTCACTCAACTCAACTCAAGTTTACACTGTGCTGAAATTTTAATTGGATTTAAATCTAGTACAGTGGTTCTCTCTGCTCACACGTGTAGTACCTTTCTCAGCCAGACGATGGCGGTGTGCTGCCACACCTGAATCCATCTCGAAAAAATAAAAATCAAATCAAAAATATCAATTAGTGTTTGCTCCGGGTTCCAGCTGGATCTGGTTATGGGAAAAAAAGTCGTACTTTTCTGTGATGGTTAAAACCCACTCGAGAGACAGTGTGTGGTGCTGCGTTGTGTTAAATAAAAATAATCTAAATTCTGTTTGACAATGGTTGGCTTACACCAGTGACCTGCTTGGCATCGCACAATAAGTGTGTAATAATGCCAGAGCTAAATGCCAAAAATCACATTCATCTCTGAGGGATTTTCCACTTAAGCGAAAATATGTTTTTTTTAAATCATGCACTGGCTGTTTCTTAAATGTTTAATAACCAAAAAAAAAAAAAGGCAGAATTTTTAAGCTTTAAATTAAATGCTGAATGTACAAACAGGCAACTTGAGCTTGTTGTTGAACCTGCAGGAGCTGAATATTGCGTTTAATGTGCTCCCGCTGATACAAGAATTTGGGATCAGAGCGCTTCCTGATTAATTATTTACTGGGTTTTTTTTTTTTTTGGAAAATTACCATCAGCTATGTCCAAGTGGGTGGTGTTGGTGGATTTTGTGTTGCTGGGCTTTTTGGAAAGGAACCAGCCATTGTTTTCGTAATTCCGGCTGCTTCTGAAGGAGGCCGACTCTACATTTAGTTTTCGGAAGTGTTCCTGTAAATCTTTCATCATACACTCGCTTACACATTTTGATTTTCCATTTCCTGATGTTAGAAACCCCCCCCCCCCCCACACACACACACACACGCACAATCTGACCTCCAACAAAACCCCCTGCTGTATTTTTGTCGAAGAGAAAAAAATTACATCTGTATTTCCAGGCGTCATAATGAAGATATTTGATTCCAGCCGCCTGCCAGTCAGTCTAACCTCAGAATAAAACAAATTTGCTCTCAACATTCTTGTTATGAACTGTGGAGCTTGCCAGGGGGGGCCGACTTAGGCTGAGCTTCCTGGCCTGCTTATTCATGCGGCACTCTCTGTCTTCCGTAATCTCAGTCCTTCCCTGGGAGGCAGTGGAAAAATGAAAAAAAAAAAAAAAAAAAAACTTGTATGAGGTTAAAAAATGCCGGTGTGGGGCCCGCGTGAGGAAGCGCCTGTGTGTTCCCGATAAGAGGCGGTGACAGGTGAGGACGCGTCAGGTGTCAGCACTTCAAACCAGCAGCTTCACAGTCAAAATGTGTGAAACCTCCACACTGCAAAGGTGAAGTGGAGGATATTCAGATTTTTTCTTTCTTTCTAATATTGGGGATAAAAAAGACGAGGAGAGAAATGAATTCCTGCTTTTGAAAAAGCTACAGTCGTATGAAAAAGTTTGGGCACCCCTGATCATTTTCAACATTTTCCTTTATAAATCATTGGTTGTTCGGATCAGCAATTTCACTTAAATATATCATATAGCAGACAAACACTGTGATAATTTCATTAACGAGCCTCTCATGGTATATTCCAGCAATTTACAGCCATCGCAGCAAAAGGCCCGCATGAGTTATTACGCGTGATGTCACACACGGTGGGAACACCACGCCTGTATTCGGCTTAATGAGAAATGATACATGGAGAGGTGTGTGTGTGTGTGTCTGTGTGTGCGCGCGCACGTGCGTTTGCGGGATAAACGGTGGAGTGACGTTGCAAATAAACAGCAATGTCTGAGCTCTTGAATCCAACATTAACAGCCTCTGAAGAGAAATGCAATGTACTTGGCATTAATTGCTCAGAACAAACTGCTAAAATACAGTTTAGATGGATGAAACTAAATCATACCAATTTCCAGTCTCATAAAAAAAAAATAATAATAATAATCATGTAAAAAAACAAATTGGTAGGAATCACTGTGCTCGGGCTGGCGGAAAGCGTAAAATATCATTTTATCATGGATATTCTTGTCTGGTTATAAGTATACAGCCCGAGTAGAATCATCCCGGTAATTATCATAAATTACTCCAAAGGAATACTGCGCTTCCCACAAAAAAAACAACAAAAAAAACTGCAGCATGGAAAACGAGCATTTATAACGACATTTAGCAAAGGATTCATCGTGATGGTCTGAGTGCCGGGATTGATTTTTTTGACCAAAATGTTTTATTTTTTAACGCTGCCGAGAGAAGAAGCGAGCGTTGATAAAGGGATGAAGGAAAAAATGTAAAAAAAAAATCGCCCCGTGCCACTGCACATAACGTTTTGATTGTGCTAAATATGTAGAACAAATTGAATCCACAATTTTACAACTGAGTGGCGTTTGCTGTTGAGTGAATTCAATTGCGAGGAAACCGTGATAAGAAGGTTTTCAATTTCCATGAGTTTGGAATATTTTAACGGCTCCTTTGGCATTCCCACTCTTTTAGGCACGGTGCACGTGAAGGAATGGAGCAAATTTGAATTTTAGAAAGCCAGAAATATGATTAATGGGACCTTTAAACAGATACAGATCTGTTGTTTCAGTTTGCGCCACGCTAGATTCTTTGGCGCTGGTGGTTTTGTTGGTGAGGAGACGGTGGGATGAAAAAGTTGATATAAAAATGAGCCCGGACGTCAATGGATCCCGCCGTGCTGCCCTTCAGACACATGACCGACCCTGTGACTCTTTATAAACCTCAGCAGGAAGTCGGGTTGCGTAGTCCATGACCCTCTGGGTTCAACTCGGCCCATGCGCGGCTACAGATGTTCACGTCTGTCCAGATCTGTCCGCAGAAACCTTGGAAACCCATTGCGGCCTAATAAATGAGCCGAGAATTATATATTTGGGCCAATCCTTGTGTCTCTCATTGGTTTGGCGTCTCGTACCCGTTTGTGTCCCAGCTCTTCCGCTGAGGCTGATGGTTATCCTGCCACCCTGCTTCTGAAGCATGCCGTCTTTTGGTGCGCCGTGGAGCATTTCTGATGAACTCCCCATGGAATCCAATCTGATGCTCCAGGAAACTGTCATTTGGGTATGGCAAAAACAAAACATGTTTATATATATTTTTTCTATCTAGATTTGAGGGGAGTCAGATTATAGATGACGGTGGCACGAGTGTTGCAGTAATTCAACTTGTATATTCTTTCATCGGCAGGATGTATGGTTGAATTTTTTATATTGGATGATCATTGAGAGCTCTGCTTAAGGGTTATTTGCCCTGTCTTTATCCATTTCTGGTTTTCTTCATAAATTCTCCGTGGTGTGCAGGCCGGAGTGGTAATATAATAATTGGCTCCCCACACGGGTCGAGGTCAATTACCTATCTAGTCATCTGGAGTGCATTGCATTAATATTGCTCCGGCGCGCAGGGCGCACGACTTATCATCGCCAGAAAGAAAGGGAGAGACGAGAGAGAGTCTTCATTTCAATTTCAAATTGCGTTCATGGAGAAAATCACAATGAGCATCCCGGGTTTAACCTGTAAAATTTGGTTCACTGAGCTCACACCTACAGTAAAGCCACTTTGTTATTATAGGATTATTCATCAGGGTTAGAGGATATTAGAATGTTGAGTCAGTGTTTCCCCTACCATTAGGTCCCTTTCACCCACTTCCCAATATCCACACGGGAACAAGACCAGTGCGTCCGGGGTGCCTCAAACCCCCACGGGGGGACGGACTCCCCTCTCTCTGGCAGGGAACCTTCAAAAAAACCTGACCCTAATTTCACTCTTATAACCCCAGTAATGGGACTCAGAATAGGGTTAGTATTGGGGGACAGGGCATGATCACACCTATTGGGAATAACTTTTGATAGGAAGGTCCTAGAGACCTGGAAGTTGGCGACGATCCCACTATATTGACCATTCCGCATCCAACGGTACCACGTGAGTTAGGGTTAGGGTATTGGGTTAGGGTAAGGGGATGAAAACCACTCAGGGATGACACCTTTTTGGAATAACCTTCGATAGGAAGGTCCTAGAGACCTGGAAGTTGGCGACGTTCCCCCTATATTGACCCTTCCGCATCCAACGGTGCAGTCCGTGAGTCTCTGCGACGTCAGAAAGGTGGCGAACAGTCAAAAACTCTCATCACGTTTTCGGCAAATAACTTTTGATAGGAAGGTCCTAGAGACCTGGAAGTTGGCGACGTTCCCACTATATTGACCCTTCCGCATCCAACGGTTCCACGTGAGTTAGGGTTAGGGGATGAAAACCACTCAGGGATGACACCTTTTTGGAATAACTTTCGATAGGCAGGCCCTAGAGACCTGGAAGTTGGCTATGCCCCCACTAAGTCGGCCCTTCTGCATCCCACGATACCATGCGCGAGTCTCCACGATGTCGGGAAGTTGGTGAAAAGGTGAAAAGTCAAAAACTCTCATCACGTTGTCGGCGAATAACTTTTGATACGAAGCTCTCGTCGATTTTATGTTTTGCTCCGCCCCCCCATTTATGGCCATTCCACATCCAACGGTACCACATGAGTTAGGGTTAGGGGATTGGTTAGGGTTAGGGTTCCACTTTGTAGGGATATAAGAATCAGAATGTCCAACTAAATGGTTTGTAAAGGTTGCACGTAAAATTGAGAGAGATAAAAAAAAGTTCTACCCATGGAGGCAGATTGATGGGGTCGAAGGATCAATACTTTTGATCGACTGCTCGGCCATCACTGCAAGTGAAATATTGTCCATGTCTGTTTTTACCGCTAATGTTCAGACAGTTGGATTCTTTTTTTTGTTCTCGTATTTCTTTTGATGTAAACCCGCTGCTCGGCGGAATAATACGCCGATGAATCAATAAATAAGGAGCCAGAAAGAAAAAAAAAAGGTATTTAGCAAAAAGTCTATTATTCCCACAGCTTTTGGTCAGAACATCTCAATGTAAAAGATGAGGTTGATTCCACCCACCATGAAGCAGCGCTCTCCTCGCGAAGCTTTTTCCGCAAATCAACGTCAATTCTGCAGAAATGACGCCGCTTGTGTCTGAGCCCGGCTGAAAGTAAACACATTATTCATCTCCCTGGATTAGTTACTGCAGAGATCTGCATCCGAAGGATGGGAGAGCTTTATGAGGATCTCCATAAGTACCCCCCCCCCCCTCCCCTCATAATGTCAGAATGCTCGCGTTTATGAGGAAGAAAAATGGGACTACAACGTAAAGTCATTTTAGAGTCGGTTAATAAAACTGGTTCTAAACTGGATTTGTGGGATCTGCCACGTGAACTGTCACCAAAGCAGAGTCCGCAAACACAGGGGCGGCTAATCTGGCGCTACAGGCGGAAGGATGTGTTGTAACACCGGCGTGTCCTCCGTTCATCTGAAGCTAAAACAAAATGAGAATGCGTGAGTGGGTGAGGCCCATTTTGGTCATTTTAAGCTTTGGGCTGGTATTAAAATGTATTTTATATGATGGAAAAAAAAAAGTGGAAATACTTAGTTACACTGATGTAACACACACACACACACACTCTCTCCTTGTAACCTTGTGGGTGTGTGTAAGGCCGTCTCCACTCTCATTTTTGTTTGAGAAAGCTAAAAGGCATAGCAACGGCACATTGAGGAGTTAATGAGCTACACACAGAAACACAAACACACAGGCACACTGTGAAATCTGCACATACAAACACACACGCACGCACACACACGCATGCATGCGTGCAAAAGATAAACCATATAGTCTCCATCAAGCACATGCACTTGCACACACACACACACACACACATCCGAACACACGCATGCACATTCTTGCCTGTCAAATCAAATTAGCATCAGGTCAGGCAGCTTTTCTTTTTTTTTTTTTTTTTTCGGAGCTTGTTGCTATGGCACCAGTGAGAGGAAAAATGGCCGTCCACGGGGCCCCATCCTACGGGCGCCTGCAACCACGACAACTGGTCCAACTACTCCAGATCGCTCCTGAGCGCGGCGGGGCTTAATGCGACGTAAGAGCGCGCTGCAGAAAAGCATGAACAACCGCGCTGGTATTTAAGTGCTGTCGATAGATATGAAATGGCTGCAATTTGTCATGGTAAAAAGGGGTCAGCCCCACTCAGGCCTCCACGTCTGTCCATTAGCGGTGTTATAAAAGCACAGATTAAAGTGTATTCCCCTGGTCTATTTATTTTTGAATGTAAATCACCAGATTTGATGTTAAACTGTAGCGAGGTGTGAGGTTGAAGCCCATTCATCATTTTATTCTTATTTTTCCCACTTTCCTTTAGCTTATGGGGTTGTTAAATATGAGGATTTCCCTCATTAAGTCCGATTTAAAATGTGCATGTTTTAATAGTCTTCACATTCGGGATAATGATTCTACTTTTTAACTTTTGGCTGTGCTCAAAATCTAAATCAGTCTCAGTTTCCCAAGTGCCACATATTCATATATATATATATATCGAAGAATATGGCCCCAGGAATCCTTTGGTCTAATTACATTGGTTTCATCTGGCAGATGTCAAACTTGTGACTATCTATCTGGGTCAAGTTTTTTTTTATTTTTACCAATAATGTTATAGACAAAATTGTCACGTTATTCTTTTTTTTTCAGCTGTGAGGTGAACCGCAGTGTGCCAAGACTTTTTTTTTTTTTCCCCTCCCTGAAATCACAAGATGTTGACAGAAAAGTGAACAGGAAGCAAACTATAAATGAAAATCCCATTAACTAAGTACAATTTCACTTTTAGGATCTGTTATGTGTGTTTTTAGGGCATTTATTATTATGCATTAAATTTCACATAAATGTTATGAAGAATTTTCTCTAATTATAAATTCTGCTTTTACTTGGTCGTTAACGGTGAGCATGAATAGAAAGATAGTGGAGTGGAGGCAGAGATTTGGTTTCAGTGGGTTTTATTATACCACATGTTTGCAGTGGTTTGGCAGATTGGCCACTCTCAAAAGCGGCCCTATCTGACCGCTTTTTTTTTTTTTTTTTTTTTTTTGCTTTGCTTTTTTTTTTTTTTTTTTTTTGTGCTTTGCTTCTTATAATGATCCTGAGCCATATTTGCTCTGACGGATTCATGGATTTGTTTAGATTTGCTAAATCAGTTTGTTTGTTTTCAAAATGACATTTTAATCTAAGTGTGCCCACAGGAAACCAAATGAGATTATATATACATTTATATATATATAATTCAAGTTGGATTTATAGACAAAACGTTTTGAATATTCCCCTAGATTGTATTCCTTGTTTACTCTTTGAATCCATAGGCATGATGTGTGCACCATTTTGTAGGTTTATGAACCTTTATGAACATTTGTTATTGAAAATGACAGATAAATAACATTTCTTTCATCCCTGTTTACGAGATTACACTAAACACAGATTAGTTTGGTGTGCGATGGAGCTCCCATAAACATGCATTGTGTTGGAACATGATGGCGTATTATTATATTTTATTTTTGCGGGTAGTTGGATCTGTATCAAGTGTAGCCTGGAGTTTGCTCTCCTGGCAATCACAGAAACCATCACTTTGAGTGTCCTTGTGCCTTTTCCTTTTTTTGAACCACTTCTACCTCAGTGTTTTGGATATTGCACTTTCTCCACACCCCCCCCCCCCCACCCAAAAAAAACAAACAAAAAAAACAAAACAAAACAAAGGAAATAAATGTGAAGCTTTTGTAAATCAGTTGACTCGTTAAAACGGGAGGAAAGGCGTTAACAGCTTGCCGGCTGTAATTTCTGACGGCAGGTAACTGTTGAAATTGATTAGATGTGCTCCGTGATTGTCAAGAGACAGCAGCGTGCTTGATTCAGTGGGTGATGTGGATTTATTTTTACGCCCCCCACGTGAAGCAGATTTGAATGTGCCAAAAAAAACAAAACGACAACATCACGATCAAAAGCACTATATTGACACTCCGGAATAAGCATCTTTAAATCCAATCACATTAATTGCAGGTTATATTGCTTTTTGCACAGACTTGTCATTTCTTTGCTCTTTGGAAAGGCTCCTATATTTACAATATAGAATAGAATGTATTTATTCAAATGGTCTTTCTTTATTTTCTTCTTCTTTACGCACTTATTTTCTCCCACCTTCGTGCATATCAACACACATCAACACAACAGGCTTTCATACACACAGACATGTCATCGTGATCTAGTGAATAACAAATGTTGTCTATTCGAATTTGTTTTTTTTCCTCATTTCCTTTTTTTTATTATCGTATTCTCTCACGTCTTTCACACTTTTGACAGATATATGAAAAAAGCCTGATTAAAGTTTTACTGCACTTTTTTTTCCCTGAAATCTCTCATCTTTTATACATCTAGGTTGCATCTATTCATTATTACCTTTTTTTTTTTCTTTTTTTTTTACTCTGTCAGTAAAGTAAATCAAGTAAGTCGCCACTGAACGTGTAAAAACAGGTCACACCAACTAAATGCAAGTTTTGTTATTCTCTTCATAATTATGATGGCAGCACCCTCCATTTTATTAATAAGGGTTCCTATAAACATCGGCAATATTTGTGTTGTTGCGTCATGTATCGTTTTATTTACCCATATTTTGTAGAAAGGTTAGGTTTTACATTTTTTTGGTGACATTAAGCGGTGAATTATAGTGCTGACATTTTTAGTTTTGACTGGAAAATGGATACTGTTTTCTGTGTGTCTATATATATTCCTATATATATATATATACATATATTATGAAATGTACATATATATATACATATAAAAACTTACATTATAACTTACACATTTTAACACCTCAATCACAGAGTTTATTTCCATCTTCATCAGCTGAGTCTGAGTGGAGACGCTGAGATTCATCAACTCTCGGCTAAACGAAGTAGAAGGAGAGCAGGTGACGCGGAAGGACGGTTCCTGGGTGTCATGTGACTAATTGGCTTTGGCGTGGTGACCACTTGATGAGGTCGACTGGGAGTGGCCGGTTGGATAAAGCTTTTACTTCCTGGATTTCTCTCCTCTACGGGGGTCTCTACATCCGCCTCCCACTTTTAGGCCCAAGCAAGTTTAGGTGCTGCGTTCCGGTCGTGGAAAAAACGCGGCGAAATCTGACAAAAGGATGTGAAACGCTGATTTAACAGAGAAAGGTCAGATCAAAATTGCAATTAAAACAGGAAGTGATGGATGGAGTTCCCCCAATCAGCTTTAAAAACATTTTCTCATTGAGAAAAATCCCATTCAAAATCACACTTAAAATGTATGCAAATAAACCCAGCCTTAAAATCCACCATCACGGGGTGTGATGTGTTTTTTTTTTTTTTTTTCAAGAACACCAAAGCCGACATTTACCAATCACCATGGTGACACACCTGAGCCAATCACAGCATAAGAGCCATAAGAGTCATAAGAGCTACACGTGACACACATGCAACACGCTTCTCTCTCACGCCCGCGCGCACACACACACACCCAAACTGTTTGTGAGTCGATTTTTGATACGTTAGTAAAAGATAGTTGCATTATGGGTAAACGTATGACTCAGGGTTTCACAGCTGTGAACGACAGGCTCTCATTCTTTGTCTTTTTGATGTTCGTTTCGTGTGCTGAGCAGAGATTTATTTATGGTTCGCAAAAAATGAACCGCAACGACTTTGTTGATCCTCTGACTTTGTCCCTTCCGCACCGCGACGAGGTTTGGCATTTGTGGCCCACGGCGAAATGTCCCGATGAATGCCATGAAATTCCCGCCCCACGTCCCAGCTGAAATCTGGACTTTCTGTCTCGTAGACTCTTTTCTTTTGTTGCAGTGAGGCTGTAGACTTTGTGCGTCAATCTACTGGATCTCTTGAGCACAATACAAAATCCAAATTATGAAAAAGCACGACCAAGTGGTTCTCAGCGTGCACCCACCTCCACTGCTTTTAGGAAGGAAACGTGCATTTTTAGCGTCGACTTCTATGGAGGTCGGAGGGGTCGCAATCACGGCGATCTAAGTCGCTTTCCATAAGTAGGATCAGAGTGGTGCGTGCGTGTGCGTGCGTGTGCGTGCGTGTGCGTGCGTGTGCGTGCGTGTGCGTGCGTGTGCGTGCGCGTGCGTGCACGTGTGTGCGTGTGCGTGCGTGTTTGTGCGTGCGTATGCGTGCGTGTGCGTGCGTGTTTGTGCGTGCGTGCACATGCCTGTGCGTGTGTGTGCGTGTGTGTGTGTGTGCGCGTGTGTGCGTGCATGTTTGTGCGTGTGTGTGCGTGTGTGTGCGTGCGTGTGCGTGCGTGTGCGTGTTTGTGCGTGTGTGTGCGTGTGCGTGCGTGTGTGCGTGCGTGTGCGTGTTTGTGCGTGCGTGTGTGTGCGTGTGTTTGCGCGTGTTTGTGCGTTTGTGTGCGTGTGCGTGCGTGTGTGTGCGTGCGTGTGCGTGTGTGTCCGTGTGTGTCCGTGTGCGTTTGTGCGTGTTTGTGCGTGCGTGTGCGTGCGTGTGCGTGCGTGTGCGTGTTTGTGCGTGTGTGTCCGTGTGTGTCCGTGTGTGTGCGTGCGTGTGCGTGTTTGTGCGTGCATGCATGTGCCTGCGTGTTGCAGAATAAGACAATCAAGCGTTCACGTTTCCGCCAGAGCCACAGAGAATCATTTCTCCCATCATCCTTTGCTCTGTGGATAGCAGATTGGGATGTTTTTTTGTTTTTTTTTTGGCGTTTATGCATTTGAACTCAGAGTAAATATTGTTATCTTGCCATGTGGCTTTTAGTCAAATAGTTCAGCAATGTGTGCAGTACTGCTCTGCTCCCCACGCCAGGATCTGTAAAGACTTCAGGGCTGATCTCATTAAGCCATTACCCCCCCCCCCCCCCCCCCCCCCCCCCCCCCCCCCCCCCCCCCACCACCACCACCCTGTGCCGCCCCCCCTCCAGATTCCTCAGGATGGATTACAGGTCACATACCGGATTACTTTGATGACACAGAGAGAGAGAGAGAGTTCTGGCATCCACATGTTTGTTAATCAGATCTCCCACTCGAAATAAAACCAAATATAGAACATGTAGAGTGAGGTCCCGTAAAAAAACAGACATGGACCAGGTGGAACCGGGAGGCATGGCGCATGATGCGGCATGACCACATTAAATGCAGAGCAAGCGAGATGCAGCTTTTTAATATACTTCTGCAGTATAATTACCCCTAACAGATTTTTTGTGTTCACTCCTTATATTAAAATGGCCGATCATTCATCTTTAGGTCCTCAAGGACACACACACACACACAAAGGGCTATTCATTATTGGGGAATATTAGGGGTGCTGAATCATGGCAGTGCTGCAGTACGTGCTCATTTTTGAGTGTGATTTTTCAAACTTTTTTTTAAAAGAAACCCTCCCCCTGGCTGTGAGTAGAGCCAAGATTCACCGGATGCAGAATTTCATCAATTCCATCAAACGTGTTTTTTTCTCTCTCTGTCTCTTCTCTCTCTCTCCCTCTCTCTCTCTCTCTCCCTCTCTCTCGCTCTCTCTCTCTCTCTCTCTCTCTCTCTCTCTCTCTCTCTCTCTCTCTCTCTCCCCCTCCCTCCCTCTCTCCCTCCCCCTCCCTCCCTCCCTCTCTCTCTCTCTCTCTCCCCCTCTCTCTCCCCCCCCCTCCTGATCACTCATTTCAGTTTTGGTTCTCGGCTGTTGTGTCTCTGTTGTGCGTGGCGGGAATTTGTGTCGCTCAGGGCTCTGCGTTGTGTTTCTGGAAGTGACAGTGAATTAACTGGGACGTCTTCTTGTCCGGATCCATTTTGGTTGAAAGCAACGGGCTTTCTATTTTTTTTTTTTTTTTACATCTATCCATCTCCAACCCGCTGCTGCTTATCCGGGTCAGGATCGTTCTGACTACAGAGCTGCAGGCGACCTGCGAGACTTTTCCACTGATGTTCCTGTGAAGCACTGCACTTTCCCAAACCTCTTTTGAAAAGGAAAAAAAAAGAAAAAAAAAAATCTGCTATCAGAGGGTTCTGTGAAAATAATTGCTTGTTGTTGTTGTTTGTCAGCCTAAGTGGTCTGAATATGAGATTTGGCGCTGGAGTACAAACTTATGTCGACAAAAACACATTTGACTCATTATTTCACTTTTTCTGACTCAGGAATGTGCAGTTTTTCTCTCTCAAATCGGCTTTTCCGGAGTATTTTTATTTTTTTTAATATCGTAACTTTTTATTGTAGTCGCCTGGCCGGGCTGCAGGAACACTGACAATACTTCCGACGGCGTCAGCGCCGGGTGGCTTTGCAGGACTGCATCAGACGGCTTTAATATTTACTTTAAAGATCAGATGGAGTCTGTGATATACTTGCAGGAGAAAACAAAAAGGGAATCGAACCCACAAAAAAAAACAAAAAATAATTGTGCATAAAGAAACCCTAATCCCAGAGTTCCCTGTTTAGCTCAGCTCCTTATTACCAAGGCTGGACACGTAGTGTTTGGACATCTGCTGGAGACACATTGTGACGTTCATGTTCATTCTTTTTTTTTTTTTGTGCCACCTGTATCCCTGCTTTCAAATAGAAGCTCGGAATGTAAATATTTTTGGAAGGAAGTGACAATGATAAATAACTGGCTATTGTTCATCCACGTAATAATCTGAGTTCAGAGAGTTTTTTGCGTTTTTACAACATCGCTATATTGCTACATATTATATAAGTGTCGTGTTTTTTTTTTTTTTCGACTTATTTGTCCTGACAATCAGCCACCGATCGAAAATACAATGGTTACAATGCAAGTTCAAACGGTAAAAAGATCAAATTTCAGGCAAATAACCAATTAAAGTAACTATCCAAACATTGATGCCACGATAAATGCTAAACTTTATTCTGGGTTTATAAATGTACAAATTGAACTCAGTCATATATAAAAGTGCCTATAAACACAATCTTACGGACACTAAATACATTCACCACCAATCCAGAGCCGACTCCCAGACGCATTAAATCTTGACTAAACAAAGCGAAAGACGGCTGCCGTAAATCGTTTTTATTTTATTTTTTCAAACGTGCCAAGAGAGACAAGCTCATTCCAGCTGTTAATCACATCGCAGGTTTTTTTTTTTTTTTTTTTTTTTAATGAGGGGACAATACTGTAGTAGGTACGGTGCCAAAGGTGGTAGGAGTAGTAAAAGACTCAATCATTTAGTTTATTTATTTATTTTTATTCTCAATCATCCTAGTGGGTGATTTCCCCCTTTCCATAAGGCTCCCAGGGAAAGCTGGTGGGGTTTGACCGGGACTAATCAAAGTGCCGCTGTAGCCTCGTGTCCCCGCGTCCCCGTCCCCCCCTTGAAACCTGCTGTCAAAAGGAACCTTCGCTCGGTTTGACCGAGACCATCGATGTCACAGTCGCTCAGGCTGTGATTTGTGAGTCATCCTGGAAATGGACCGTGAGCCGCCATGCACGATAACAACGGAGGAAAAAAAAATAAAAGGAGTTTATCATCAGTATAAAAGAAATACTATCTTTCGATTTTTTTTACACTTAAGCAATCTATATGCAGCCGTATTGTTTGAAGCTTCCAATGGAATGAATGCTGATGAATGCCACGTAAGACGTATCACAACACAGCGTCTCTGCACTTTGGTAAATAATTATGAAATGTAACCTATGGATTTACGCATAGGAGGCGTATTCTTTTTTCTCCCCGCATTTTAATCACACTGCAGTCACTCAGGAAGACTTTTCTCATTCCACAGATATATATTTTTTTTGCCTTTCTGCAGCACATCTCCGCCTCCGTTTGTTGTGTGGATGTCAAGTTGTCTCTCTATCATTTTTTCCCCCCCCCACAAAGTGTGTGTTAACGGAGGAAAAATAAATAAAAGGAGTCTATCATCAGTATAAAAGAAATACTATCTTTCGATTTTTTTACACTTAAGCAATCTATATGCAGCCGTATTGTTTGAAGCTTCCAATGGAATGAATGCTGATGAATGCCACGTAAGACGCATCACAACCCAGCGTCTCTGCACTTTGGTAAATAATTATGAAATGTAACCTATGGATTTACGCATAGGAGGCGTATTCTTTTTTCTCCCCGCATTTTAATCACACTGCAGTCACTCAGGAAGACTTTTCTCATTCCACAAATATATTTTTTTTTTGCCTTTCTGCAGCACATCTCCGCCTACGTTTGTTGTGTGGATGTCAAGTTGTCTCTCTATCATTTTTTTCCCCCCCCACAAAGTGTGTGTTTGTGGTCAGTTTCCCTTGAAATTGTGTTTTGGCCTTCGGTGAGATGACTCGCCTCGTCCCCGCCCGCCCTCCTCGGCAGCTTTAATCAATACGCCCCAATACCGCAATTGCAACTGGCAACGGCTCTGGCAGCCTGTCTTTCTCATTTAGTCGGCGCGATGGTGTGATACAGTGCCATCGACTTCAAACGAGCGGGGCTCTGATTCCGTCGGTTAATTAACTCAAAGGATTAGCGATTAGGACGGATGTTGGCGGATCAAGGTGGCGTGTTTTGAGATGCGTGATATTGTGGCTCCTTGCGTTTTTTGGGGGGGTGAGACGCGTTCCTCTCAGGAACATTTTCTGGCGATGTCTGTCTGGCTTTTGGAAAAGCTGTTCATAACTTTGATTTGTACTTGGAGACACTGGAAAAAAAAAAAAAAAAAAACTTCAGTCCTGGAGAAACAACTATTTCGAACCCAGTGTGCTGTATTTCAGAGGGTATGTTGTGGAAAAAATAAAATAGGCCACAAATCATCTCTTAAACCGCATGAGTCTGACAATCTGTCAAAAAAAAAATATTTTCTTTGATAAACCTTTCAGACTTAAATATAATGACAACACAGATTAAGCTCTCTCAGTAAAAAAACAAAAAAAAAAAAATTCACCATAAGGTGTCAAGGTGCCAATCATCTGCACAGTTGCAGAGCGTGTGCATGAAAGAATCCTTGAAGACATCCACTCTGACATTCGGCTCTAGTCACCACTTCTTAAAATCCTTACTTCATTTTGAAAATATATATATATAATATCGCTAATAATCAGCTCAAGCACATTTTTTTTTTCCAATTCAATATCTCGACAAAATAAAGGGCTTCACATTTCTTCTGCTGTCATCTCACCCTCAATCATTCTCAGGCCATGACGCTGTTGGATTTGATCCCAACGGACTCATTTTAGAAACAATAGTAATCAGAAAAAGAAGTTTTCATTTTGAAGTTTCAAGCTTTCATTTGTTATAATTGCGCAAAAGTCCAAATATTGTTCTTGTCATTTTTAGTGCCAGGACATTAAATATTGTAGTAGGGTAGTAGCGTCTCTGTTTTGCTCTCCTTTGTGAAAAAGAAAAATATATACATCGAGGGACCTTAACAAACTCTTTTTTATTATTATTATTATTTTTAAACAAAGTCATCACAAAACCAGCTTTGAATGTATGCTGAATTACTCTTGATGACCAAATAACACAGCGCCGAGTCTCCTCCGTTTTTAATTCACCGCACCGAGCGCAATAACGATGGCTGTTGTTAAATGAATCAAACTTAATAGTTTCAATCTCTGGCTGAGTGATTGTTTCCGCCGCCGCTATCTCAATCAATTTCTATTGTCTGCTGCTGAGATTCCTCAGATTTACGTCAACTTGTAAACGTAGTCCTGTAGAATTTAAGAATGAGCCCCAATAAAATATTTAAAATATCAAAAAATATATATTTCATCCTTTCATATCTTATCCCCATAACACCCTTCAGAAAAGGTGTTTTGAAGGTGTCTTCACAAAAGACTACACAAGATAGTCACACATTGCATATGAGGAGTTTAAGAGTCAAATATGAATCAATCACTCGCACACACACACACACACACACAGGCAGTGAGGGTTTCATGTGGCCTCGGTGCTTTAGGCCTGCTGTGAGATTAGCCTGCTTATACTTTAATCATTAGAGGAGAAATCCCGAATCCCCGATAAGCAACACCTCGGAGCCACGTAGGCCGATACCTCAGAGTAATTAAACATAACCTCCGCAAACTGTGGGCTAACGACGGAAAGAAATGGAACCCGGTGGGAAAGGTAGTTTGTTGCCGGAAAAATAACGTCTAAATAATTGACTTTCTTTAAAGTCATTATTTTATCGGCAACCTGCATTCGCAGCACGTCTCCAGGGAGCGTAGAGAGCCAGCCTGAAATCTAATCCATCTGCAGACCTAATGAAAATATATGAAATGTGGCAGAGTGCAAACTGAAAGCCACAGCACCTATCCACACACACACGTATGAAATGTTGGAAGTGCTAGAAGAGGAGCCTTGTGTATGCACTCCATGCCCGTGAGAATGTGAATTTGTAGCAAAGTATGCGATATGCGAAATATGCATCATGTTACCACGGCTACATGTAGAGGAGATATTTAACATATCATATGAAGTCGGTGCTGTGTGTGTGTGTGGGGGGGGGGATGCATTATACAAATTCACCTAATCAACATGATCAGTAACTGATGCAGTGGCATATGAGTATTTTCTATTGGTTGCCTTTGTAAGCTTTTGTAAGTCTCTCGATATTTGTTGAAAAAAAAAAAAAATAAATAAATAAAATGAAGGAAGAATGTCCATAGAAACAGTTAAAACCACTCTGGGAGGATAATGTTCAATTTTCCACAATGTAAAACTATTTAAATTGACTAGATAAAAATGAAACTTAAATTACATTTTGAGTAAACGTCACATTCGGGACAATCTCATCCCTCTTTCTCATCACCATGTCCAGTTTGGACAAATATGCAAATGCGTTTCATTAACTTCTGGATATGAGATGTGTCCCATACTTCACCGGAAGCCCTCTCTCAGTTTATAGAATTTACATTTTTTTCAAATTAGCTATTTAAACCTGATTTTTTTTTTTTTATCCTGTCAAATGCATTATACAAATTCACCTAATCAACATGATCAGTAACTGATGCAGTGGCATATGAGTATTTTCTATTGGTTGCATTTGTACGCTTTTGTAAGTCTCTCGATATTTGTTGAAAAAAAAAAAATAATAATAATAAAATGAAGGAAGAATGTCCATAGAAACAGTTAAAACCACTCTGGGAGGATAATGTTCAATTTTCCACAATGTAAAACTATTTAAATTGACTAGTTAAAAATGAAACTTAAATTACATTTTGAGTAAACGTCACATTCGGGACAATCTCATCCCTCTTTCTCATCACCATGTCCAGTTTGGACAAATATGCAAATGCGTTTCATTAACTTCTGGATATGAGATGTGTCCCATACTTCGCCCTCTCTCAGTTTATAGAATTTACATTTTTTTCAAATTAGCTATTTAAACCTGATTTTTTTTTTTATCCTGTCAGGATTATGGCTGCTCCTTTCACCATTTTAACAAATTCGATTTTTTTTTTCTTTTTTTCTAAACATGTTCTGTTGAAGATCAGATAAGTGACAGAGCTGTGGAGTCGTCTCACTTGTCATCTACTGATAAAGATCATCCTGCCAGTATTTAGGGGGTTGACTTTTCATCCCGCCGGTACCTCCCACATCTGTCCCCTGCTTTTTTTTTTCCATCTGACATTTAATGGCAAAGACAGTGACATCCAGCCACTCCATCATTAGTCGACACTTTAACGCTTATTGTTAAACTGTCAAGTCGTATAGACGGAGGGAGATGGAGGGCTTTCTTTTGGTCTTTAAAATAAGCCGGGCATAATGAAAGTCACCGCACTTTCTGCGCCGACAAAGCAGTGGTGCAGGTCGGTAGATTTAACACGACGTCTGCACCTTTTTACAATATGATCTTATCGTGGAAACATTTGTCACCCATGAGAAACTGCTGTTGTGTGGATTGAAAGCTTTTGTCAAACATGTCGAGGAACAACAGTTTTATCATTGTCAATCACATTTTTTATTTTAATCTCTTTGATAACTTCTACAAAGAATAGCAGATTTTGATAGCTACACTGAAAGTGAAGGGGGTTGACCTAAACTGATATACATTTATATTTTCTAATTGAAACAAAACAACAGCTATAATAATGCACATGAGATTTTTTTTTTTTTTATGTCCAACGCTTTTGTGTTCATCTTTTGCCTGACAAAAGAAAAATCATACCGTCACTGTGTATCTTGGCAGTGACTTTAGAGAAACGTCCTTGAAGGAAGCATTAAGGTTAGCCACCCGGGAGTGAAACTGGCTTTAATTGATATCTTTAATTATTCATTCCAATTTAATGCTTCTCCTTGGGTTTTTGCGAGAATCAAATTGGAATAAGGAACAGACCATTTGTCTTCCTTCACTTCTATCTGGCCCGATCCAGTTTTTTTGCGTCCATTCACCCGCCTTCGTCCAAAGTAAAACTCGGTATGACAGGCTGACTCTGCCAACCTCCATTCCTGCCTGTCAGGTGTCCTGACGTGACCTCAGGCCGGCCGACAGAACAGCTGAGACAGCACGGGAACATTAAACTCGAACAAATGAATTCCACCTGCAAGTGGTGGTCACGCTCAATGTCCTTTTCAATGTCTTTTAGAGTTACCTTCAACTTAACCCTGTTAATAAGATGGCACTGTACTATACTATACTATCCTAAATTCATGTTTAACTTAGCAATAACGATCTGTAGGAGGTTTTGAGACATCAGCACTTGAATGCAATTTAAGAGCACCAAGCAAAAAAGACAGTTCATTAGTTATATTGGGCTTAAACAACTGAATGTCATCAGCATAACTGTGATAGGATATCTATGCATTGGCTAAGGGATAAGGTCAACGTATATAAAGCAAATAGAATGGGACCCAAGATGGAACCCTGAGATACACCAGAGCAGTTTTAGAGCTGTAGGGTCAAAGTTGATGCAAGAAGAGGAGATTCAGTCCAGAATCCAGACATCCAGAGTCTGTGACCTCATGATGTCATTAGGGAGTCTGAGCGACTTTGGTTTAATGCGATTGACAGAGACTACACTGGAATTCATCTAAAATGTTGCATGTTTGTGAGGATGGCAGTTAGCTGTTTCACAACAACATTTTCAGATTGCTTTATATAAGCATTGGCTTGGATATGGGACTGCAGTTATCGGGAACAGCCAAATCTTGGCAAACACAATAAAAGCGATAGCTTTTAGATCCAATTACATGTTTGGCACTCAGCCACGGTGTCTCTTGAAATTTTGCTTTCCCATATAGGTCAATATTATACTAACATCCTCTTGGTGGCACGCTTGAATTTACCTGTCAGCCAGGTTGTGTATCCAGGCTCAGTCTTAATCCTTTTTCTTTTTGTTTTTCCGCAATATATTATAACTTGTCATCCAACACAAATAGGTAAAATGCACCGCCTGTTTGTTTCCCCATTCCTGCTACAGGTTGGCCACATTTTTTTTTGTGTGAAATATGTAAAACCAGAAAATCAAAACCTTCATATATATTTCATCTTCATTTTCGCCTCTTTATTTCACTTTCACACCCTTTTCTCACCAGCCCCATCTCCCTCTGTGCTTTAGTGCTGCGCTCCTCCCCTGCCTCCCCCGTCACCCCCCCCCCCCACACACACACACACACACACACCTCCCCCCCCCCCCTCTCTCTCTCTCTGGGCATTAAGCCTTTGCTTTTCTCCCTGCCTCTCTGATCCCCGGAGCTCCTCACACCGGCGTGATCACTGCTGGTCTCCAGTCGTCTTTCCAGCACGGCAAGTGGAGGAGGAGGAGAGGGAAGAGGAGGAGGGGGAGTATCTGTCCTCATGCCCTAGGAGAGAGAGAGGAAAAAGAGGGGAGAGGGTGGATGAAGGGGAGAGAAAGTGAGAAGTGAGAGATGCAGAGTGTAAAAATAAAAAGGGGGAGGGATGAGAGAGAAGAAAAAGAGCTAAGAAAGAGAGAGCGAGGGTGGCACAGAGAGCAGAGCGAATAGGAGGCGGAGAAAGAGAGTGATAGAGAGAGCGAGAGAAAGAGGGAGGGAGGGAGGCAGGCAGGCGGGCGAACGAACAACACTGCAGACACTCGCCCACTGTCACTGCTCCGCAGCCAGAGGACGGAGGCAGAGCGAGGGAGCGATGGAGGAGGGCGACCGGAGCCTCTGACTGCCTCCTCCGTCTGGGACCAGCCTGACTGAGGGGAGAAAAAAAAACAACTTTACTCCTACCGCCAAGACCTCAGTACCGGACCCCAACTCCTGCAGGACCCTAACACACCTCTTTATTTTTCTCCCTCACCCTCTCTTCACTTCTTTTGCCTTTTTGGATTAGTGTGTTCCTCTCTCTCTCTTTTTTTATTTATTTATTTTTTATAAAGGTTTTTTTTTTGTTTGCAGTTGTTTGGCTGACCGTCTGAGCTGAGTGGATTTACTTTTTTTTCTTCCTCTCCTGTGGAGGACCATGAGGCCGGGGGGCTGGTGGAGGGGGGGTGCAGCGGGGAGCCTCCGGATTCGGACCGAGGGGAACGGGTACCTCTGGGTGACTCTGCTGCTGGTGTTGTTGGGTGGTTTGCGGGAGGCGCACGCACAGACGGACGATGGGCAGACGGTGTACTTCTGGGAAACAGGTAGAGCTGAACCACTTATCGTAGATCACATTTTGATCCCTCGTTACGCACACGCACGCTGCATTTCTGTGGAAGTAGAGCTGCTGCAGCTGCTGCTGCTGCTGCTGCGATTTGTGGCTCCAGCTCAGCGTTTCTGTGTGAAAGGGAGACTGAAAGATTTTTTCCAATATATTTTAGAAGGATAATAGAAAAAAAATCAGTACATCTCACTGTGGTGCCTGTCTCGTCGTATGAAGTGTGAAGAACAGACGTTCTTGTTCCTTCCGTTGAGTCGCCCAGGTCTGCGCTGTTTTCAGATGACACACTTTGCTGGTGTGGTATATTTTTTTCCTTATCCTTTTTTTTTTTTGTTGTATTATTATTGAACTTCAAAGCCGCGTGCACTTGGAAGCAGCCCGGACGTCTACAGAGCGGGACGGCCCTCTGACGGCCTTTGAATTGATCGCTTTCATCTCGCCGAGTCTCAGGTGATGCACCATTATTGAAATGTTGCCACCGCACGTCATGGCGGCAGGATGATTGATGGGCGATGCTGCACAATAGGGACGGGTGAAGGAGGCGGGGTGAAGTGTGTGTTTTTTTTTTTTTGGTGGCTGCGTGTGAAATGCACCTGTGTTGTTGTATTTTAGATCCGATGCACTGGTTGTTAGTATATGGCGAGGATGGAGTGTCACGTGGCGAATCCATTGATAAAAAGAAAAAAAAAAAATCACTGTGAGCGTCGATTTAATAATACATGCTGAGGTTTAAGGGGTTTGATTATCATCGGGCTGAGGAATGCAGACGGTCAATGAGGAAAAAAAAAAAAAAAACTCAAATAGTGGGCCAACTTCCTCCGTTCAATCAAAGCTCTCCACTCCCCTTGCCCCGCCCCCTCCCAGCACCAGGTCCCAGCTGACGTCTCCCGCGTCCCTCTTGGGGTTCTGCATCTTTAAAGAGGATGTAGCTGCGTAAGGAGATTAAAGGAGCAGGGATTTAACAACCCAGGAAATAGAGTTGAGAAACAGAAAGGCAGAGAGAGAGAGAGAGAGGGACGAGCTTAACCTACATCTCCTCCACTGTAGGTCATAGTGATTACGCCTCTCTCCCACGCTACACCACCTCTCTCCCACACAGTACAACCCTCCGGGGCTCCGGGCTTTGAAATGTAATCCAGTGTTGGGGAGTTTTGTTCACTTCTTCCCGAAAAAAAAAAAAAAAAAAAAAAAAAAAACGCAACACACGCCCCGGAGTCCCTCTGCTTTATAGGCTACTTTGGTTTTGGACAATCGCTCCCGAAGAGTATAATAAAAGATCAAAATAGATCACATGGGGCAATTTAGGGGCTTTTCATCAAAATGTGATTAGGTTTGCGCAAGATTTGCCTTTCCCCCTGCCAAATCGATGCTCGTTTAAAAAGAAGAAGAGAAAAAAAAACAAAAGAAAAACACCCAAAAATGTGATGTTTGTGCACATTTTCCCGAGTTTGCAGCGGAGGGAATATTCTTGTGGCAAGCGATGCTCTGATGTTTTGCATATTGATGAGCTGAGCTGAAATACGGGCCCTGGGAATTGGGGCCTGCGTTTGCATGTTCTGCCTTCTGTGAGAATAGGATGCTTCTGTTTTGGTAGGTGAGACACTTCAGTGCCAGTTTATTCCCTTTTTTTTTTTTTCTCTGAAAATACTATTCAAATGAGGCAGAGTAGAAAACACCAGGCTCCAACCTGACACGGTGATATTTCTGAAGGTGGCCGCTGAGGATAACTGGAGAAAAATGCAGCATGATTATGGTCACCATGAGGGCTGGTGATGATTATGGAGATAATGACATGCCACAGTCTCTCTTTTTTTTTTCTCTCCTTCCTGGACCTTTGAGAGATTCCCTGTCTCCCTCTCAGCTTCTATTTCCAATTTTTCTTCCCCTGCTCACATCCTCTCCCCATGCGTTACTTCCTCCCCGTCTCCATCCACCACCCATTCTATATTTTGCACTGCTTTTTATTTTTTATTTATTTTCCTTCCTCCAATCACTGCAGCATGGAAAACTTCAAAGAACTTCATTTTTTGTCGAGTCAAGCGTCACCGGGCTGACAATGCATCTCACAAATACTGCTGTCTTTAGCTAATTCAGGCCATAAATATGAAAAAAAAGGGCGCACACGCACACACATGCACACACACAAACACACACACACGCACAGGGTTCATTAGTGTGTTGTTGGAGCGACAGGGTTGCCAGGTTTTCAGCTGTCAGGACCTCACATGTCTGCCTGAGGACAAAGCAATTACCGCCGGTGCAGTTGGTGACAATGTGTTCAAGAAAACACACACACACACACACACACTGCAACATCTCAAATTTCTCTCTCTGTAAGAGTCCTTTAAACACGTCATATTTCTTTTTTAAATCTGTAGCCTAAGAACTGAACATTTTAGTTCCCCTTTTTCAGGAATTTGGGGGTCAGCACCTACAGGTCCCGGATGTCCCGGTTTGAACGCTGTCTACTCAGACCTTCCCTTGCATTTGGGCCCCTAATCTAATCCCGGGCACCCAGATTATCCATCGCTCAGATTATGCAGGCGTGGCCCCTCTGGCCTCAGATTAAGCTGATTCTCATTTCCACCGCTGTCTCGCCTCATAGGGTCAAGTCCCAAACATCTCCACCCGTGTCCTCTCTGACGTCGTCCCGTGTAATCACCTGAGTCATGCGCCGGCTAATTTCCACTAACTGCTCTAACTTGATAATCTAGCGTGTGTTTGTCCTGGAGTGCATGATGTCAACACAACTGACACGCACCGAGTAAAGGGATGAGACTTAAAATCATTCACATTTGGTTTGGTTTTTCAGAGCAGACAAAGAGATCGTTTCGGATCATTTGCTTATACGCTGTACCCATAGTCAATGTACCTGTATATGTGTGTATGTGGTGTGTGTGTGTGTGTGTGTGTGTGCATTTGTCAGCCGTCTAATGGGCCGAGTTCAATACAACGAGCCAAGGTCATTAAAGGCGTAAGAGATCTGATCCAATACGCTGTTTCACAAGTTCAGTGAATATCTCCTCACGGTTGGCCAGCTGTGGGTGTGGGTGGGTGTGGGTGGGTGTGGGTGTGGGTGGGTGTGGGTGGGTGTGTGCGCACGCCGAGGAAATAACCGGCGTTCCATCACAGTGAGTGACTCGACCGAGCTTTGCAGTCAGCAACAGGTTGTTTTCGTGCTGTTGGATGGAGAATTTTTTATTTTATTTTTAATTTGCAGTTCATTCATCATTTATTGCTCTCTGGGGTATTTTGATATATTAGCGTTCTCAGATTTGTTTTCGCCACCCTAAATCGCCTCAATGAGATGAGAAATCTGAGAGTTGGTAGTTTAGCGGAAATCCTCCATTTCATAGACACTGTACATACTCGATGTCGCGCCTCCTCATGGGCCTGAGCACCACCACCGCTGATGTGTCTCAGGTTTAACTTGGAACTTCCTGCCTCTGTCCACGGTGAAAATCCTTTTCCTTTAATTAGCCGCGCGCTAATTCCCGCCTCAACTCCGTCACCTGTCTCCGATGGATCCAGAAACAAATGCCCTGTGAGTGGCATGGTCCCAAATGGGAACATCCCTCGGAGATTCCTCCGCCTCATTCCAGCGAGTGCATTACAAACGTGACCCCCCCGTGACCCTAATTAGCATAGCACCAGCGGACCATTGAGAGTCGGGAAGGTAATTGGCCAGCCACATTTTTCCTATTCCTTAGCAACAGGCAACAAATTTAGGCCACGCATATAAATTAAGACATTTTTCTCATTTTTACATTACGCAGTATGCCAGTGGGGGTTTTATTTCAATACAGCACTGCTTGTTTTTTTTTGTTTTTTTGTGGAATTGGAGTAGGAGACGGAGGGGGTAGGACAGCCTGTGGAATGGGGACACTCCACAGACATTAGAGGCCTTGTGGCCTCTGCAACTTTCCTCTGTTTTTAAAAAACCTTTTAGTGGTGAATAATTGTGCGTGGCTCTGGTTGTGTCGGTCTGCAGCCAGCCTGCTGTGACGCAGCAGCTACGCTAAAAAAAAACAAAAAAACATTTTGCGACACAAATGCGTCATATTTGACCCAGTTTGATTTGTTCTGCAGCTTTAGAGATATCGCCCCACGCGCGCTACAATCCAATTTTATTTTATTTTTTTAAATGGCCAATCCATCCAGCACAGTGCGCTGCCGGAGAGGTGCCCCGAGTTTGTTTAATCTAAATGGCAGAGCTTATACTTAAACCTGGCTATTACCGATATAGGAGGCATGGCCGGGGATTACAGATTATGCTTCATCCAAAAAACTTTATTTAGAGTGACCTAAGAGGATTTCCACCGCCGTATTTTTTCGCCAAAAACTCAAATGTCTGCTATGTTTTCTGGACTGTGTCAGTCTGTCACCTTAACAGCGTACCGGGTCAGTAAGCAGATCAGTGATAGATTTATGGCGTCTAGGGATGTTTTTATCAGCATTGATAACCTGACCTGATAAAGAGATTTAGCGTTTGATGGAAATTTCTGAGCTACTATTTTTTTTTAGGCTTTCAGTAAATTGTGTATATATTTAACTTTCGCAGCATCACCGTTCCTATTCCGTCTTACCCCCTTTGGACTCACTCTGTGTGTTTATCTTCGTACAATTGGCTGAATTGGACTCTTGCCCATTTTCATCCGTGTCCCCTCTGGATTTTTCACGGTCATGCCTCACAACTCGATCTGGAAAACATCTGCTCCTAAATTTCCCCTCATTTGACGTCTTTTTTCTTTTTTTTTAACTCCAAGGTAAACAGAAGGTACTGTGTTTTTTAGTTTTTTTTTTTTCCCAGTGTCACATAGGTCGCGTCTCAGGCATCACATGCCTTCAAAAACCTAAAACTGCACCAGGCCACAAGCTTGAAACACAATCCAACCCGCACTTTTCCTGGTCGAGGATGTGGCATTAAAAACAGGCCCCCCCGACGAAAAGCTTGGCGGAGCTGAGAGGAATCACAGCGTCTGTGACATTTACCTGAAAAGAACCCGAGCCGCCTCCTCCCATGTTATTATAATTAAGCTGAGGAGACGGGGAAGGAGAAAAAACGACATCCTCCGGCCTTTAAATCCTTCCTCTCTCCCACCGGCCGTCACCAGTTCCTGCTCACGAATGTACATATTTAGATCGTTCGTTTTTTTTTCAATAAACGCAAGTGCTCTTTGCTTGCGTTGTCGTCGGGGAGTTGTGTGTCTTTTTGAGTCGACCGAGAGGAAGATGCTCCTCTGGAAAGCGCTGGCTGTTGTGTGGCAAAGAAGATTCATTCCTCGTTATTGGATCATGTGATCAACTGTAAACACAGACGACCATACTCGACGGTGTGGTTTAAGGACTCGACCACGACGACGTCGCGTGCCAATGCAAAGCGGCGGCTGGTTGTAGCTTCATTCTGATCTAAGAAGGTCTCTTTGGTTGTTTGTCGTAAGTCACGTTGTAGTGTTACTGGTTTCCAGCCCATCTTCTGAACGATTCCCGGCTTGCCTTTGTGGACGCTGTGTTCTTGGCTTGTTGGGTAAAAGTTGTGCAGTAATTCCTCAGAGTGCTCTAAGCAACAGTGACGGGAGGCTGGTTTTAGGTAATTGCTTCTGACAGTGTTTACCAGGCCCCCGATTTGATCATGCTGTTCTGTGGGAGATAATGTCGAGCCCCCTTTTTGTGTTGTCTGACTCATGTGTGTGTTGTGGTTGGGTTTTCGTTTGGCTTCAGAAAGGAAAATGTCAAAACGCAGAGGCTAGGGGATGAGAGAGCAGCAACTTACAGGAAAGGATTTGTGTGTTGAGATTACACAACGGCGCTGAGGGCGATTACACCGATATCCTGGTTTGATTTGAGTGTTTTTGTGGTTTTGATCATATTTATACGAAATATCAGGAACCTGGTTATTTATATCTCGTGATTAAATGACTATACCAACGGGGTCCAGGTTTGGGACAAATCCTAATCCACGTTCCTGAATCCAGGGTTAGATGTTTACCTGTACAAACCCAGACCTAGAAAACGTTTTTTTTTTTAATTGGGTAGTCGGAGGATCTTAAAATGAATTAGGATTCTTTAACATTTCATGCCAATCTATCCAGGAGTTGATTGGATGTAAAAGATGTAAAGACTGAAATCAAGTTGCACTGTGGTTAACAGAGAAAAACACAAACCTGGTTTGTGCATGGTGGATGGTACACAAGGTGGATTTATAGTGGCAAGACGGTATACATTGCAGTTATAGTGTTTATTATCGTGTTCATTATAGTGTGTTGTCTTTGTAACCTCTTACCACATCATTTACCCGCTGATCCCCAAAGAGCCCGGCTTCACAATAACAAGCGGCGCTTATGACTCACACAGGCCTCATTCAAGACGCATAAAGATTTTAAACAGATATTAAAAGTCCAGTTGGTGCTAAAACTATACGTTATACGTTTCATTGATCGGATGGACTCGTTTACATGACTTGGCACAGTCTGAGCTTTTCTTCTTTTTTTTTTTTTTTGGAGTGCGGGCCAAGAAAGGCCTAAAACCCCTATTAAAGGTGCACATGCATACAGAAATAGGAAAAGCGAGGAAAGAAAGGCATAGGAAAGGAAGGTTCCTAAAGCTCTTCTAGGCCTGCAATAATCATCTGGGAAAACGGGAGGATTGGAAGGCAAATCCATACAAAAGAATTTAGGGAGAGAGAGAGAGCAGGCCATGGCGTGCTTTAATACTCGTATCAATATAATAATCCAGAAATATATCAGGGTGGGGGGAGAGGGGGGGTGATAGAGAGAGAGAGAGAGAGGCCGGCTAATCACTAGTGACAAGCCCCTGGATTAGAGGGAGGGCGGCAGATGGCCTCGGGCGAGACAGGGCTGACCGTGTATGAATATCCCAGTGGGTTGATCGCACAAGCCTGGAGTGTGACTGTGTGTGTGTGTGGTAGTGTAGTGTTGTGTAGTGTTTCGTACTCGCTGCCCACCCATACATTTAATTACTTACACAGGAGAGCAGTAATGTAATCAGAGCGAAATCGGACTCTGTCATTTCACCGTCTGACTTCACAACAACAACAACAACACAACTACAGTCCAGACGATCAACAATGGTGTGTCATTGTTTTTTTAACGCCGGCAACTCGTGACCATTGGTGCCGCGCTCATTTCAATATCTCTGGCATCAGATCAGAATATGCAAGTCACAGGGATATAATTGATATACATTAAAGAAAAAAAGTCTGTGTTTTTGGTTCATTAGGTTTTAAATCAGTGCCAACTGTTGACTTTGACCTATGTGGTTCTATGTTCTGTTGTTTTTTATGTTTAGTACTACAACAACACACGTACACACACCTTGACTCTTTCGAGGACGTACGAGGTTCAACAGCCTCTCTGAAAGTGTCCAGGTCAGCAGGCCATGTTCAGGGTTCTACTTTAAGATGCGTCATGAATAGAAATCCCAATTCCATGACGAGGATGACGGCCCTGGTGGCAGAATCCAGCCTCTTGTCTTAAAAACGAAATAACGGAATTTAACGTGTGCGCTCCATGCGATTGTGGTTCTTTGGCTGTGAGCTCATTTTTTTTCTTCTGCTTTTAAATATAGTCTTGAACTCCATCCATCCGTCTGTCCATCCATCATCCATCCATAAGTCTCTTCATCAATCCATCCATCCGTCTGTCCATCCAGCCATCCATCCATAAAACTCCTCATCCATCCATCAATTCATCTCTCCATCCACCCACCCATCCACCCATCCATCCATCCATCCATCCATCCATCCATCCATAAATCTCTTCATCAATCCATCCATCCATCCGTCCGTCCATCCATCCATCCACCCATCCACCCATCCACCCATCCATCCATCCATAAATCTCTTCATCAATCCATCCATCCGTCTGTCCATCCATCCATCCATCCATAAATCTCTTCATCAATCCATCCATCCATCCGTTTGTCCATCCATCCATCCATAAAACTCCTCATCCATCCATCCACCCACCCAGCAACCCATCCACCCATCCACCCATCCATCCATCCATCCATCCATCCATCCATCCATCCATCCATCCATCCATCCATCTCTTCATCAATCCATCCATCCATCCATCCATCCAGCCATCCATCCATAAAACTCCTCATCCATCCATCCATCCACCCATCCACCCATCCATCCATCCATCCATCCATCCATCCATCCATCCATCCACCCACCCACCCATCCATCCATAAATCTCTTCATCAATCCATCCATCCATCCATCTGTCCATCCATCCATCCATCCATCCATAAAACTCCTCATCCATCCATCCATCCATCGATTAAAATGCTGTCCATTATCGCCTTCCCCTTGCTGCCCACTGTGCTGTGGGTGTACGGCGTGGGCACTATACTCATGGGTGTCACTTAGCACTCTGGGACACACAAACAGGCAAATGCACACACGCGCACACACACATTTGTAATCCACAGAGAGAAAGAGTTGGCATTTCCTTTTACCACAGTGTCGATAACAAAAAAGCTTTTTGAGTATTTTAGCAGTAACAGGCAGGGAAGTGAATTCTTTAGTGGTCACACCTGCAGTTGTATATTTATATATATATATATTTATAGCTCAGTTTTACTATGTGACAGATTGTGGGAGAAACTCTTCCGCATCCATTCTTGTCAGTCGTTGTCATTAAGTGCCTGTGGTGAGAAACTGTGGGAACACTGTCTGTATCATTTCTATAGACGCTACTCACCTGACTTACAGTGTTATGGTTGTTATGGCAGTGTCAAGTGTGGCATGAATAACTGTAAGACACTAAGTCACACTAAGTGCGCACGTTCATCAACATTGTATACTTGAAGCTGAGGCTAATAATCAATAAGTGGACTCCAGACCTTCATGAATTAAGAGTGTGGGGCAGAGTAGAAATTCAATCTTCTTTTCACATAGCTAAGACACGTATACATTTATTTTTTTCGTTTTTCTATAAGTATGGAGCACACCGTTTTTTTTTAGCAGGCAGCTGTTTGCGCCGCTATGACTCAACCTGCTCTCTCTGCAGCATTTATCAGAGTCCGGGGTTGGTGGATGATGATCATGTGGCACTGAAATATTTTTTACATTAATGCATTTAATATTTATCGTCATTTGATGCTTCAGGTTTGAATTCTTAAAAAAAAAAAAAAAAAAAAACGACTCATGAATCCAAACATGGGGGAATATTTCTGGGGAGACACGAATGGGCAACCTTATATATTTATATATTTTTTGCAGTGGCTGTTTGGACAGTGTGAGTGTGATTAACACAGTTGGCTGATTAGGTTTTAATTGTGTGGTGTTTGATTAGTTGGGTGCCAGGCTGTCTTGGCGTGGAATGAAATCTGATTTTCAAAATAAAAAGAATACTCATTCTCCGATAATGCTTGTAGTATTTATCAGTAAATAATAGTATTCCCACTCCACCCCCCCCCCCCCTCCCCCCCACTGCTGTAATTCATCATGGCGCGTGTGACCTCGCTCGGCCTCTGGCTCTTCTCGCGGCGTCCTTCTCCTTCCTCCACATACACGACGACGCCTGACGCGCTCTTTGCGTATAACGTGAATTATGATTCTCATGTTGGAGTTCATTTCTTGGTCTGAAAAACAAAGGCGTTGTCGTCTCTTGGTGTATGTTCGGTGGTAAACGTTGTCGTGCGACTGCTCTTTCACGCGTGACTCGCGGCTCCTAGCGAACCAGTCACTACAATAATAATGTCACTGTGATCACATGTGGCACATCTGTATGTTGACCTGTGTCCTGCAGGCACGTGAGAGCTTGCTGCATTTTTTTTTTAATCACACCATTGTCATCTTGATATATAACTTGATATATGCGTTTCCCTCGCCTGCTTTTATTTTAAATTTTTTTGTGAGCAAAGTCACTTTTTTTTAATTTTTTTTAAGTAACATTCCTACGTTGACTTCCAGCAGAATTTTTATTTTAACATGTTTTTTTTTCGTTACCACTGGTGATGGTGGACCAGAAGGAGAGTCCTACCTGTGTGTGGCTGGATGTAAAAAAAAAAAAAAAAAAAAACACAATCTGGAAACTCCTCAGCAGGAAATCTGTCATCAGAAAAAAAACGCGTGAGAGATGATGGGGGCGGGGCCTCGCAGATCTGGAAAATGTCATCCATCACCTCCGTGTTTACATTCTCCCCCCAGTTAATTTTTTTTCTGAGAGGACGCTTAAAGAAAATCCAGCGGTCAGGAATTAAAGGTCTCTACCTTCCTGGAAGCAGTGAGAAAATGGATGGCCTGGGTTTTTGTTTTTTTTTACGTTCAGTGGAACTGCAGCTGAAACTGAATTTTTCTCACTGGATGATCTCACGCTGTTCCACTCCATCAATCTGTGGAGTTTTTTTATTTATTTTTAATGGTTTTCTGCAACTGACTTTTAGATACTCTCATCATGGAGCCTCTCTGAATTTTTGAAAGCATTTTTACTTTTTTCATGGTTATCGTAAAAGCCCCCACCCGTGTCTTGCATTTGTTATTCCTGTCACTTGCTAAATCGGTGATTTCCTGTACACCAGTGGCAGAAGCGTGGATGACATGACACAATTATGAGCAGATCCGAATTCTATCCGTCAGCTCTCCCAGAATCCTTTGTTTTTTTTTCTGGTGGGTTTGCAGCTGCTGGTGGAGGTGATAAGACAAACACACACACACACACACACACACACACACACACATATTGAGATTATTTTCATAAGAAGGAGCAGTAAAAAGAGGAGTGAGAAGGAGGGTAAACGATCCCCGGAGGACTTGCGTCTTATCTCCTGTGTATATTTTACACTTTCTCCAGCACTCAGCTCGGCTCATTCATTATCCCGCACATCACGCGTGTTTATCAGACTCCTCGGCACTGAGTGAAACGAGACTGAATGGAAGTAGCGCTGCCCACCTCTCAGCCGCAGCGTATCATTTAGAGGAGCTGGGGCACACCTGCCTGGCCCAAGATTGTCTGTGTCTGTGTGTGTGTGTGTGCGCGTGCGGGCGCCACGCGGCCTGGATTATATAGCTGTCGTGGCTGTCAGTCAAGTCTCCAGCTGCTACCCCTTCTACCTCCACACATCCACCGCCCCTCCGTCCCCGATTCCCCCCGCCGCCCCGCCCTCCCAGCGGCTGACAGCTGTAGTCATGGCAACAGAGACACCACGGCGACCCCGGCGTGCTGCCTGTGACCGTACCCGTCTCCCTCGTTTGACGTCCATTTAATGGGGACTTGTTCAACTGCCACGCACTTTGTTATGTGCGTCGTTAAGCCGTCTGGTTTTCATTTGGGGAAAAAAAATAAAAATAAACAGTTTCTAGAAGATGTTTTCACTTCGATTTTCGATTTTTTACTACTTTTTTTTTAAATGTGTGATTGTCGTGAAATTTTGCTGCCGTTGTTGTGACAGGACAGAAATTGGATTTCTCTGGTACACAGCAGTGATGGTGGCACAACTCGTGCTTTATACCGGATCAAAAAAAAAATCGACATGTTTTATACCGTCAGTAAATCCTATAGAGAATATATCCTGAGAGCTTCAACACGTGTGTGCGTGTGCGTGTGCGTGTCAGGGGAACAAGTGAAGTCTTCTGACTGAAACCCTTTTCTCACTCTGGGTTACAGCTGTTGATCCAGCTGTGCTTTCGGAGGATTTTCGGCCCCGACCAAAATAAAAGCCAAGTTGATGTGTGTGCGTGTCTGTGTGTGTGCGAATGTAGGTCAGTGCCCATGTTGTAGCCTACTGGTGAACCCTGCAGTCCAACTGGGGACAATCTGAACTGGCATGTGTGCACTCATACGTGGACATGTTGGTGTGTGTGTGTGTGTGTGTACCCATCCCGTCCATTCATCCCCCACCTCTGCTTTTTTGACTCTTTTTTATTTTATTTGTTTTCCGTTATACGATTCCTGCTGACACAAAACAGAAGTAGTGCCAGGGAACCGGCCGTTTGGCCAGAAATACCAGTTGTGCGGATGTCCCTGTGTTCCGGATGGAAACACAATATGATATACACAACGCAGATTCACTTCTCGAACGCCGGCGTTGAGCTCCGGGGGAATGATGATCTCTAGGCTGAGTCGTAATAGACGCGACCTCCAGCCGGCGACCTCCATGTTCCGCTGCGCTCCGCAAAGACGTCACGTTGCTCGGTTCGCTGTCGCTGAAGGTTGAACGAGGAGAGAGGAGGTTTTACTACGCGGGAGAAAAAAAAAAAAAAAAGGCCTCAAGGAGAGTTGTCGTCGGCAGCATTGTCACGGGAAGGATGCGCACACACGCAAACACACACACACACACACACTGATACACCAGGATGTTGATGGCAACTCGTAATTTACTGCGACGGTGTTGTTGAACTTTGAGTGGAATCATCGTGAATTATTAAGGCCAATAAGAAGAAAAGTCTTCTTGTCAAAGTTAACGGAATGAGTCAGAAATAACCAGGTGCCAATTTGCAGTCGTTGAACTCCCTCGTATGAGTTGATAGATGTTTAGCACTTTATTCACTGGATGATTTGGTCGTATTGTAGTTTCATTTCCCCCCCAAAAAAAAAAAAAACACTCTGCCTCTGGCCTCATTAGGAATGAGTGGCATCAAGAAGGTCAAAAAAGAAAGCAGCATTATTATTATTATTATCACTTATCACCCTCCAGGAAATCTCCGCTAATCACTCTTTGTGATTTTCGTTGCTCTTAATGTACGACGAGGATGACAAATGTGAGGAAAAAATTCCGACATGACAAGCCATTAGTGATTTCACGTGCTGCTGTTGTGTAGGTGAGTTATTTTTTTCTTCCTTTAGAATTAAGAAAAATCAGCAGTATACCCCCCCCCCCCCCCCCCCCCCCCGCCCCCCCCCGGGGTAATTTTTTTTTTTTTTATGGGGGGGGGGGGGGGGGGGGGGGGGGGGGAGAGAGAGGGGGGGGAGAGAGAGAGAGGGGATGGAATGGGTGGGAAAGAGAAAATGAGTGCAGCCTCTGAGGAAGGGGCAGAGAAATCATCAGACGTCCCTCTGTGTCCTCTGCTGCCATATTGGATGATTGATTAAGTCCCGCCTCCTCCTTTTATGAACGCCGTTCATATATTGCCATCGGCGTCGATGTTTTTTTTTTCTTTCAGGATGAGGCCGGTCAAATGTATTTCCATCTGGCGGCTTTCAGTTATCCACAATATGATTTTTTTGGATTCCACAGTAGAATCCTGTGGTTCCTGTTTTCTTACTCGGTGACATTTTTTTTTTTATCCCAAACGTCGTCGCAGTGATCCGTAATGGCAGAGCCACTTACTGGCCCCGTGTCATTACGGAGAGCGTTTAGTCCCAGAATGCACTGTGTTGGTCGAACAAATCTCACACACACGCACACACACACTTCGTCCTGTTCCTACCGGAGGCCACATTCCTTCGCACTCTCTTTTGCTCTTGAACAGATGGAGCCATGATGAACTTAGCGTGTGGATCTTCACACGCCTGTTAGGGCTGCTGCTGCCACACCCATGTCCAGTCGATCCCGTGTCACACACAGTGTCGCCCACCTGGCTGCCCCCCCCCCCCCCCCCCCCCCCCCTGTGATTACCACCACTAATCCATGTTTAATGGATTCACTCCTTTCTCTCTCCCTCTCTCTCTCTCCCTCTCTCTCTCTCCCTCTCTCTCTCCCTCTCTCTCTCCCTCTCTCTCTCCCTCCCCGATGCTCGGACCAGATTAAACTGACACTGTGTTATAATCCCGGAGTTACAACTGGATTGACAGAATAGATTTTGACTCCTGGGGTGGCTGGTTCACGAGGGATCCACGTGTGGACACAACACGTCGGAGGCTTAGAAATCCACGGGAGCAGATGTTGGTGTGCAGGAGAGAAAGTATGTGCAGGCGGACATGCTTGAAGCTCCTAGATTGTGTGTGTGTGTGTGTGTGTGTGTGTGTGTGCGTGAGAGTGCCTGCGTTCCACACACGTTGACCTGTCGCGCTGCCGCAGTATAATCAAAGAACAGTTTTCACATCTCGCGCCCCCCCGGTGCGATCAGAGCACAGAGAGTGTGTGTGTGCGTGCGTGCGTGCGTGCGTGTGTGTGTGCGTGCGTGCGTGCGTGCGTGCGTGTGTGTGTTTGTGCGTGCGCGTGTGTCCCAGTATGGTGAGATTTTTTGATTCAACACCGTCACTGTGAGGACATTTTGCTGATGTTTAGCTTGCATCATGTGTCCTCACTACTACCCTGACCTTTGACCTCCTGCTGGTCCTGATCTATCCGATCAGCGCTGTGTGTTCAGATCTGTTAACTCCTCTCTCACTGCAGCCAGCAGGAAGGACTCTAGAGCTCCCCGTTTCGGTTCCGCCACAGCGCGTTCTCCTTCTGGCCCGATTATTTATGGAGGAAGCCGAGGCGGCGTCGGCCGGCTCATTTGTCCCATAATCATATTCCTTGTGATGTCACTCCTTGTTATGTGGCTGACGGAGGCGACGGTTACAGAAGATCACAGGCGGGTTACGTGATGAAATGCGTGTACGGTACAGGTACAGACATTCACAGCGCAAGCCTGTGAACGACATACAGTAGGAGCTTATAGATAAAAAAAATGAAAAAATAAATCTGGTTGGACTCGAATGCACCACCCACTCCAGCTCCTGGAGTCATTTTCTGGAATTTAGATTTACCAGTAAAACCTCATTTCCAACTCAATCTTACCCAGTGCGCTTATGATTTATAATAAAATGTTTTATTTTGAGACAGATTTGGACAGCTACGGGTTTCAACATTTATTCTCATTTGCTGCAGCGGTGAGTTGAGAACGCGTATCAACTTAAAGAAAGAACAATTGTGACAACAGGATACCTCTGAGACCAAAAAAACAACCTTTGCATATGCAATTGAAACAACACAGATAAAAAAAAAAAAAAAAACTCGACTTAACGAACATCCGTTGGGATGCTTGAGGCCATATCTCCATTTCCACTCCGATCCATCCTGGATCAGCACTTTAGGGCGAAATGATTAATTATGAAATTTCTTTAAATTAAAATTACATTTTTTTGCTAAAGAAATGAATTTGCAATCTCTCAGATATCTTCCTCATCTCAGATTTTGCAGAACATTTTAATTTTAAAAGGGACTAATGGGCCAATTTTTTGCAATGAAACCAATACAAAATTAAATAATAAATAATGATTGAATTAACACCAACATGACGGACAGTGATGACAGTTGACACCGGTCGTGTTTTCCCCACATACCAATCTTAGAAGCCCGGTTGTGTTTCTTGGTGGAAAGCAGTAATTGGAACAAGCAATGAAGTGAAATTCTTTCAGTGTCGAGGAGATGCTGAAAACCATAAAAAAAAAAATGTTTTCAGGCAAAAAATACAGAAATAAAAATAGTCTTCTTCTTACTCCTCCACTGGGTTGATCCGCCTCCCTGAGAACGAAATGTTGCTTCATGGCCCCCTCCTCCAGCACTAAGCTGTCGTGAGCAGGAAAAAACATTTTTTTTTTATATAGTGAGGAGACCTTAATATTTATGATGGCGCGCAGGTTTATTGAGCAATACATTTAAATTCAATAGTTAAAATATTAATTCATAAATAAATACAAATTAAATGAATAAAATAAATAATGGTGCTTAAAGTATGGAAGTGGTGTGTTGTTTGTTAAATAAAATCTGTCATTTAAAAAAAAAAATGTTGCCGCAATGCAAAAATTAAAAGTACACACCCGCACAAATTAATTTAGTGAGCCGCTCTATAAACTCTGAACATTTGTAATAGATGAATAGCGAAGCCGGTCTGTCCCGGCTCACACAACCATATGTTTGCATGCACATGGCTGCGGCTGCCATATGGAACCTGCCTGTGCACATTGGCACGTTGTGTTGTCGCACATGAGAAGTGTGTACAAACTGTGTCTCTAAGCTATTGATTCGTCCTCTGGCCAATCGGTTAGCTCCAGTAAATTATGTCTTCAGGGAGTTTTTTTTATTTTTTTTTAGTATGATAATTCACGGTGCCAAACAAGACGAAGGTTTTTTTTTTCAGTTATAATTTTATTAATTTAATTCTTTTTTTTTTTTTTACTATAAAAGAGATTTTAGAAAAATGAGCTGTTATGTGGTTAAACTGCATTTTAATATGTCCAATTATGCAGCTGTAACTATTTTTCATTGACACAAATATTTTTATAATGTGCCGACAACACAATTTATTCAAAGGTGTCAAAAAATGAAAAAAATCAAATGATGTCAGACCTTTAAACCAAAGAGAGAAAGAAATGTCCTTTGACGCCCATCAATCACCTGGCAACCGTTTCCCAGGAGGTCTGTCATAATCTCTCCATCTCGCCAATTAAAGAGCGGGAAGGGTGTGAGGATGGGGAGGGAGAGAGACCGGTTTTGGTACTCTTGACATCACAGCGTCAACAGGTGGCAGCTTTCACTCCGTGCGTTATTAATCGCGATTAATCGCAGGAAATAATGCGATTGATCGCGATAAAAAAATGTCATCGTTGCCCGGCACTCTCTCTGCGTCCTTTCTTCAACTGTGCGACACTGAGACACACTCCTGTATTCCGTTACGCAGCTGTGCGACACCTTTATACTAAACATCTGTATGCAAACCTGAGCCGCAGTCAACAACCCAAAGCTTCTATACTGTAACTCTAAATAAACCATGATGTACGCGTGCAGCATCGCAAACGCGGAGCCGCACGAGCAGCAGAAACCGCGTCTGATTCTGACACGTGTGCACAAAACCTCTGCGGTATTACACGCTCACACCTCCACACGCGTGGGCACCGCCACAAATTAGCGCGAGCGCGAGTCCTGTGGGAGAGGCAGCTGTCAGTCTTCAGATCTATTCTGGGCTCTGCGAGTCTTCACTCACACAACTGGTGGAGGGAGGGAGCCTGACAGGTTTTTAATGGGCCTCAATCAACTGTCCCTCTGCATTTTGATTGATTGATTGATTTTATTATTACACGGGAAGGTTTATTTGGTAAAAAGATATCTTGATATAGACGTATTTATATATCTCGAGAGAGTTTACCTTCTGCCCTCCGTTTTTTTTTGTTTTTTTTTTTCGTACACTTTCCACTTTCTCACCAGAGCTCCCAGTGGACCGCCAGTCAGCCACGCTGTCACTTTGGGAGCCCTGATGGCTGAAAATGTCTCATTACCCGATGGTGTCCCCCACCACCCTCCCCCCAAAAAAATAAAAAATAATAAATAAATATAAAGAGTAACCGAGGACCTCGTCAGCCACCTCCACCTGGCCTTAAATACCATAATTAATACATCACATTTTTTTAACAGATGACGAGGGTCAGGGAGGGTTCACTATTGTACCTGCAAATCCATTTTGCACGTAAAGCATCTATGCGTGTGCCTGTGTGTGCTTTTTTTGGGTCCGTTTTATGACGCAGCTGTATTTTCCAGATTGCAGTGGTTAAATGCTGCAGATGACCCATTTTATTTGTGAGGAATATGGGCCCAGCCCACTAGTATATTTTGTTCCCGTTCAGTTTTGGCACGAGGACGGCTTCTGCAAGCGTCAACTAGAAAAACAAAGAGGGATGAAATGCAACAACCATGAAACAAAGAAACGTTTCTGATTTGGAGCAAATTTTGGAGCCTCGATTACGAAATCCCACAAAAAGGTTTTCGCGCTGATTTCACCTCCGTGTTCTCTGTTTTCATCATGCACTTTTTTTCGCTGTGACATGAAACGAACAGAAGGCCGTGGGTCGACGTGGTGCTACCCTCGCAGTCTGTCTGCTTTGGCCTGCTGTGTGTGTGTGTGTGTGTGTGTGTGTGCGTGAACGCATGTATGTGTTTGATTGTTGGAGGCTGTGCATCGTTGTGTGTGTGTGCACGCCTGTATAGATGTGTATAAACATACATGTGCGTGTTTTTTAACATTTGAGGCTGTGCATGTGTGCCTCACATCGTGTGTGTCCGTGTGCATGCGGGCATACATGTGTAGAAACATACATGTGCTTGTGTTTGAATGTTTGACGGTTTGCATGTGTGCGTCGTGTGTGCACGTGTGTGCATGCATGCATATATGTGCATAAAAATATATGTGCATGTTTTTTAACATTTGAGGCTGTGCATGTGTGCTTCACATCGTGTGTGTGCGTGTGCACGCATGCATACATGTGTAGAAACATACATGTGCGTATGTTTGATTGTTTGAGGCTTCGCATGCGCGTATATGTGTGCGTGTGTGCTTTGACTGGAGCTTGGCTCCCATAACCATGTTCTCTGTCCAATAACTCCCACCTCCATATTGCTGCAGATTCCGAATCCAACTCTCCATCCCCCTCAGGCCGGCGGTAGTGGTCCCGCACCTCGGCAGGTCTTATTTGTAACTGGCCCACAAAGTGTTACCTTTTGTTAAATCCACTCTGTTTGGCCGACTGGTAAAACTGGAGCCCCCCCTTGTTAGCTGAATGAATATTGCATCACCTTGGCTTTAATTAGCATAGCATTACCATATCTCGTTCCTTTATGGCTTATTATGGGCTTTATCTTAAATGTTATCTTTTGTCACGTTTAGTGTCCACTTTGCAGAGTGCGTCACTGGAAACTCTCCCATTCACTGGAACCGCCCCCTGCGGTACTCCGGGTAATTGTTTTCGGATTATGAGGTGATTGTAATTGTATTGTTGTGTAATTCCGAGCTTTGCTCAAGCAGGAAAATGAAAATGTTCCTCACACGAACACTAGGTTTGAAGTGAAGTGGCCGTTTGGGGAATTCTTGATTCTCGCGGAGCGTGACACCGAAATAATGAAATAGTGGACGACCCTCTTCAAAAGCAAATAATATTACTGTTGAGTGAAGAGTAATAATTACCACTGGTGACATGTTGCTCTGCGTATCCCATGTGCGCTTATTGTTATTGCCATATTTCAGGATTTTCTGTGTGATCCTACCTTTCTGCCACCGTGAGTCTTCGTTGTTATTAACAGCCCCAAATCAAAGCATGAAGAGTAGAACCATTTTTTCACGTAACGTATAAATTCACGAACGGCATTATTTTCCCAGAATTATTTGCTCCCACGTTTAATATTTAAAATTCAGCTGATCGTTGTTGTGATTTCCTGCACGTACCTGCTGCTCATGTGAAAACCCCTCTTGTTTTAGTTTTTTTTTTTTTAGAGGAGCACAGCATCCCCGCTCTGCCACCGCTATAGCCTATTGGATTGTGATGTAAAACGTGATGCATTGTGGGAGTTGATAATCTAATCCCCGATGCTGGCGCTCCGGAGGGCGGGAGAGCTTTGCCGCGTGATTGGGCGAATTTGTCTTCATAAAGTGACAGCCACGTCATCCAGCCAAACCCCACCCCTGTCGCCCCGAGCAACAGTGGCACAGGACCACACGTGCGCACGCACACAACACTAGCACACACACACACACAAACACACACACACCCACACACCTGTAACCTGAGATTTTAATAACACATGCATTCTCACTCACGTTAAAGCCTGCTGCGCCTTGTTTCCTGATGCTTACACCCCCCCCGCCCCCCCATTCATCCACAGATTGGCTCTTCTTTTTGTACCCCCCCCTCCCATCAAGAAAATCCACACAGCATGAGCCTAATCCACAAAATACAAAAGATTATCAAGCACATGGCTGGATATTACTGTCAAACGGGGGGATTTGGAACAGCAGATAAGAAAATGTAGATTATTATAGGAAGCCTTGGATACAGCGGATTGACTGTTTATTATTATTATTATTAAACCGTTTTACATATATGATGTCACTTTTATCTCCTGTAGTTGGTTCAGCGGAGATTTGTGGAGGCTTCGGAGATATGAAACGCCCATAGGATGCGTCGCTGATGTTTCCAACCTCTCCTCCGCGCAATAGCCACGTGTGGACTCCATCGCTTTCCCAGTTTCACTGTGGAATTAAATATAATCACCATCCCAGTGTTATGGATGGTGTTAGGAGAAAAGCCATCTGCAGGATCTGGCAGAAGGTTTTGGGTGGAGGTTGATGGATTGTGGGCCTGTGGTCTTGAATGGGGTGTGTTTTTTTTTGTTTTTTTTAATTGTGGAGGTTTGTGTCATATTTCATGGTTCATGACGCCCGCCCGTTTGTCAGCGTGTAAATAATCCGCCGTTTCAAACCCACTTCCTCTCCATGTGCTCTGATCTGAGCTGTCAGGCATAACAAAAACTTTGCTTTATGGTCTAAATTCATTGCCATGTTTTGTTAAAACAAAACAAAAAAAAAAACACAGGCATTAAAACATGGCCGTAAATTTTCGTTTTCCAGTTATAATATATTTAGGATTTGTTTATGTGTTGACGATATTGCCTCCACCCCCCTGCACATCAGGGGGGTGGGACAGGATCGTAAACCGCATGAGAGTGGAGGACGTCAGATTGCAAAATAAGATTAAGGGAGACCGAGGCCTGTGCGACGACATGTTGTTGTTTTTTGTGTGGTTGTTGTTGTATCTGCCTCTGAATGGCTGAAATCCTTCGCCATCGCTCTCAAAACTTGCCGCACCGGGCGCAAGGCTTTTATCCACTGAAGCCTCTGGAACGCCGTGTGTGGCATTGAAGCTCCGCCCCCCCCCCCAACACCCTGTGCCAAGCTATCTGACCCCCAAGACATCCAGCCGGCCTGTCAGCTCAGATCGGAGTCAGGAGGTCAGAAACAAACATGCGAAGTCCTCTTTGTGGCCACTGTACGGCTCCTGGGTATAGATGGGTTTTATTATATTGTTGGATTCACTTCACCGCCGAACGAGAGCATTGGTTTGTGGGTAAATAAAGATAAAACAGTGCAGTCTTTTTTTTTTTTTTTTTTTTACCTTGACAGTGATATTTATTGTGTTCTCTCTTCTTCCGCGTGTCTACTTAAAATTCAGAGAGTATATTTTCCTCGCCTCAGCCTTAAAGAGCCTTCTGGGGACTTTATTACTTGTGTGTGTATCTGTGTGTGTGTGTGTGTGTGTGTGTGTGTGTGGTGTGTATTAGTGTTTTTTTTTAACTGTGCCATTCAGCTTCTGTTCCTCAGATGATCTGACGCAAAAAAAAAAAACATTGTGTCCCCAACCGTGATCAGTTCTCCTATTTTTGATTTGATTATTTTACGCACATTTGAGCCTGACATTTATTGATTGTGATAGAAAAATGTCTCAATCCACTAAACACATACATTTATTCCAAAGAGGAGCAAGAAAACACATGCCAGTCATCTTTTCTGTCATAATATCTTTAATAATTTCTTGTTTACCACCAGGGATTTTTTTTTTTATAAATCCTCCCTCATTAGCTCACATGGCCATTTATTTGTATTTATTATCAGCTCATAAGACAGCTGAATAAAATAATAATAATAATAATAATAATAATAATAATAATAATAATAATAATAATAATAATAATAATAATAATAATAATAATAAATGCATTGTATGTAATAAAAAAATACTAATGATTAATTATGCATGGCCATCAACAAATTAAAATAAACTTATGCCAGTCGTTAATTTTCATACATATTTTGGTAATAATGTGTAAAAAGAGAAACATTTAAGTGGCTGTGACTTTCGGTGAAGACGGATTATTTTTAACATAACTGTGTTTGTTCTCCATAATGTCAAGGTCACCTGAGTTAAGAACTACCAGCTTCTCTCCTGCAGTGTGTACGTGCAGAGATGCGTTGTTGGTTTGTTTGCATGTAGGTGTCTTCAGCATTTTTCTAATTTTCTTTTAATGTCTAAATGGAAAATTGGCGACTTAATTGTGCGTCATCTGACTTTTTGAGTGCTTGAACCCTGAAAGTTTAAATGGTGAATGTTGTGTTGCTGTTGTTGTGTTGACAAATTGAAGATGCAGTGTTACTGGCTGCATGCGTACCTCTGTGGATCCAGAACATTTTGTGTTTTTTTTCTCCACTGCTGGAGGGTTTTGTTCAATGCGCAATCAGAACATAATACACAACCCCATCTACACAAAAGCAGAACAACAAGCTGGTCCTCCAATTTTTCTGATTCTCACATTTGAGAAAATAACCTCTTCACTCTCATTATGAATCCGTAGGATTGGCATCGTTATTGTACTTACAGTAAATCACCGTATGCTAATTATAATAACGGCGTAATGTGGTTATATGGAAAATCTGAGGACTTCACAGTTGTGGTTCAGTCATCAAACAGCTTCAGGGTTATTGTGTGGTTGTGTAGCCCGGACGGCCAGGGTTAACAATCCTGCTCCACGTTTTCCTTTCGTGACGTTCAGGTCCTTTAACTTCCCGCACTGCTGCACCATTAAAACCAGAGAACTAATGTCCATGTGGTGCTGAACGCTCCATCAGGAGTTGTGAGTGTGGACGGTATTTATGGCTGCGGGTCCTCAACAGCGACAATGCACAGTTGGCCCGCGCCGCGTTGTTGAGCAGAGTTGTCGCGGCGCTCTTGGCAAACGGTGCGGTTCCATTTTTGTACTCCTCCCAGCGGCTGTGAAATGTTGTAATTAACTCATCCAGAGTTCAGATGGTTCCTTCAGACTGCAAGTGTGAAGCACGATTTAATCTTTATTTTTTTTATTTCAACTCGCTGTAATGTAGGAGTTGGAGTCATTGCATTCAGGCTTTCAGAATAAAAATGGATCTAAAGGTTATATAATCAAAGCTGGCGTGTTTTTAGTCTAACTCCGAAACCGATGGATCAATTTTCAACCGGGTTTGCTTGACATTTCAAGACAGAGTGCGCATTCCCTTGCTCATTAAACTGCGCTTCAACGGATTCGTTCTGCCTTCTCTTCTTTTTTTTTCTTTTTATTCAAACCCTTAAAATAAAAAAATAAAAAAACAAAAAAACACCAAGATGAGTTTCGTAGGGTAAAGAGCTATATCCATAAAAAATTAAATCCATAAAAAAAAAAAATCCTCTCTGTGTGCTCAGGATTCAATCTGACAGGTTGACTGAACTCATCATCATTTAGTGGAACTGTGTGTGGGCGGCAACATCCTCGGAGAGCAGAGGCTTACACAATTTATACATTAACTCACAACCCTTTCCAGACAGCTACACAACATATACACACTCACGACACACTGTGGGAGGAATGGGGTTACAGTGTCCCGAGGGGGTCAGTGTTTTATATTTAAATTTATTATATATATATATATATATATTTATATTCAAAGTCGAGGGTGGCACAGGTGGTCCCGAGACGCGACCCCGGAGAGGGTCACAGGTCCCTGATTCGGAGATCTAATATCACAACGCAGGCAGAGAGAGAGAATGTAACACCGTGACCCGCTCATTAGTGAGCGTGACCCCGCGCGCACAAAGACGCCGCTCGTTAAATAGACGCTGGAGGCCGAGTCAGAGTTCACCCTCTCTCACTCCAACACTGTCATTAAAAACACTCCAGCACGTGTGTCAGAGTTTGACAAAAAGCGCCGCAAATTCAGAATCAGAATCATAAATCTGTTTATTGCCAAGTCAATTCACATAACAAGGAATTTGTCGTGGCCTGAAGGGTAATTGGCAAAAAAATTATAAATTCACAATGAAACATGATCAAAAAAAACAGGCCGTGCATTTTGCAGATCACACAATTAAATGTGTTTTTATTTAGCAGGAAGTGCCTTTGTATGGCCTCTGAAGTTTTTCTCATTATGAGAGGAATGAGTGAGAGTGGGAATATCGTGTCGGCGTGATCCATGGTGGCCACTGGGTTTTTTTTTTTTTTTTTTTTTTTTTTTTCATAATTACAGGATCTTCGTCTTTATAATTAGACTTTTTACACTGGAATTGATGATATAAATCAATGCGACTTAATAGTCTGGTCACGATGGATTAACAGTTGAATCAGTTGAACTATACTGCCATAAATTCTTCAATTACATTTTCTTTTTCTGTTTTATATTATGATGTCAGCAGATTTGCCTCTCTCGCCACCAGAACAGTTTTCAGATTATTTTTTTTTATTGGAACCACTTATGTTTGTTAATTTCGACAAGGATTTCATACATTCAAATTTGTGCTGACATAATAATAAAAAAAAAAACAAGTTTATTTTTTCTGTACGAACAGTTGGATGGATCCATTTTTTTTTTAAGAGGTCAGAGCAGAGCAGTGCGGGTTTCGATCATGGTCACACACGTCCGTGTATCCTAACCTTTATTCTGATGACGTGTTATTCCACATCCCTGATCCGGAAGAGTGTTGTTGAATGTTGGAGGATGGGTGGCCTGTGATATTCTGGCACCAGAAAAACCTCGTCACATTCCGTCACAGTTAATATTCACTGTCTTTGTATTCGCTGCGTTTGTGCCCTGGAGGTCAAAAACAACTTCACAGACACCTTTTTATTTCGTGTCTTTTGTTGTGTTAAAAATAAACATCGCACAGAGTCTCAGGCACACGCACCTGAGATGTGTTTTACCCTCTGAATCTGGTTTGGAAAAAAAAAACAAACAGTGAGCAGATGAGGGTGCGATGTAATCTGAAGATATAGGTAAGCAGAAACCCTGAATATCAACCTGTGCGATCGGGTATTGATCTGGGATTGATCGCTCACCTCAGAGGTTAACGTGAGGTGAAACGGGACGCAGCCCAATTAGTTTGATTTCCTCTCCGCTGTAGCTACAATAGCCTTAGGATAACTCGCTGTGAATTCTCGCTGTGTTAATTAGTTTTTTTTTCTTTTTTTTTTCTTGGCCCAGTTTGGCTGAGACAGCTTTTATATTTCCCAGTTTTCTTTGTGGGAAAAATTCCCCCCATCGCACCGGCTCCTGGCTTCTTTACGTAATTCCACAGGGGCTGTGAAAAACCTGAAAGGTCGTAGGTCGTCCCCTCACTCACCTGGTATCACACGCTAGTCTCTCTATAGAATAATAAAATGAAGAATAAAAAAAATAAATAAAAATGGTTTAAAAAGGTTTTTATGAGCTGTACAGTAGTACTAGTATTATTTATGTATTTATATATTTTTTTTAATTTGGTCCTATCACACAAAACGGATCATTAATATATATATATATATATATTTTTTTTAAATAAAAAATATATTTAAATTTAAATTTATAACAGACTGGAAATACGAGTAATCGCATACATCATTTGAACCTTGTCCTGTTTGTGTCTGAGTGACACACACACGCGCGCATCTCATTAAGTCTCCTTCCTGTTATGCATGCGGACAGCTTTTTCCGCCGTGCCCCAGGAGTTGTGCGGTTGTGTAGTCGGAGCCGGAGCGCTGCACACAACCACATCATAGATTATTTTTATTGGCTCCGGCATTTTTTCGGCACTTTTCTGCCTTTTCACGGAGCGTATTATTGGAGAGTGTGAATTTAGTCCCTTTTCCTCAACTGACACATCTGAAGCGTTTGTCTGCGTGAATATGGATTTCTGATGTAAATGGCATTGTTGGTCTCCACCACCGTCTCCGTTACCACCGTAACTACAGCATGTTTGTTAATTATGCTCTCACAGTCAACGCACAGCCTGCAGAAAGTAGAAAAGAGACTTTTGATTTATTTTTGAAGCCAAAAAAAAAAGAATTTCGTTACCATGTGGAACTTATGGTCATTTGAGATTGTCCCCCCTGTTTTTTCGCAGGTCCGTGGGGTCGGTGCATGGGCAGTGACTGCGGCCCGGGGGGCAGCCAGAGCCGGGCGGTGTGGTGCGCCCACGTGGACGGCTGGACCACGCTGCACACCAACTGCGAGCAGGCCCAGCGTCCGTCCAATCAGAGGAACTGTTTCCGCGTGTGCGACTGGCACCGGGAGCTCTACGACTGGAAGCTCGGCGCCTGGAACGAGTGCGCGCCCGTCTCGGCCCGGACCTTCGGCGCCACGCGCCCCTTTACGTGCAGCGGGGGCGAGGAGGGCCTTCAGACGCGGGAGGTGGGCTGCGCGCTCAGGTCCGACTCCGCCCCCGCCGAGGACGCCATCTGTGAGTACTTTGAGCCGCAGCCCCGCCTGGAACAGGCCTGCCTGATCCCCTGCCCTCAGGACTGCGTGGTGTCCCAGTACTCGCCGTGGACGTCCTGCTCCAAGACCTGCGGCACCGGCCTGAGGAACCGGGTCCGCAGCGTTCTGGTTCCGCCGCTTTTCGGAGGCGCCGTGTGCCCCAACCTGACGGAGTTCAAGTCCTGTAAACTGGGGCCGTGCACGGGACCGGAGGGCATGCACAGCCTCCGGGTGGGGGCTTGGAACCCCTGCGCCCTCCCTCAGACCAGGACGGCCCGGCAGATCAAGCGCAGGAAAGGTAAAGGAGAGGGGCTCCGGGACCGGGCCGGGGTCAAAGACCCCGAGACCAAGGAGCTGATCCAGAAGAAACGGACCCGGAACCGCCTGAACCGGCAGGAGAGTCCGTTCTGGGACATCCAGGTGGGCTACCAGACCCGGGACGTGGTCTGCATCCACAGGAACGGCAGCACGGTGGGACGCAGGTGAGAGGTTTATGCTAATGTCATTTTTTTTTTTTTCTCTCTTCTCCGTGTACCTCTTAATTTTACTGCCAGGACACGAAGGGACGAGAGATCCATCCAAATCTTACAATCGGAATTATTGCAAAAATAATGACCTCACAGGCCTCACAGCGGTAATGTATTCATAGAGTGTATTAGTTTTAATTTGGATCGACTCGTTTATATTTCAGCCCATTCTGATTTGGTGCTATGTTTCTCCGTATCTTTGATGTTTGGGGGTGTCGTGCTTTCATTTGCCAGGTTTCCGTCAAATGAACATTTATCTCAGATTTATCAGATTTGGTTTTTCTTCTTCCTGTCAGGGCGGTGACACGCGTTTGGATGTTTATCGTCCGAGTCCGTCCGCTTCCCAGGATGCATCTCACTCGATGACATTAGCTCCATCTCCGCCTCAGCCCCACTTGGCGCTGTGGCAATTTGCATTTTCCGGGGTTTCGCATCCTCTGGCTTTTGAATTGATGTGAAATGATATGTTTCGCGAAAAAAAAAAAAAAAAAGATGTCATGGGTTAATTCTGCTTTTTCTTGTGAAGTCAGATTTTTACAGTTACATCTGTCGGGGATTTTAAAGCCTCCCCGAGTAACAAGACGCGCATATTTCCTCACGTATCACAGGGTGATGTCAGATGCTGCAGTTTTTTTTTTAAGCTGCCAACATTTTGAGTAGAAAATCCAAAAATGCGTTTCAGGCTTTCTAGGAGTCACGTTTGAAATTTAAAGCTGCAAAAAAAAAAAAAAAGGCTTCTAACAGGACCCCCAGCAGAGGTAGAAACATCTCAAAGGTGGTCAATAGCAATAAAAAAAAAAAAGAAATGTCATACTTTTGAATAGAATATCTTCATTTTAATACAGTTCTGTATTGTTGAGTGTAAAAAATATATTTAAAAACAAATGTCATAATTAAGCGGAAAAATAAGAAAATGTGCAAAACATGGCTCCGAACGCCCCAGTCAGCATCTCTCTTTGTGGGTTTTTCCTCTTTTTTTTTTTTTCTGTTCCTCGACTCGCATAAAAAGAACTTGAACATGTCACAGATGCTCTCTGAAATGTGGGTCTTTCACGGGGTCTCTGATCTCCAGGAAAGAATCAGCGACAGTGTCAGCCGAGCGAGGCCTCTATTCAAATATCTGTCACAGCCCACCCCGAGATCTGATCAATTATGGACTAAATCTGTTCATTAATGCTTTGTCGGCTCGGCGCTCTCAGCTCTAACTGGGATCAAATATTTCAAAGGAAGCCTGAAAACAACTTGCATTCCCTCAGGAGCATAAATATTAATCCTTGACTTTGACTTGTTTATTTTTTTTTCCCTCGTTCTGAAATATTCATCCTTCTTTTTGCCGCTTTTTGGGGTGGGGAAAAAAAAAAAAAAAAAGTGTAACAAACCTCGCCACGCAGCGCATAATCCCCTCGTACCGCGCGCCAGACGACGCCAGACCAAAACATGGCGCTCGCTTCATTTCTAATTTCGTTTGATGAACATCTGGCACCCAGGTTTTTTTATTTACTCCACTCGTCCCAATGACTCAACCTTCAGTATGCTAATGAGAGGCGATGACATAACAGTATTGACTTTAATGCTGAGTCCAACAAGGTGCCCTCAATTTAGTCCGTTTCTTCTCTGTGTTTTTTTTTTTTTTCTCTACGGATCTGAAGCTGTAAAAATGTATTGTATTTATTATTATTATTATTATTATTATTATTATTATTATTATTATT
>JAFBJU010001440.1:363629-374409 GCA_016785305.1 Colistium nudipinnis
CATCCTTTCCTCCTCCACCCATCCATCTTTTCCTCCATCCATCCATCCTCTCCTCCTCCATCCATCCATCCTTTCCTCCTCCATCCATCCATCCTTTCCTCCTCCACCCATTCATCTTTTCCTCCATCCATCCATCATCTCCTCCTCCACCCATCCATCTTCTCCTCCATCCATCCATCCATCATCTCCTCCTTATCCATTCATCCTTTCCTCCTCCACCCATCCATCCTCTCCTCCTCCATCCATCCATCCTGTCTTCCTCCACCCATCCATCTTTTCCTCCATCCATCCATCCTTTCCTCCTCCACCCATCCATCTTTTCCTCCATCCATCCATCCTTTCTTCCTCCAGACATCCATCTTTTCCTCCATCCATCCATCCTTTCCTCCTCCACCCATCCATCTTTTCCTCCATCCATCCATCCCTCCCCTCCTCTCCTCTCCTCTCCACTCTCCATCCTCATCCCTCCATCCATCCTCTCCTCTCTCATCCATCCATCCATCCATCCACTCTTCTCTGCTTCTCTTCTTTTTACAGCAACGGTTCACAAGGACAATAGAAGGAAAAATGATTCAAATATAGGTTTTGCCAGCGTGTCTCCGCCCCGTGAAGCACTGTAGATCTGTGAGGTCATTGGGTGTTGGACAATCTAAGTACCACACCATGTTTGCTTCTCATTATTCACCCAAGTTCCAAGCAAAGGTCAAAGTATTAGAACTACCGAAGGGCTGCAACTTCTGTCATAAAAACCAACACAGTATGGCGATGAGAGATTTTTAAAAGCCAGGCGTCCACCAGGGATTTTTTTTCTCTCCTCTACTGTCAGTTTAGCAGGCTAGAAAAATATAAAATTCACCGGAGGACGCTCTGGAGACCAAAACTCTCTGGGTCCTCAATTCTGTATTCACACACGGATTGATGTGAAGAGATGGAAGTCAGTGTAGTTCCTCAATAAGATGCGGATTAACTCTGACTCAGCAAAGTCGCTATTTGACTCTCAGTGTCGGAATTTTTGGCACATTTTTCTAAAGCTCCACTCTGCCCCCCCCCTCCCAAACGTACAATTCAGAGGGAATTAGGATTCAGCTCACCTCACCATTAGACACTTTAAGCTCTTAGAACCCTTGGAATACTGGAAATAAAGTGCTTCAGGTTGAGGAGTGTAGATTATTTTTTATTTTTTTGTAAATGTCTAAGTATCCACTGTTGGGGGGGTGAAATGTATCTCTTAATGCCTGAAAAGTGAAGATAAATCTCAGTCTTACACGCTTATATACTCGTGTAACTGCTAACTAGAGAGTAAAGGTCAATTTCTACAAGGAGGAATTAGCGTTGGTGTAGGGGTAAAAAAAAAAAAAAAGATAATATGCGGATTATCAGATGGAACTATTTGAGTTAACACAAGTCACAAAATCTTCAAATGGATTGTATTGTGAAGTAAAGGCGTCATTTGACATATATTGGCTTTCTTGGTAAGATCAGGAGGAGATTTCTCTCAAATCACTAAAAATAGAATAATATTAACAATAATAAAAAGTGAAATAATCTTGGTTATTTATTAAGGTGGATTAAGCTTGAATCTCAAAAAAAAGTCCTCTCACCTTCTCTGTCCTCAAATCTTGTTTTTTTTTTTTTTTATCTCAATCTCCACTTCACAAAAAAAAAAAAAAAAAAAAAAAGTGCAGAGGGGAGAACAAAAAAAGAAGCTCTGGGAGACACAGCAGCAGTGTTTTGAAATGACACACATTCCAAATGTGCAGGCATAAATGCATGAACTCAATGTCTTCAGACAGTGGCACACAACAGAGACAATTTCACAACAAGCCCATTTTTCACAGCTTCTGTTGGTTCACATTTCTTGTATTTTTCCACGCCTGATTCTTCGCTCCTGTCTCTGCTGAGAGGCGGTGGGCGGGACTCCACCAGATAATAATCACCTCCAATTCATCACCCTGACATTCTAACAGGGAGGTGATGAACAAAACAACGGCAGAACACCGCCCTTCTTTCCATACACGCATTTCTCTTTTTTTTTTTTTTTTTTTTTTCATCTCGTCCCTAAAGGGATTTTTAATGCCAAGAATACAAAGTAAATATGGATTCCTTTTTGTTTCTGTGTAGTGTAAAAAAAAATAAAAATAAACCAGAATAGGATGAAAGTGAAGCAGGTCAAATTGATCTGCTGCTCACCATGTGTCTTTCTTTTGTGTGTTTTTGTCTTTCAGCCTCGCGCCCCGTGGAGAACAGACTGTGTGGGGGTCCCGTCCCCAACAGGTCCCAGCTCTGCCAGATCCCCTGTCCCATCGAGTGCCAGGTGTCCCCGTGGGGCGCCTGGGGGCCCTGCACCTTCGAAAACTGTGACGACCAGGCCGGAAAGAAAGGTACAAACACATGCTTCAAATAGACATCATAAGAAAAAAAGACTTTGTCTGCCACATTTTCATTTTATTTATGTTTTTTAAACATTGTTATGATTTATTGATTTAAGACCATAGCTGCCTCTACCTTACGGTCAGCATCTCTTTATTTTCTATGATGATTAACAGCGATTCTGAAAGTAATTATTTTTTATTAATATTATTATTATTATTATTATTATTATTATTATTATTATTATTATTATGAGACAGCCCATGAGTCAGTGGCAGGTGTTTGGCCGGACACACCATTTCTACACTTTTGTAGACACACAGCTACAGTCGGAGCAGAGAGAGGGAGACGTGAACAGACTTTATCACAGAGCATCTCAGGAGGCAGCGAATGACAGCTAAAATTCTATGTTCACATCAAGTACAATGTCGATACAAAAAAAATATATATATAAAATATTTATATTGAAGACAGTAATAATAATAATAATAATAATTATTATTATTATTGTAATTAAAATTATTATTATTATTTAAATTATTATTTAAATTATTATTATTTAAATTATTATTATTATTGTTTAAATTATTATTATTATTATCATTATTATTATCATCATCAATGTGTTCAGTTTAATTTGAACGATTGATTTTTCAATTTATTTGATTGAATGCCTCTAAGGTAAACACATTTTGTTTTTACAGTGTCAGTAAATGCTGCTCATTATGCACCATCCAACATTTTAAATGATGTTATTTATCCTTTTTTTTAAAGAGCCCAATATGATAAGTCTACAGTTCAGTATAAACAAAAGCATTAAAGAAGCTACCACATTAATTATCATTTTTATTAGCATTTTTATTCAAGCTCAACCCTTTGCGTGAGGCTTTATGAAAATCATATGATTGAACGTCTCCGGTCAGGCTGTCTCATTAAGAACACACAGGAAACCTAACGTCTGTGGCTGGTAGTGCAGCCACATTGGAGTAACATTTATTTGTATTTGATTTTGTTTGTCAGCTTTTCAATCTGTCCATTTTAGAGATATCATTTGATGCCTTTACATTAAAAATCTCAATTGAAAGTTTTTTGAAGCTGCAAAATAAATGCAGTGGAGCAAAAAATGAAGCCATGTTCTTTTTTTTTTTTTATTCTCTTTGCCGCGCCGCAGGCTTCAAACTGAGGAAGCGACGAATCAGCAACCAGCCCACGGGCGGCCCAGCCAACTGTCCTCACCTGGTGGAGGCGGTGCCCTGCGACGAGCCCAGCTGCGCCCAGTGGCAGCTGACGGGCCTGGACCAGTGCGTCCCAGTGGAGGACAGGACGTGCGGAGCCGGCACTCAGCTCGCACAGGTCCGGTGTGTCAACAGCAACGGTGAGGTGGAGGAAAAAAAAAACGCGGGATGCGATCCAGCGTGTAACAACAATGACTTTAATCTGTGTCATCGGAATTTGTTGATTGAGGTTGTGGTGCTTTTGGGGTTTTGGCTCCAGTGAGTTCCCGTTTGACCTCGTCACCTCCTTTTTTTATTTCTTTTTGGCTCCCCCCATAAACCTCTCCCTACTTTAACGCTGGCTTGGTTCAGCGTTGCTTCCTCTCTCTCTTTCTCTCTCGCTCTCTCATTTCTGGCCTCCCTCCCTCTGCACGCACGGTTAAACCTTATTCGCGCTCAAAATCTAAACCCATCCACGCCTGGTGTACCTGGTGCCCTTTGCTGCCTTTTTACTGCCTCCCTTGTGTTACTGTAAATCTTTTTATTATTAAGGACGCACAGTTACTTTCTGGACTCTTTCTTTCAGGCTCTTCACAAATGTCAGACAAAATAAGGTACAAGGCCTGGCATCGATTTTCTCTCCCCTTGTCAGATTTGGTTTAGAGACCACGCCTCAGCGCCGTTAGGGTTGAACTGTGCATTTTTGATTTGGTTCATTTTTGTTCAGGCATGTTGGAATTTGGCCTATTGATGTTTTCCCCCCCACCACAGAACATGGCTCCTCGTCCTCCTCACGTGCCCTGTTGGAGAATCAGAAAGTCTGGTCCGGTCTCTCCGGTCCCCCTGACTTGGCGCCATTGATCCCCCCCCACCTTCCCTCTTTCCCTCCCTCCCTCTGATGAAAATTGATTTGTTCTTTTTTGGATTTCTCGCTCAGACTGCACAGTGTGTGTGTGTGTGTATATATATATATTTTACTCTGCCACAGTGTGTCTTTCTCACACACACACACACACACACACACAGCTCCACCTGAAGTCGATACAAATGTTATTGAATGTAGATATTGATATTCCCAATACCGACTGCCTGCACATTTAGTCTCTCTCTCTCTCTCTCTCTCTCTCTCTCTCTCTCTCTCTCTCTCTCTCTCTCTCTCTCTTACCGTGGGTCGTCAGTTCATTCATGTTTTTTTTCCTCCGTGTGTGGGTTTCCTTGTCACTTCTTATTTGCATGCCTCCCCGCTTCAGACCCGGCCTGGTTCACTTTGCTGTCAGAGTGACATCTTAATGCAAAGTCAAGGCTCCCCCTGTCTGACTCCTGAAGCTGTTTTTTTTTTTTTCTTTAGGTGTATGTAAAGCAAAAGCCATAGAAGCAACTTTGGAAAATGTAGGTTAATATAATCCACTTAAAGCCCATTCAACGTGGGTTCATTAATTAAACATAAACGAGCCACGTGGGGAATCCCATGTGACTGTCACTCCCTGCATGTTGAACGCCACTTTAGAGCGGGCCGAGTCAAAAGTGCGTCCGTATAAATATTCTGCAGATAAAACATGAGTGAAATGTTTTGAATAATTTGTGGAAAACATCATGACATGGTTTGAGCTCTGTTTATGTCCTGAAGGATCTTAAACTCGTATTAATCCGGCAGTTTCCAATCTGATTCAATAAAATGAATCTAAGAGGTCACGAGGTGACTGAACTGCACTCCTTTTATTCATTTTGAAAAAGGTAGACTTTAATGTGTGTGAAATAAATATAATGGAGAATATCATTATATTATATATTCACATTTATCGCTATAATCTCTTATTTCGTATTTCCACTCAATGAGACACTGAGCAAACCCAGGCGCTCATGTTTTCAGGAAACCGTCGGTGTATTATTATTATTTTTTCGCTCGTATATTATTCATTTTATTTTTATTTTTTCCTTCTGGTTTTCTACACCAGGCACGAGTCGAGCGAACTCTGCCAAGCCGATGCTGGTGTGTGTGCCATTTTGGAGAATACCCGTCCCAAGTTGTGTTAGTGAGGACCGACAACACACTCGCACTTGAGAAAATAAACACACACTCTCTTCAATTTGAAGCAGGCCGTGTGCTCGACACTGTTGTGCGTTCAATTTAGACACGCAGCTGCTCATTTTCTCAGCTTCTCCTCGGTGTCATCACCGTGGAGCTGGTGATAATTAGATTTTTTTTTTTTTTTTTTTTTTGCGTTTTACTTTTATTCTCGTACCCTGTGTATCCAATGTTAAAAAGTGAACTTTTTTTTTGTTCACTCTCTTAATGAGTGAAAAAAATTTAAATAAACAACAAATGTAATCAAGGACATTTTTTTATTGACACTGAAAAAAAAATCGAGGTCAGCGTCTTGTTTTTTTTCTTCTCTCTGATCTCTCTAAAGTAATTTGGTTTAAGATTTATTCTTGTATCCTTTTATTTATTATTTCTACAAATAAATTAAGAATCACAAAGTAATACACATTGTTTTAAAAAATTCAGGAAAATGGTGATTATGCAATCTAAGACGTTATTATTGAGTTTTCATGGTTGAAACTCACATTTTATTTTTCCTGAATCTGTCTTTATCATAATTATTGATATAACAATTAGAAATATGATATATAAAATATGGCTATAATAATAATAATAATAATAATAATAATAATAATAATAATAATAATAATAATAATAATAATAATAATAATAATAATAATAATAATAATAATAATTAAAAGTGAACTTTTTTTTTTTCACTCTCTTAATGAGTGAAAAAAAACTTTAATAAACAACAAATGTAATCAAGGACATTTTTTTTATTGACACTGAAAAAAAAATCGAGGTCAGCGTCTTGTTTTTTTTTTCTCTCTGATCTCTCTAAAGTAATTTGGTTTAAGATTTATTCTTGTATCCTTTTATTTATTATTTCTACAAATAAATTAAGAATCACAAAGTAATACACATTGTTTAAAAAAATTCTGGAAAATGGTGATAAGCAATCTAAGACGTTATTATTGAGTTTTCATGGTTGAAACTCTTGAACATTTTATTTTTCCTGAATCTGTCTTTATCATAATTATTGATATAACAATGAGAAATATGATATATAAAATATTGCTATAATAATAATAATAATGATTATCACGTCCATCTCTGCTGTCTCCCAACTTCAACCCTGTTTTTTTTATTTTTTTATTCTGTCTACTTCAGGTGACGTGATGGACAGGCACCTGTGCTCGCAGGCCCCGCCCCCTGAACCCGTGTCCTGCGAGGTGCCTTGCTCGAGGGACTGCGTCCTCAGCGACTGGACGCCGTGGTCCACCTGCTCCCAGACCTGCTCCAGTAAGACCATCGAGGGGAAGCAGATGAGGATTCGCTCCATCCTGGCCTACAACGCCGGCGAAGGTGAGACTCCGCCCCCCCCACGGAAATAAAGGCAGATGAGGCCCGGAGACGGGGTTTAGTCACGGCCTTTTCAAGTCGTCCTCTGCTGTCACTCAATGTCTGGATTTCACACTCGTGTGCGTGCGCGTTTGTCCTTATCTAAAACCGGTTGCTTATCTGAGCCGATGATTATTTCTGTAGGTTCTGACACTCATTCTGTTTTTTCTTTTATCTCTCTCTGAGATCAAATGTCTCTCCCCTGTCTGTGTGTGTCTGTGTGTCCTCCTTTTTTTGTAATTTTATTTTATCATGGTGTGTGTGTGTGTGTGTGTGTTTTTTTTCTTCCTCTCAGTCACTGCGATGGTTATAGCGTGGATCACGGTGATGGAGGGTAACGTTTGACGTTGAAAGTTATATCTGGTTGCTGTGTGTCTTCGTATTGAAAAAAAATATATATATTTTCTTTTTATTTGATATTTTATTTAGTTTGTACCCCATCAGCTAACAGCTTTTTAACATATATTATTGATTTCAAACTAATCCACTTTCTAATCTAGCTCAGGCTTGTTGGCCGTGGGTGAAATAGCCGTTCGCTGTTGTGTTGCTGTAGCTTTAGTCAAATTAACATTTCTAACGTGTGTATTCACCAAAGGTCTTTCACGGGTGCCCAAGTTTCCAGAACTTTTTGGTAAATCTGTAGTCCGAGAAACCAAGTAGTTGTACCTGTGGTAGGTAGGTTTAGAATGGTTGACGAAACACAAAAGGAAATGACCTTATAACTGTTTTTTTTATATCTTTGCACTCACACTTATTAACACACATATTCTAGAAAAATACCTGCGTTGTCTCAGGTTCCCCCTTCAGACAAGATAATCACATTAGATTGATCTGCTGCTGTTTTGCATATTGAAATACAGGATTTCATAATAATATAATCAAAAAAAATATTGATTTGAGCTTTCTGGGAATATTAGTTTTCGATGTGCCCCTTCAAAGCGAGTCCTCGTCTACACTTTAAAAGTATCTGGGCGAAAAGAGAAAATAAGGACCAAGAGCGTATTCGGAGGGGGAAAAAAAAAAAAGAGATGAAATTAAAAAAGAAAAGAGAACACAATGGCGTCTGGGAACCTGAGGGGGGGGGGACCTCTCACATCTCTCTCAATCACAATCACAATCTATTCAGTGTTGTTTATTAACAATCTGCATCTCATTCTGCTTAAGAATATACTACTATATTTATATATATATTTATATATATATATATATAAATCTGCAGTTGAATATAGTTGCGCAGGTTTGGAAACAAAGTTTCCACTGAGCTCAATACAATTTCACACACACAGGAGGTGGGAAGGCATTTTTTAACCAACTCCAGGAAACTTTCACTATAAAGACGCTTTTAAGTGCCAGAGCGTTTTATTCCGAGTATTTCAGGGAGAAAAAACAGGATAACCACATTTAAAAGGGAGAAGACTCCTTACTGAGGTTTGCGTCACAAAGAGAAGGTGTGCCTGAGTTGCACTTTAGACACAACAGGATGTGTGGCTATATATCTCTCACATTATGTCTAATTTTAAATGATTCAATATTAAAAAACAAAAGATGCCCATGAAACATACTTCCATTTAATTAAAATTTTTTTTTTTTTAATTTCTATAAATCTCCCTGACGCAAACACTGTGTTAAAATGGTCAAATTGTTAAGATAATGTTGCCAGCTTGTTGTTTTTTTCAAAAATTGCTTCTTCTGGCATCCACAAAAAAAGATTATCATGTATATTATATTGAAAAAAAGGCATACATCAGCATTTTGACTTGAATTTGCAATCTCGCTGTTATTTGTCACTTTTTGCAAATTAATGTACCAACATGTTTATTTGCAAATTTGGAAATCCTGCAGAAAATAGATTTCTGAAACTGTTGATGCGAGCAGTGAGACTGAACCCCAACTGTAAAGTGTTTTGAACACAAACCATAATAATGAATTTGAAAGGAACTGACAATCAACGTTTTCACATCACACCATACATATGTAGATAAATGTATAAAATAAATATGTATATATATTTTTTTGACCTTTGTCGTATTGTGGTGTTTTTTTTCCTCAGGCGGCGGCCTGTGCCCAAACAGCAGCGCCCTGCAGGAGGTGCGGAACTGTAACGAGCACGCCTGCACAGTGTACCACTGGCAGACGGGGGCGTGGGGCCCCTGTGGTGAGGACCCCTCCTCCTCCTCCTCCTCCTCCTCCCTCAACACCTCCTCCTCCAGCCCCCAGGGGCCCTGCGCCAAAGGAATGCAGACCCGCAAGGTCATCTGTGTGCGGGTCAACGTGGGACAGGTGCCTCCCAAAAAGTAAGATTTTTTATTTTTTATTTTTTTCAAACACTGGTTAATGTCTGGTGCTAAGCAGCCGTGTCTGCGCCTGCACCTTAAGTACCCATTGCAGATTGTCTTTTTTCCCCCTGCAGCGCTCTGGTTTAGAATTAGAGCTTATTTCCAGCTCCTGTGATTTGTGTGTAACTGTGAAATAAGCTCCTGGGGAAAGTGTGCGAGAGCACAGGCTGTATATCAAGAGTGTGAGAGTGGAAATCACTCGCTCCTCCGAGGTAAAAAAAAAAAAATTAAATAAAAAAATCCTCTCGCAGTCATCACCCTCCAAAGGGGAGGCGTTTCACTTTCTGACAAAATGACTACACCAGCAGATTTTTTTTTTTATCTTATTTTACGATTCTGACACATTTATGCAAATGGGAGAAAGTGATCTGTGAAAATCTAAACGTGTAAAAATGAGGAGAGCTTCGTTTGATGGGTGGAATAATTAATTCATGGAAGACCTCCAGTTCATAAATACAGAGTGGGGGAGAGTTCAGCTCAAAGCCTTTTTCTCAGATTGTGAGGTCAAACCTGTGACCTGTGGGCATGAGCTCAAATAATGAAGATTTGGTAAAACGTGGTAAAAAGTCCATGATATAAGCCAGAAAAAAATATTATTCCTACTACCAATTTTTACCAATAAAAAAATATAAATATATATATATATACATCTTTATATTATATATAATATAATATATATATATATATACATATATACATATCTCCTGCTATACAGATTACGTGACAGATGAAAATAAATATTCCAATAAAACGTGTATATCCAATAAAAAAAAATATATATATATATATATAAATAAATAAAATTCCTCCCTTAGTTGGTACCTACCTTAATGTTTCTGCTTCAGTCCTGTAATCTGGATTTGGTGCAATAATCTGAACCGTAGCCTTGTAAACTGTTGCGTAGTCGTTGTTTTTTTTTCCTGTTGTGGACTCGAAGCTGGTTAAGGAAGACGAAGTCCACTTCACGTGAAGTTTGAATTCCCGCTCCCTATCTTTTTCCTCTGCGGGCCACCGCAGATAAATCCCTCATCTCCAAAGCCTAATGAACCCCACCGCTGGTCATTTCTCATTGACGATAATGACGAGCAATTAAATGCGGTTGGATACTTTTCAGGGCCGGTGAGAGGAGATGTTTGTGGTAGGTGTCAAGGAGGAGAGGATGGAAGTGTGAATTATTTAAAGGTGAAGAAAAAAAAAAACAGATAAAATGGAGATGAATGTCCACTGCACTTATCGGGCTGCAGCAGGAAGGTTCCAGGTCCAGCACTTCCTGTATTTCAACTTTGAAGATTGCGTCGCAGTAGTAGTTGTCGGGATGACACTGAGTTGTACAAAGAGGTTTCGGATCCTTTTTGTACTGTCCGCCGTGAGGTCAGAAAAGTTTCCTCATTTGGTTGAATGGGAAAAGTGTT
>JAFBJU010001440.1:374772-391513 GCA_016785305.1 Colistium nudipinnis
TTTTTTTAGCATTTGACATATTTATTTATGGTAAATGCTGAGATCCATATGAGTCTCTCCACAGACTGTGTCGCTTCCGTTTGGACCTGTGTTTCGGTGTTTGCCAGACCTCTGTATGACCTCCCCTTTGTGTGTGCGTGTGTGTGTGCGCGTGTGTGTGTCTGTTATCATCGTGCCGGAAAAACAACTTTGACTCTTTTATTTCACCATGACAAATTTGTGGCCCACCAAGATTGGTCCGATTTGGTTGATTACCAATTGGCAGCGTTTGTCCCCTATGAAAGAAACCTGTCAATCAAAGCTGTGAGAAGCAGTTCAGGCAGGAACGCATTTAACGCCATCTGTTGCACACAGAAGTGACTCGATGTGCTTATTGTGTGTTTTTTGTGTGCGTTTTATTTTTTCCCCTCACCCTGCCCGTTTTCATCTGGCGCATCTTAACTGGCAGGTATCCTCGATCAGAGCCCTGTGGGACCCCCGGCACAGTAAACAAACATGGTCGCCTGCGCCCCCCCCCTCTGCATTTGCAGATGTGACCCCCCTCTCATCCGAGGATGGATGCCTCGGGGCAGTGAACCTCACACAGCACGTGTCGCACCAAAAAAAAAAAACGCACACAAACACACTGAGTGTCAGGGCCCACGTAGAAAACACAAACAGACACGCACCAGAGATAAAATATGTCAGTGCCTCAGGGCCGGGGCTGCGATCACCCCATCTAGAGGACGAAGCTGCGGTGGTGTGGGGAGGGAGGAGGGAAAAAAAAAAACAACACAACCACAACTGCGCTGAATGCAACACCACTTGTGTTTGCTTAATCACATGGATGCGGTGGAATTTGTGAAGGAGCACAACTGAATGATTGGACAGGATTGGACGGAGGCCGTTTTGTTGTGCGCTCTTTGTGTGGTTTTTATTTTGACGACGACAAAAGGGCTGAAAGGCCTCGGGAGGGGGGGGCGTGGACACCGCTGAACCAAAAAAAAAGGGTTCCACGAAGAACCGCTGCCTCGTTTCATGCCAAATTAAACAAAAGATGTTCTCGTTTTGTAGTCCGTATTTCTGATTATTAAATTAATTAACCCTAATCTTTTCCCAGCAGGCCTCTTGTTGTTGTTGTTGTGGGTCTGCGCGCACTCTCCTAAAACTACTGACGTTTCTCGGCTTTGAATTGACTCTCTCTTCATCCCGTCAACCATTTGCGTTTCCCCCCCCCCCCCCCCAAAAAAAAATCTCTCACTGATGCTAATAACAGCAAATAAACCAGAGGCATTCAAGCTGGCCGCCCGTCTTAATGTCATGCTTTGGGACCTGCTCCCAGTGTTGTGTTGTGTGCGTCTTTGCCTCAGTACCAATCATGACATTTAAAGATCATTAGGAGCTCGTGACTCTGACTGGAAGCAGCCAGCCAGTCGGTTAGAAACCAGACGCCATTAGGGCTCCATTTGTTCCACCGCATTTCCACAGCCATAAAACGCACAAGTGGAAGAGTAGAAAGGAAAAAACTCTACACTTAGAGTAAAATACCCCCAGCGCCCTGTAAATAAACATTTTATTGATATATTTTTTATCTTTAAACAAACAATCAAAACAAATATTGCGACAAGCAAAAACAAAATACATAATAAATAAAGGAGAAAAATCAGTGCAATTGAATAATAACTTATCATTTATAAAATATGCAAATATAACCTGATATAGTATTACATTTGGCTTCCGCAGCTCCACGGACGCACCTGTTAATATTGTACTTTCACAGACGTGAACATCAGCCGAAGATCTTAACGAGTCCTCCTCCTCCTCCTCCTCCTCCTGCTGCTTCATTTTTTTTCCCTGGGACCATTCTCTTGTATGAAGACCCCCCAGGATTTGTTCCGCTCCAGAGGGATTTAGTTCTGTCTGTTGGTATTAAAAATAAATCTCTCCTTGTGTCTCCTCGGTTACATTATTACATTTTTCTTTGCCTGTGAGGCTCGGCTTGATGACACCCTGCTAACGAGGAGGAGCGGGCACGGTGGGGGGTGCCCATTCTTAGCCACACATTAAATCTGACCCAGATGATCACATCTGGCCACGAGAGAGAGAGAGCGACCCCCCCCCCCCCCCCCCCCCCCCCCCCCCCCCCCCCCCCCCCCCCCCCCCCCCCCCCCCCCCCCCCCCCCCCCCCCCCCCCCCCCCCCCCCCCCCCCCCCCCCCCGTCCCCCGGGAGACCTGAGGTGCAAAAACCACTGGAGATTAAAGTGCAACCCTTGTTGGGGCCCTGACCTTCCGTTCTGGTTTCCGTCCCAATCCTCAGGATTATCACCCAGAGCAGAATCCAGTTGAGACGAGAGAGTTTCCGTGTCTGTCACACTTTCCTCGGCTCCGAGGGAAATAAACGCGAGGCGTCCTCGTAGAAACCCTGTGAACGTGTCCCCATAATGGTAAAGTGCAACCCTTGTTGGGGCCCTGACCTTCCGTTCTGGTTTCCGTCCCAACCCTCAGGATTATCACCCAGAGCAGAATCCAGTTGAGACGAGAGAGTTTCCGTGTCTGTCACACTTTCCTCGGCTCCGAGGGAAATAAACGCGAGGCGTCCTCGTAGAAACCCTGTGAACGTGTCCCCATAATGGCTGCTGTGCTCTGGCGGGGGGGGGGAGTGTTCCATTTCTTCCTTATATGTAGATATATCTATATACATATAGATATATATCATTTACGTGTACTTATATATATATATATATTTGAAGTGCTGTCAGCCAGATGGCACACATCAGTCATAAACTGGCTGTGATTAGTGCCTGGAATAATTGCATTCTGTAGTTCCGCAATACCCCGATGGATGGGGAAGAAGTTTATTAAAGCTTTATATCTCAAAAGTTTTCCATTTCTATGGCCGTCCCCCTTTTAAATGTCAATTCTGGTCACCAGGGATTTTTAAGGATATATGTATTTTTTTTACAACCCCTCCGTAGTTTTGTTTAACGGCACAACGACATCATTGCTTTAAAATGTCCGTAAAAATATAGTTATATTATAAAATAAAGTGTGTTATTAAATGTAACAGCCATACAATCGGCGCAAAGTAAAACGCTTCTTGATTATCTCCTTTCCTTCTTCTTCGTCCCCTTTTTAAATGGTCACTTCCTGTGAGCGTAAAATAGAATATATTCCCATCCTGGTCCAAAAAAAATTTAAAAATCAGATTTGTTGATGATTCTGAGGCCCAAAAAGCAGCTGAGTTGGTTTTGGGTCATAATAACAGTTTTTAAGGAATCCCAGAATCTTCTGCATGATGAATGATTCAGTTTTGCTGTGTAGTTTTGTTGTTGTTGTTGTTGTTGTGCGAGTTCTCAGTTGTGTCTCTCTGTGTGGGTTTGTGTGGTCCAGGTGTCCCGACGGCCCCCGGCCCAGCACGGTGAGGCCGTGTCAGCTGCCCTGTAAGAAGGACTGCATCGTGACCCCGTTCAGCGACTGGACACCCTGTCCCGTTACCTGTGACGCAGGTACTGTAGAAACTCAAATAATCTGATATATGTCATCTGAACTTGGTGGAGGGGTGGAGCCTGTGTATCAGATTTAGGATTTTTTTGAGGAATATTATATGACACCAACTGAAAATTCACAGTTTGATATTTTACGGACACCATTTAGCCCTCCTGGGCGTGCACTGATTTATTACAAACATAAAAGAATCCCCTCATTAAGCTGATAAGGAATATTACGCCATATATATCACAGGACAATGAGTCAGGGTTATTAAACCTATTATTCATGAATATTATTTAATTTCATGTCGTTTAATTCAGCCCCTGATAGCTTCACGTGAATGAATTTAGAAAAATAATGTTTACGGCCAAGGTTTCTAATGTTTGCTATATTTAATATCACAGTCACCGTCCCGCTATTATGATCTATAATTGAATGATGTCATTAAATAATAATAGAAATTAATATATAAAAATGATAATGAAACAAATATGCACTGGCCTCCCAGTGCCGAGGTTTTGGCTCTCGTCCAGTTCCACGTGCGGAGTCAGCCGCTCTTTGGTCTGACCTCCGTTATTTAGCTCAGGGCTACAAGGTGTCAACAAGTGTGAGGCCATGTTGTTTTCACGCTGTGTTTAAAAAAAAAAAAAAAAAAAAAATTCAGATGAGGTCACCTCTGTTCGGCGAACGCGTTCTATAGATTTACGAGTGAAAATCATTACCGTCCATATTTTGATGACCTGTTCATTTGACGCGCCGACGTAAATCTCTCCGGTCTGAGCAGCCTCTGAATTTTAATGTGCCCATGCCTTCACCTTGCGCGGAGAGTCACACACAGGCAAAAAGGGGTTTAAAGCTGTGGTTCAGGACCCTGCCGAGGCCGTTTTAATGAACTACTCCAGGGCGCACGAGTAAATACCATGGATTTATTCCGTCGAATGGGATTTGTCTTCATCATAATTGTCTTTTAGAGTCGTGATGCAGATTTGACAGCATTTGTCTCCGAGTCCATTCTTCAAGGACGTCTTTACGAGACAGCCCGTCTTATCGCTGTGACATTTTTCCTCGTCATTTCTTTTTTAACTGGGACATTCATTCAGTTGTATCTCTTTGATTGTGTGTGTGCGTGCGTGTGCGCGCGCGCGCGGGCGTGCGTGCAGCCGGCAACGTGGTGAAGAGGAAGCAGTCGAGGAAACGTCTGGTCATCCAGCCGCCGTCCAACGGAGGACAGGAGTGTCCGGAGGAGCTGGAGGAGGAGAGCGACTGTGAGGCGCCCAGCGCCTGCCCAGGTCACAGGTGAGGGACCCCCCCCCCCCCAATAATAATCCCCAATAAGCTGATGTCAGGTCAGGCCGGTCACCACTTTTGGCAAATGATGGAGGGGTGGAGCCTGTGTGTGGGAGGAGCATCTTTTACTAGAAATCGATTATTTGCATACTCGGACCACCTTTTTTTTTTCCTCCTACCATTAAACACAATGTGTAGGAAAGTTCAACCTCGGTGGGGTGCCATCTTTTTATTTTTGAGATAATTTTTAATTTTTTTTGAATACTATACAAAGCAGACCTGTAATTACGTTTATACCAAATACCCACAATATTGGAACTGTGAAAAATCACACTTGGGTATTTTAGCGGCACGGTTCAGCCTTCCAGGATATACACTGATTTATTACATACATTCATTCATTCCCGCTGCAGTGCTGGTTTCTGGCGTGATTCCCAATACTACAGGAGCCTTGGTATGATTGAAGTGTCCTGATTTGTTTCAGGTGGAAAACCCACAAGTGGAGGAAGTGCCAGCTGGTCCCGTGGTTCCTCAGACAGGACAGTCCCGGTGTGCAGGAGGCCTGTGGCCCCGGCCTGCAAACCAGAGGTACAGTCAGCCGTCTCTCCATCTCCTCTTCCTCCTCCTCCTCCTCTTCCCCACCCGCCCATTCATTGCCGCTCATCTGGAGCCGGGCCACGGAGCGGCAGATGGGAGTGCCGGGTTTTAGAGAGAGGGCCAATTTGCTCAGAGCACACATCCAATCCTGCCACTTAGAGGGAGCAAAACAAACTGAGACCGACACCTCCGTTTAAAAAGGATGAATAAATGAATCGACAGCCTTATTTTTCTTTTTTTAAGGTTATTTGGATTTTCTGTAATCCTCCTGACAATGGGAAGGAAATGTATTCCCCAAAGCTGTCCCCTGCGACTCGTCATCCAGTTTTATTTCAGTGTCGCTCGTTAGACTTAAGGGGAAGATGGCCTTTGCCTCTATCATGAAAAAGAAAAATCCATCGTTTTTGATCATATGGGCTTTATATACAGTATGAGCAACGTAAGCTTTTAAAGGAGTTGTAGTTGTCCCTCTTATTTCCTCTGGTCTTTTGATGGAGGAGGGACATACTGTGTCGTCCTGGGAGGATCCCAGAAAAAAAAAAAAAAAAATCCAATTTCAGCAGGTCACAGCAGAATGATCAATTTCATTTGGTTCCTCCTCCTGCAGAAAAAAAACATTATTAGTGCATATATATATTTTTTTTCATCTCATGTACATTTATGAACGTGCTTTAAAGTCCACTCAGCAGCTTCTCACTGATTAGATTCCGTGCGACACCTGAGGTCCTGCACACACACACACACACACACACACACACAAGCGCCTCTCTCACGCTCGTGTTTGTCGTTGACTTAAAGTGAACAAGACAACACTGTCTCTTCTGCTCTGTGTTCTCTGACACTGGATTGTGTTGCTTACCTGGACTGGAGCGTTTCTTATTGGGGGAAAGAAAAAAAAAAAAAAACGCACAATCACAACTGGAAACGTGTGATTCTCTCTCTATCTCTCTCTCCACACACACACACACACACACACGCACAATCTTGCGCGAGATAAGACCTGACCTCACACACCATCACACAGAGACTTTCACAACCAATAGCGGTGCCCACGGGGGGTTCAGCAAAATTGCGCTTAGAGATTGATTTTTTTCGTGTGAAGGTAGCAGCCCGGCAGAATGAGAGAATGAAACACTGCAGCAACACGAGTAAAAGGCTTTATTGAAAGAACAAAAGAATGGAATGATGAAAGGCAAAAAAAGATGAACCCTAATGCATTTGTGCGTCTCCCCCGTCCTTGTGTTTGTTATTTGGCCCCGTGTGAGATGGAAAGTGAGCTGCTCTGATTTATTGTGTGTTTTATTGTTTTAGTTGCCCGGTTTAAATCCGTACTTGATGTTGTGTAGCTCACCCGCTCACGTGAAGTGAGACGACACTGATTTTACATATCAAAGTATGTGTGTTAGTCACAGGGAGCCCGGGAAAACAGCCGCACGATGTCTCTTATCTCAGCTCAGCGTGGAAATCCACCAGGCGCTACATATAAAGCTCACCTATTAATACCTTGTTCTATATCCTGATATCTGTGCTCATCAAATGGATATAAAAATAAATTCAATATTCAAAATTCAAATCAATATATAAATATATATATAAATCAATAAATAATAAAAAATGGTCTGAATATTTAATATGAAAACTCATTTATTAGTAGTAAATTGATTATAAATATAATACATTCATTTAGTAGCAGTAAATGTTGCAGTCTTTTAAAATACTGTTCAATAAAATACATAAATAAAATTGCATAAAATAAAACAAAATAGGACATACTGTCTCAAATAAGGCATGAAGTCGTGCAGCTCATTATATAAGTTGAGTTTAGGTTTCTTCTAAATAATTAAAATCTGCGACATGCTTAGTTATATATTCTATATTATTATATAGGGGTAAAAGTACAAATACCCCAATGCTGTGTGTGCCAGAGTACACTTTCTCCTACTTCACATCTTCCACTCTGTGATTAACGGCGATCGTGCAGAACCAATGGAGGATTACACGGCGCGATGACCACTTGTTTCAGATTTTTTTTTTTTTCTTTACACGTCTTTCTTTCTTTCTTTTGGCAGCCGTGTCCTGTCGGCAGCTGGACGGCACCCAGGCCGACTTCAGCCAGTGTCTGAGCCGGGCCAAGTCCATGCCGGCCGTCACTCAGCGCTGTCAGCTGCCCTGCCAGGACGACTGCCAGCTCACCAACTGGTCCAAGTTCTCCTCCTGCACGGCCGACTGCGTGGGGGTCCGCACCAGGAAGAGGGCGCTGATCGGTGAGAGCGCACACACACACACACACAAATAAATGGAATTGAAGGTGTAATTGATGAGGTAACGTGAGGTGAGTTTATTGGGCCGCACGAGGTCATAAATCTAAGTGCTCCGCTGGGATTAAAGCAACACAATCTGGAATAACGGCCTTTTGTTGTCCTTCAAGAGTGCGTGTCTCCCCAGAGAGTCGCTTTGTGTTCATCGCGGCCGTAAAAAAAAAAAAACGAAAAAAAGAAGCAGAATGATGGAAAAAGGGTACGCTGCATTAATTCACCTCAGCAACACGCTCCCAGGAGCGCTGAAAAAAAAAAATCCCTCTTTTTTTTTCCATCTCATGTGAAAGTTGAGGATGCTTTTGACCCCTTTCACCTGAAGGTGTGAAGCAGCAGCTCAGGTGATGCATGTTCAGACTGTCTGAGAGGGGCACTCACGTTGTTCTTAGGTCCAACTCGCACAAAAAAAAGAACCCAAAAGGGATTTTAGTTTTATTCAAAACCCAGATTTTTTATTTGAACTCTTTTCTCTTTATAAGGCTTTTATTATTTTCTCAATAAACAGAAAAGACAAGAAGATACATTTTAGTTTCCTTTAATTGGATCATAAAATATGTTCCTCAGCTGCCTGTTGATCAGTGTGACTGGAGGAATTAAAGCTACGCCACAGTGTGCTATTTAGATCCATGGTTCTAATGCCCTCGTTTGGCAGGCTGATTCTAATGCATTGAGATTATAAGACACCGGAACCCTCTAGTCAAGATGGGATACAACGTGTAATCATAAACTGCTACAAGATCATTTTTTATTTATATATTTGCATCAATCAGAGATGCCTGACACGTCTGAGGATAAAAAAAAAAAAATGTTCCGGAGGGTTTTCGGTGAAATATTTCTCGACGCTCAAAGCCCTTTATCCAGCGTAATCTATCCTGGGGAGTTTTTTTTTTTTTTTTTCCAGCTGTCAGTGGGAATCATTTTTTACCAAACCTGGAAGTAGAGAAGAAACCGTCTGTGTCCTTTCTGCCGTCCCTCAGGGAGGAGCAAGAAGAAGGACAAGTGTAAGAACACCCAGATGTATCCGCTGAGCGAGACCCAGTACTGTCCCTGCGACAAGTACAACGCGCAGCCGGTGGGCAACTGGTCCGACTGCATCCTGCCCGAGGACGGCCGACCAGAGAGCATTCTGGGTATGAAGGTCCAGGGGGACATCAAGGAGTGCGGACAGGGCTACCGCTACCAGGCCATGGTGTGCTACGACCAGGACAACCGGCTGGTGGAGACGTCCCGCTGCAACAGCCACGGTCAGTGTGTGTGTGTGTGTGTGGGTGTGTGTGTGTGTGTGTGTGTGTGTGTGTTGGCTGTTTTCTCAATGAGCTGCCCCCCCCCGGTTAAAATCTTGAAATGCCTAGCCATGCAGAATCCATTTACTCCAATGTCATGGAGGGGATGGGGTAAATGGATTTTTGTGTGCGCGGCGCTTGCGGCGAAATTATTAACACAAAAATAAATACACATCAAAACACAATATCAATCCCTCAAATGTTACACGGTGTGAATTGTTGCTTCGAGCCAGAGGTTTATCTCTCTCTCTCTCTTTTTAGGGGGTTTAGGGATGGAGAAAATAGAGCAAAATCTGCATTGACGTAAAAAAAAAAAAACTAAAAAAAACCTTGACACATTATCTTGCAAATCACATTTTATTTCCCCCCCCCCACCCCCCCCCACCCCCCCCCCCCCCCCCCCCCCCTCCCCCCCCCCAAAAAAAATATATATAAATGTATTTATTTATTGATTTTTTTTTCTTCAGATAAATATTCATGTGAAGCTTGTAGATTTTGTCTGTGCACACACGCGCGCATGCCCCTGCCATTGAAGCCAGCGACTCCTTTTGAATTGTGAATTTTCTCCCACGGAAGGCGCGCACGCACTCTCCCCGTCAGGATCATTTGTCTCCTCGTGGTAAAAGTCTTATCTCAGAATCCAAAATACTTCAAGCGGAGAATGTGAGCCGAGAAAGTCGTTGTGAAAATTGCTGTGAAATAGAATGCGGGAGATGTTCAGATGAATTCATCACTGCTGTGCGCATATATATTTATATATATATATATATACACACTTTGTGTGTGTCACGGTTTGGGATGTGCGTCACTTTAATCTGAGCGTGGGTGTGCGACGAGTGCACATTGTGAAGATGAGGTTGGGTTTGCGCGTGAGCCTTTGTGTATTTTTATACCTATGTGAATATTTGTGTTTGTTGTTGTGAGTGTGTGTGCGTGCGCGCGTGTTTGTGTGTGTGTGTGTGCGCATCCATCCTTGCATTCATCTTCAAGCATCATTGAGCTTTGAACCAAAAGAAAAGAAAAAAAAAATGTTCCTTGAGGTGCTCACACAAACAAAAACACACTTGTGAATCTCGGGTGTTGATTCTTCACGGAATCATTAAATCTCTCTATTCTTTTCTTTTCTTGGCTTGGCTTCTTTTTTTTTTTTTTTTTTTTTTTCTCTGGGCCATTTTTTCCCCCCAGTGCAGCCATCATCACTTTTAATCTGGGTAGAGGAGGAGACGCTGACCCGCTGCCCTCAGCTCTGACGAAACTGTGCCACTCTTATCTCTGTATTCCACCGGCATCAACATAAAAAAAAAAAAAAAAAAAAATCCATTTCCCATTCCAGTGTCATTCTGCAGCAAAAAAAAAACCCCAAACATTTGAGGATTTTAAACTTTGAAGAAGAATTCATTTAAAAGTTGAAAGTTAATTTAATTACATATATTAAGCATTTTAAGGCATCTAAATGGTCAAAGTTAAGCTTGACAGCAGGGATGCAACAAATCAGCGACGCACCAGCGGCGGCCGACTCATTCTTCACTCTATTAACTGCAGCCAGGAGAAGATCCAATTAGTGTTTTGTCATGTCAAATATAATCAAAGCAGAGACGGAGGGGGTCCAGAATCCAGGCTCAGCCACATCTTCGCAGTGCGGAGTCGAGACTGAGTGAAATTGTGTTTGTCTGTTCACATAATGTGAGCGGTAATTCCACCAGTCCTGGTTTTATGTTGCAGTCCTCGTGCAATGGTATAATGCTCCTCATTAAAATGCTTCAGTACAGTGTGGATCCTCAAAAAAAAATTAAAAATTAAAACATAAAAAAATGTGTCACAATAAAAATACAACAACTCAAAAACGTAGTTATATATATATATAAATACAACAAATCAAAAATATTAGAATGTGTAACTATTATAAATATAACAACCCAACAAAATGGGTCCATAACTGATTGTCAAATTAATATATATATATATAATGTAATAATATAAACAGAACTGAGTAGTGAAGGGAAAATAGAGTCATTCTCCTGCTATATATGCCTTGACTTATAATAATATTTCTGCACGGCGCCGGGGGGGCTTGTCTTGGCGGCATGTGGTAAATGAGGAAACCCAGAAGGTCAGAGCTGAAAGCCAAACATCTCGCTGTGGACCAGAGGAACGACAGCGAACACATTATTAATCAGCCACATTTGTAGTTACAGAAGAAATCGCAGACCACTCCCCTCTGGAGTGTAAATACAAATGTTGACGCCATCACTAAATAACCTGGAGGGACATGGGATTGGTTCCGGCCTTAAACCCACTAGCTCTCAAATTCTGGATTGTCTAGATAGCCAGCGGATTGGTTTTAATTGATATCTGTAATTGATTAAATCCCAGAAACACTTGTTATCCCATTGTAGCATTATTCAAATGAGCCAAAAACAAAGACGTGGGATTAAATGCGATCGTGGTGAAATAATCGCATTATCATAATAAAGTGCCGCTGTCTGGTGTCGGATGGCGTCCGTTTGTGAAAGCCAGCCGCCCTTAGAGAAACTGAAATCCTTACTTGTCAAAACGACACGAAACGGAAGCATCTTGAAGATGACGGATCGTAGAAAGTTTTCCGGGAGGAACGCCAGGGATTCCAGGAATTTATGGAGCTTTAGGGGAATTTAGAAAATGGATCACTGTGCAGGCCATCAATCTCCTGCACTGTTTTTCTATTTGCCACATTAAGTGCTTCTCTTCTGCATCTGCATCAATTTATCCTCTTCCGAGTTTAAACACTGAAGGAGTGACACGGACGAGTCGTTTGTCGTCGTTGGTTCAACAAAGGATGTGACATAAAAAAATATAAAAACATAAAAAATGACAAACTACAGATTAGCTCATTTATCATATTTTTTACTCAGGGTTCCTATTACCTACTTTAAATTATTTTATAATATTATGAAACACTTATAATGGCATTATTCTGCATGATCTTGATTCTTCAAGTACTTGGCCATCAGTTAAGGGTTTTTCCTCATTAATCATCTCATTATAGCTTATTTATAGTTAGTAGGGAAGTTGTTGCAGTCAGAGGTCACAGAGCTCACCTCAGATTAGGACCCCAGCGGGTTTTGTTAATGTGGAGACAGATATGGATAGTCACTTTATTATTATTATTATTATTATTATTATTATTATTATTATTATTATTATTATTATTATTATTATTATTATTATTATTATTATTATTATTATTACTACTACTACTACTACTACTACTACGACTACTACTACTACTACTACGACTACTATATTATTATTATTATTTGTGTTTCTGCTGGAAAACTAAAGACCAGTTTATTAGGGACGCCTCTGTCTCTGTTGTATTTTTAGGTTATTGTCCGATGTCAGGGTTAGAAAAAATGATTAGCCGCAGTGGAGGCAGGTCAACATGAAATGATTGCAAGTGTGTTGTGTGCGTGTATTTTTTGCAGCCAGGACTCTAGTGTTGGCTGGATTAAGCTGTTTTTTTTTTAATCATATTAGCTTTAATGCATCTCACAGCTGAGATTCCCGGGGCACTGTACTCAGCCGTCCTCTTTAGCCAAGATGAAACCTCAGGTTTAAAGGTTTAAGCTCCAAACATCCGTCTTGTTAAAGTGTGTCTGTAGCAAAAAAAAACGCTGCCACAGTCATTTGTAGATAAAGTCCATAAGTGAGAAAAATGAAAGGGCCCACAGTGAGGGTGACATCATTCTACGGAACCCCGGGTCAGTCTCCTGTGTCCCCCGTGATAAACAATCTGTGTTCAGACCATTTTCCCTACATCACAGAAGCTTCTACTAATGAGTTTTCTGTCTGTATAAAAAATGGAAGAAAAGCCAGAAAAACACTTGGTTGGATTTTTTTCTCTTTGAAAACATTTTATCTCTTGTGCTTCACAGTCACTTTCTTATCCCGGTGCCAAAACTCATCACTTCACCTTTAAAACCCAAAGCTGAAAGAGACTGATAGCAGAATTCAATTTGTAAGAAGAAAAAAAAAAACGGTCTCTTTAACAGAATGGACTGAGTGCACATTCTAGAGAGATCACTTTCCTAAATGGACTAATTCTACTGTGGCAGACATCGAAACAAATTCCTGGCTCTTTTTTTTTTATTAGCTTTTAGAAAGTGCGATTTGTCTAAAGAATGTGTATAAAGCGCTGAGTTCGTTTTTTACCACGACATAGACTTTAAAGATACTTTTCTGCCTTCCGAATTGTTTCTTTGCTTCATTGATGTCACACAACAATGGACGCACCCGTGGAGGTGTACAATTATTATTATTATTATTATTATTATTATTATTATTATTATTATTACTATTATTATTATTATTATTATTATTATTATTATTATTATTATTATTATTATTATTATTATTATTATTATTATTTACTTATTATTATTATTATTATTATTATTATTATTATTATTTACTTCTTTATTTTTTTTAACAATTATTTGCCTGTAGGCAATGAAAAATAATGCAAAGTATTATCAAGAACACCTGGGTCAAAATATTACTGCGCTTTAAGTCATGTTTGGAAATCAGACCTTTTCACTTGCTGCAACTTTTGAGTTTTCTGCAACATGTCCGTGTGAAGTATGATGCTGCTGAGGAACGTACTGTGTATGCTCTGCCAGACTTTCACTAGTTTAAAAATATTCTCATCCACACTGAACAAATTGATTTGTGCAGTCTGGCCAGCCACAGTGGTGCGATTCCTCTCCAATTTATGGGAAGTGCGTCTTCTACAAACTCGTCACCGCATGTCTCTGAGCTGTATAAAGAGTCCTCCTCAGGAAGAGGAAGTGGTTAGACACTCGGTGTGACACTTCACTTTCCCGGCTCATTCGCCTCATCGATTTCCTTAATAAGAGGATAAACTGATTTACAGGCCGGTGCTGCGACGGGAGCCCACGGTTGCTACCGGCGTCTGATCTCTGAGGCATCGTCTCAATGTGACCCGTGTGTGCTTTTTATTTCTTTATTTTTATTTCAAAACTGTTATTTATATATATACAGTATATAAAAGACCACAGAATCTGGCCTTTGAATGTGTGCCCTGTTTTTATTCCAGCAGGCTGAAAATCGATAAGTGCATTTATAGGAGTTTGTGAAATATCGGTTCATGTTTTCTGTTCTCTTGCAGCTAGGCTTTTTTTAATTATTACTATTATTATTATCTGTGTAGCACTTAAAGAGTCCCTGAACTTTAAAACGCGCGTTTGTTAAATTGAAAAGAAAAAACGGAGGAACTCTGGGAATCGGGAGAAATGTGGTTTTCATAGAGAATAATGAAAACACCTTTTTTTTGCCAGCCAAGGTTTTTGTTTTTATTTTATGTCCTCCCCCTCAGGTTACATAGAGGAGGCGTGCATCATCCCTTGCCCCTCGGACTGTAAACTCAGCGAATGGTCCAATTGGTCTCGCTGCAGCAAGTCCTGCGGCAGCGGAGTCAAAGTTCGCTCCAAGTGGCTCAGAGAGAAACCTTACAACGGCGGGAGGCCGTGTCCCAAACTGGACCACATCAACCAGGTAAACGCATCACGCGGGGGCAAAATCTGCACGGAGACCAGTGTTAAAAGCTGAAGCCAGTATCTTTACCTAACCACGTAAACCATATTAATGCCCCCAATTATGATTATTATTAATATGATGATTATTATTATTGTTTTTTTACATGTTTATATTGATTTATTATTATTATTATTATTATTATTATTATTATTATTATTATTATTATTATTATTATTATTATTATCATTATTATTATTATTATCATTATTATTATGTGTGTTTTTAAAGTTCACACAGGTATTTATGCGCAAAGCCTTACTGATAGCATCCTCAATGTTATCCACAAGCGTTGATTATTGTTTGTAGGTCGTGAACAGTTGGCATGCGCTCATTAATCCATCTGTCTCTTTGTCTTTTCTTTTTCTTTTTTTAAATCCTCCTTCCAACGCTGGCTGGACGTGACTCACCACCCCAGGCTCAGGTAAGCAGAGTGAATTCACTCCCAGATGCGTCAGAGTGTCAGTGACAGATAAATGTTCAGCCTCACCGTAAGTAAACAGACGAGAGTTTTATTTTTTAGCAGAGCTTCCCCCCCCCCGGGGGCTGAAATAATCTTGTTGGCTGAGTTAAGCCTCAGCGAGCTGAATCACAACGTATCAGAGCCGAGCTTAACTCCCAAACTCTCATGACTAAGACAAGAAAAAAAAAATATTCGAAATAGAATCTGCAGAGGCCACGACAAGGAGACTTCTTTTTTTTGATGATGATGATGATGAAGTCATCGCGTCCCCTCAGGTTTATGAAGTGGTGCCGTGTCAGAGCGACTGTAATCAATACGTGTGGGTGGCGGAGCCGTGGAGCGTGTGGAAGGTCAGCAACGTGGATTTAAAGGAGAACTGTGGCGAGGGCGTCCAGACCCGGAAAGTCAGGTATATAATAATATTTTTAGATTGATGCACATTAGTGCTGGTATAATAACTCTAGAAAATATAGATCATCCAAATCTATTCATTTATTAAATATTCATTGTACAAATATAAAGTCCACTTTTATCTTCAGTGACATTATTGTGGATTTTATTTGGCTTTTGTTTAGCTTTCTGTGAATATCAAATATAATTGGTTTATGAACAAGCATCTTTATTTACTGTGGCTACTGTACAGTACCATGAGTTAAGTTTCATGGTTTTAGAAGAAAAATATAGCTATTATTTTTAGTCTAATTGAAGGGAGGAATTTCTAAAAATGTGCTTAAAGCGTTGAAGTCTATTAACATACCAATGTTATGTCACCGAATTGGTTACAGCAAATCACTGAAGTTAAAATTCCGTTTTTTATGGTTTATGATGGCAGCTTAATTCATTCAGCCAATGACGTTGTCTTATTTTGCCCTACTTTGTCTGAAGAACAGACAACACGCGCTCCCTCTCTCTTTAGTACTCTAGACATAACCTCTGCTCTGTCCACCCAGGTGCATGCTGAACACCATCGACGGGCCCTCGGAGCCCGTGGAGGACTACCTGTGTGACCCGGAGGAGATGCCCCTGGGGGCCCGGGAGAGCCGGCTGCCCTGCCCCGAGGACTGCGTCCTGAACGACTGGGGCCGGTGGAGCCGCTGCAGCCTGGTGAGAAAGAGAGAGACTAACCCCATTTAAAATAAATAAAAACTATTTATCGTCCATTACCCCCAGAGATCTTTTTTTTTTAACAGTTTAAAATCTGAAGATTTCACATATTGCCTGCAGGCTACACCAACACCATCTCCGCTCTCTCTCTCTCCCTCTCTCTCTTCTCCTCTCGCTCTTCCGGTTCCTCCTGCTGTTCCCACAGCGGCACCTGGGCCGTTGGTTAATCACACCACATTCTTTTTTTTTCCCCCCCAATCCCAACACGGAGGCAGCGGTGTGGCCTGGCGCATGTTTTATTCATCCTTCCACTGATGGAGTTATTCCAAAAACCTGTCATTTCCTCCTTCCACTCTCCTGTGTAGAGCGCAATCTGCTGGGTTTCATGTTTCTCCACAGTATAGTACCACAGGAGAGAGAGAGAGAGAGAGACAGAGAGAGAGAGAGAGAAGGATGGGATGAGGGGGGGAGAGGGAGAGGGGAGAGGGAGGGAGAGAGAGAGAGACACACAGAGAGAGACAGAGAGAGACAGAGGATGAGAGGAGAGGAGGGAGGGAGAGGGAGAGAGAGAGAGAGAGAGAGAGAGAGAGAGAGGGAGGGGGGGGGGGGGAGAGAGAGAGAGAGAGAAGAGG
>JAFBJU010001440.1:391534-409210 GCA_016785305.1 Colistium nudipinnis
GGGAGGGAGAGAGGGAGAGAGGGGGAGAGGGGGAGGGGGAGAGGGAGAGAGAGAGAGAGAGAGAGAGAGAGGCACACAGAGAGGGACAGAGGATGAGAGGAGAGGAGGAGGGGGGAGGGAGGGAGAGAGGGAGAGGGAGAGGGAGGGAGGGGGAGAGAGAGGGAGAGAGAGAGGGAGAGGGAGAGGGGGGGGGAGGGGGAGAGAGAGAGAGACACACAGACAGAGAGAGAGAGAGAGAATTGTTTGTTTTCACCCCAGACGTCTTTCAAAGGCTCCACAGTCTGATGTTTTGTGTGTCTCTGTGTGTCTTTGCGTGTCTCTGTGTGTTTCTCCCAGCCCTGCACCAGAAGCAACAGTCGGATCCGGACGGCGTACACCCTGCGCTCGCCCAGCGTGGGGAGGCAGTGCCCGGACCCCACGGATAAAGAACCCTGCGGCCTCAACCTCAACTGCTTCAACTACTTCTACAACATCACGGGTGAGGCGCCACCTGACAATTTCTCCCGCTGGCGTTTTTTTATTTAGGTTTATTTCTCTTCTGTTGGCTCCGAGAAGAAAAAAAAAACATATATTTTTCATCTATCGAAAACGAAAAGAGCGGCAGAAATGAAATGTGTCCTGCGTTGACGTTATTTCCGCCGCCCTACATTCTCCACGCACTCCTGTCTTTCTTTCTTTTGTGTATGTGTGTGTGTGTGTGTGTGTTATTAGACCAGAGTGTGAGTCATATAATCCCACTGCTGGGTTCCCAGTGGCAGTCAGGGCGTCCCAGGGTATATGCAAATGATATACAGTACAAACATAGATTAATAATAGGGTAAAGCAATTTTTTATTTATTTTTTTCCTTCCTTTAGTGTTTTTCCCTTTTCTCCCCTCGGTCCTCAGAGAGCCACGAACCTGCGCTGACAACGCCGCGCGACTTTTCCTTTCCGTCGTCAGCGGGGGACGCGCTTGGCGCCGTCCTCCGCTCAACCTCGCGCACGCGGTGGTTCGTCCGCGAGATGTGGTGTTATGGTTGGGAACTTTTCTGACCAGCTTCCCTGGGAGAGAAAAAAATAAATCAAATTTGCGTTGAAGTTGTTTATTTTTAATCCCGTTTACTTTTCGCTAAGAGGAACTTAAATCTGAACGCCTGTGATGCCAGCATTTAAAAAAAAAAAAAAAAAAAAAGGCGATGATGATGATGGCTGCCGGATTTATTGGATTTAAGTGAGCGCTTCTTAAACCTTCCATGACCTCTCTGCTGACAAAGTCATCATCTTTTATGGGGGGTGATCTTTGGCAGCCTCCAAACCCACCAAAAAAAAAAAAAAAAAAAAAAAAACGCAGGGTGATTCCAGCGGAAGGTAATGAGCGAAAGTCAGACTTACAGTCGGAGAGAAAGTCGCAGCTCCCCCGTTCTGCTGAGTCATGCCGAGGTTTTTAAATCTGTACGCCTCACACGCTCCGGCTAAAAGATCCGTTCAGATACCATGCTGTGAGGAAATGAAAAAAATCTGGCTTATGTCAGCCGCCGCTGATTAATTTTGAGAGTGTCGCACGGCGCCAATACACCTTATCAAAAATCTATAAATGAATTGAAAAAAAAATAAAAATAAAAAAAAAAGTGCAGTCCAGAGGCAAATCAGCATATAAACAACTTTCAAAATAATACCAGGCCACGTGGTGCAACTTAAAAAAACAAAAAACAAAGACGGAAAAACAATTTCGAAAAATACCCTGTATTAATGTACTTTCATGCCGTTTAAATAATAGAATCATGAAGAAGAAGAAGATTTCAATTTACATGACATTTCATTTCCAGGCTGTCAGTCGCACTGGTGCATCTCCATTAATTCTACATTAAATTGATCAATCGCCTCTTAAATGTCACTTTTCTTTGACCTTTATTTATGTGTCATTACGTGCAGAGAATTTATTCAGCGAATGATGGATAATGATTGCTAATTTGTCGCCGCATATTTACTCAGCCTATCCTTGTGTGGTATTATTTGTTTGTTCTCTGGGTGATCCGCCCCTGGCTGGTTCGATGACGGAGTCGTTTTAGAAGACTTTTATAACGCCAAGGAAGCGCAGCGGAGTCGACTTAATGAAGCTCGGTGGCCAAACTGTGATTTTATTGTTTATTATCATTTAATTCAGCTTCACAATCTAAACAACGCCTCCCATTCACTGTCGGAGTTTATGGCCACTAGCAGGACCTCTCTGGTGTTGTATCCAGCGCTCGCGACAACGTTTTTTGTTCAATTTTATGACCGTCAAAGGTGCAAAGTGTAATTGTGATGTTCTCCTCAGACTGGAGCACATGCCAGCTGAGTCCCAACGCCGTGTGCGGCAGCGGCATCAAGACGCGGATGCTCGACTGCGTTCGCAGCGACGGCAAATCGGTGGATATAAAATTCTGCGAGGAGGTGAGACTCTACGTTGACCGCCTGACGTGCATCGGATTGGCACAAAAATTGATTTTTGTGCTTGAAGGTCAAAGGTCACGGTGACAAAGACTTTTTTTTTTTAACACAACTCAAGAATTAAGATTATATTAGATTCCACTTTATTTTCACTGTACAGAGTACAGGTTCCTTAAATAATGGAATGAATTGAATGCAGAGGGCATGTGACCAGAAGTGTCACATGCCCTAAAATGAATATGCTAATTATGACCAAACCCTTCACTCCATGTGAAAATCTCCACTTAGGCCACTCTGCTCTATTCGTAATGACTTAATCAAATCTCTCATTACGGTGTTATTATCGTACCCGTCCAGTTTTATTAGGCCCACAGCCACAGAAAATATTCCGACGTGTTTCCATGCAGGGATTGTTGTGTTGCCGTGGCTACCGGGCTGAGAGTTTTTTCTATTCATTCATAATGTGTGTCTGGACACTCTGTGTGTGTGTGTGTATATTATCGTAGCCGGCGGGCAGAGGCAGAGCCGTCCCCACAGCTACTTAACCCTCGGCCCACTCCATCATCTGGCTCATTCACAAAAAAAAAAAAAAAACTCATTGTGGTGGCTTTCAGCTCCAGTCTGTCCTCCGTGCCAGGAAACAAAGGCTTCTGGGTATTTGCAGTATTGCTGTCTGACGGATGACATTTTTTTTTCTTCCTTCATTTCCTTAATGCTCCGCAGCTGAAGCTGGAGAAGAAGTGGCAGATGAACATCTCCTGCGTGGTGGAGTGTCCCGTCAACTGTCTGCTGTCGGAGTGGTCGTCCTGGTCCGTTTGCTCCCAGACCTGTGGCCTCGAGGGTGAGACTCCTAATATAAAGGATTTGGGCTTTTTATACATTTCCATGTTTGTCCTGGGTTTGCTCACATTTTGATTATTATCAATCAGCATTGGTGACTGAACTGAAATAATAATAATAATAATAATAATAATAATAATAATAATAATAATAATAATAATAATAATAATAATAATAATAATAATAATAATTTTATTATTATTATTATTATTATTATTATTATTATTATTATTATTATTATTATTATACTTTATAATAATAACAATAATAAATATAATATTAATCATCATAATAACAATAATGAACACTAATGATATGAAATCATCTTAAAACTCAAAAACCAGTGTGTAAACATCTTTACATTAATGCCAGTCTATAAATATATTTTTTAACATACAATATAAAGTATGATGCTAAATTCATTAAAGCTGTCTATGCATACACAATGAGGCTAAATCATCCAGGCTGAGTTTGATCACTTCATGGTCTTCAAGGCAAATTGTACAAAGAAAAAAAACATCCCGTTAACATTAGTGCACCTGGGCATCATACATCATATAAACAGCTTTTTCACAGATCCACTGTGAACCGTTTTTTTGGCATGTGTGTAACATAAGCACGGTATGTTGTGGCTGAGAAAAACATGCAACCTCAGCAAAACAAATATTTCTGACTAATAATAATAGTCATAAAAGAAATATTCCATATCCCACACTTCCTTCCCCCAGTGGAGCCATTTGAGCATGAAAAAGAGAAAAATCCCCAAAGCAAACGAGGGGAAGTGTTTCTCTAAGAGAGAGTGATTTTATTTTACAGTCCTGCCAAATGACGGGTGGAAATTTGTTGTTGTTCACAAAGTTGCTTCTGCACTATTACGTTCTTCCTGCTCCTCGGGGGCCGTGGGGAGCACTTTAAAGAAGCCGTAGTGGGTAAATCACAAGGAATGTGATGAAAGTGGGAGAATGGATAAAGGAGCAATGGGGACCTCGTTTTGGTGTCTTTGTTTGTGCGTGTCTGTGTGTGTCGTGGGACGTCCCGTTATCATGGAACAGGATATTAGATTTTTACAGTTGAAGGGTGGTTGTTGTTTTTAGATGTTGAATGATGCTGTAGGTGGGCTAAGATCCGGGGTGATCAGATTTCTTATTTATTAAAAGCTCCCAAATGAAGATTCCTGAGGTTTGAATAATAATAATAATAATAATAATAATAATAATAATAATAATAATAATAATAATAATAATAATAATAATAATAATAATAATAAAAACATAATCATAATAATGATAATAATAATAATAATAATAATAATAATAATAATAATAATAATAATAATAATAATAATAATAATAAACATAATCATAATCATAATAACAACAATAAACATACACATAATAATAATAATCATCATCCTCATTCTGTGATCCAATGATTTTGTTTCCTGCAGGGAGGATGTGGCGGCAGCGCTCGGTGGTCCAGGCGTCCCAGGGCGACGGGCGGCCCTGCCCCCCTCAGATGGAGCAGTGGAAGCCCTGTCCCGTCCGGCCCTGCTACCGCTGGCAGTACAGCGCCTGGTCCGAGTGTCGGGTGGAGGTGGGTGCGCGAGTCGTAACTTGACCACACCCCCATCTCAGCCACATTAAATATTAATAACCGCATCCACCTCTGTCAGCTGAAAAGAGAAATGCCACTCGGACTCCGCCGCGGCCGAGATCAATGCACACGGCGGTCAGAGCCAAGAAGTGGATTTAAAAAAAAAAAAAGATGGACGCAAATCACTGCACAAAAAGAAATAATGGAGTCTTTAGTATTGACGAACGACCTCCTTGGATCTAAGCTGGTGGGAGATGGACAGTGAAAATCAATCTAATGCACCTTAAATGCTGAGACGTTACGATGAACCAGGCTCCTCAGGGAAGAAATGTGGCTGCGAGTGTGCGTGCGTGCGCGTGCATAGGTGTGTGTGTGTGAGAGATTGTGAATTCTGCTGCACATTAAAACAAAGTGTGTAGGCGTGGTGTGAGTCAGGGAGACGTGTGACCTCAGATTATTCATTTATATTGTCTGTTAATCTCAGCCTCACACTCAGAGATAAACAAAAAACAATTACACATGGAAATTCCATCTTTCTCTTAAAATGCTACTCACAGTCGAAAAAAAAAATCAATAATCAAAAGAAATCAGCATCAGGTTTTTTTTTTTTCTTGATCTAAAAAGTGGCTTGAACTTCCTCTGAATTTACACAGCATTCATTCGCTCCAGCTCAAAATTCTCCTCATGCCTTCTCAACCTGGTTATTGATTTCATATTTAAAATGTTATAATGAATCCGTTTACCTTCACTGCCCCTTAAAACCAAGAAATGGTTGAGTGGACATACGCATTCCTCAGACTGCAGCTTTAAGAGCTTTAAAAAAAATGCCATGAATCTTTTATGACTCTGCGTAAAATGCAGCCCACATTAAAACCATGAATATGTAAATTAAAGAATATCAGCTATGTAGAGACATATCATGGATAGCATCTATTTTTCACCATGAGCCGCCTCATGTTTATTGACTTATAGACGGCAGCTATATAACCCAGCTGGGCACATGGCTGCAGGAACTCATCCTCCTCCTCCTCTTCTTCTTCTGTGGTGTCCTGTCAGAGCGTGGTGTGTGGACACGGCCTGCGCTACAGGAACCTGACGTGCTTCGTGTCGGACGGCTCAGGCTCCGGCGAGGACGGCCTGGTGGACGAGGAGCTGTGCGGCGGCCTGGAGCTCAGCGTGGGCGGGGACAAGACCATCACACTGAAGGAGGCCTGCACGCTGCCCTGTCCAGGTAATAACGCACATGCACAGCACAACGCACACACAAACGCACGTGCACACACATACACATAGACACACACACAAACACGTAGACACATGCACACACACAAACACACACACACACCTACACACCAAAACACACACAAGCGCACACACGCACACAGACACATATGCACACACGCGCACAAACACACACACCTACACCCCTACACACACAAACACACTTACGCATTGACACACTTGCAGACACGTAGACACATCCACACACACACACACACACACACAAACACACCTACACGCCAAAACACGTGCATACACACACATATGCACACAGACGTACCAACACACACACATATGCACACACACGTACCAACACACACACACACACACATATGCACACACACGTACCAACACACACACACACACAAAGAACCACAGCAATTACTTCTCTAAGCATGACATCAGAAATGAACCCAGAAAAATCTGCTTTTTGTCCCTGATGGGACAGAGACGTCCCAGCCCAAGTGGTCACACAAAAACACACACACACACACACACACAGGACAGAGTAGAGACAGTATTATTATATTACAGATCTTTTCACCACCTCTGTGTCAAGGTTTGTCAGACTTGTCTCTGGTAGGACTGTGAAAAAGAAAAACCCATGTTGTCAGCCACACAAACAACAGTAAACAAAGGTTGTCCGATTTTTTTCTTTTTTCTTCTTTTTCTTGCGGACTATGGTACCTGGAAGTGCTGCTGACGCTGTGTGTGAGTGTGTGTGTGTGTTGTTTCCCCTCAGCTCCCTGGTCCTGTTGAATTTAACAAAAGGCTGAAGCAGAAGGAAAAGAACCAATACAAATTAAATCTGCATTGCGGAGCGCCTCTCGGGTTCATCCACAGAACACACACACGCACACAAGTGGCTACGCGCCGCACAACAACAGTCGACACTTGTCAGCAGTTTTGATTTATGTTACCAAGCAGACACTAAAAATACTTCTGTTACAGGGAGGATTTTATTATCTCTCTCCAGTACCGCTCTCGCTGTCTGTTCAAGACCTCTAAAAATCTGCTCACCTGCCGGCACAATGAGTGGACTGCATGGCCATTGGAGGCTTTGTGTGGCCGTTTGTGTTTTATACCAAATGACCTTTACCGGAAGCTTCTGTGTTTCATTACCGGGAAAAAAAAAAAAACACAGAGGAATGCTCTCCTCTGCCAGTCTGACTCACAGCAGGTGTGAGAAAATGTTTTTTGGTCCATTTTTGTTTCGTTTTTTTCCCCAATTTCTCCAAGTGGATTTGATTTTTATCCTAGTTCTCCACGCAGTGATTTGTTTTTCCCCAGTGTTTGTTGAAGTCCCGCAAAGTCCCCTACAATTTATTCCACAGAAACACAAAAGCAAAGTGATTAAAACACACACACACACACACACAGACACACAGTCAGAGATATGTGTGGGTGAGATGACAAAATGTCATTTTTTTAGACACAACATAGTCAACTGAGACACAAACTCACTGAATCGCACTCAGCTGTAAATAACAATATATTAAAGAATGTAGGCGTCATTCACCCATCCTATGAATGAATTCATATTCCATTATTATTATTATTATTATTATTATTATTATTATTATTATTATTATTATTATTATTATTATTATTATTATTATTATTATTATTATTATGCTGTAAATAACAATATATTAAAGAATGTAGGCGTCATTCACCCATCGTATGTATGAATTCATATTCCATTATTATTATTATTATTATTATTATTATTAGTAGTAGTAGTAGTAGTAGTAGTAGTAGTAGTAGTAGTAGTAGTGGTATTATTATTATTATTAATCATGTTTATTTTTTTATTTTATTATTATTAGTAGTAGTAGTAGTAGTAGTAGTAGTAGTATTATTATTATCATTATTATTATTATTAATCATGTTTATTTTTTTTATTTTATTATTATTATTATTATTATTATTATTATTATTATTATTATTATTATTATTATTATTATTATTATTATTATTATTATTATTATTATTATTATTAATCATGTTTATTTTATTATTATTATTGATCATGTTTAGTTTATTCTTATTATTATCATTATTATTAGGAATGACTCATGTGAAACTAAATACAGCTCGTAGAACCTCAGCGGAGCAATAGTCATCTACAAATATTCGATTAAACAAGATTTGTGGCTTAATAGGTTATGACGAAAGTATAAAAGCTTCCATGTGTATTTAAATATGAACGATTTGAGTCTTTTATAGTTTTATTCAATTTGACGTATTTGTTTGGCAAATCTCTCCCCATCTTGTGTGACTCTGGGTCAAGTGTAAACGTTCCAATCCAGAGCTGACCTTTGATTGAACTCTGACAATGCAGCATCCAGTTCCCTTCCATTGTGATCTTTGACCCCCAAAATATACGATCTTATTAACGGCTCCACTGTGTTTGCATTACTGTTGCCGGCAGTGAAGTATCGGCCGAAAAGCCGATTGCTCAATATATATTACTTCAAATTTTTTTTTATTTCTTTTGGTTGTTTTTTGTGCCGTTGCCTCGTGTGGTTTTTTAAAAAGTGAGTGAAAGACAAACATCTGTCTCTTGATTTAAATCCCGACAGTCCTGCTGTGCCCCCCCCCCCCCCCCCCCCCCTCCCCCCTCGTGTTTGCTAAAAGATAATTGGCCAATAACTATTCAGGAGATGTTTTAAAGCAGAGTGAATTGAGTGAACCTCCAGCTTGTGTGTGTGTGTGTGTGTTTGTGTGTGTGTGTGTGTGTGTGTGTGTTTTGGTTGCAATTATTTTTCAGCCTTGTGTTGTATGCGACGCTCAATTTACATCCCGAAAAAAATAACAATAATCCACTTTATGTTTGACACTTGGCAGCTGGCCTCTTTTATTTAATTAGAAGACCTTTTTAAAGTTCACCAGCAAAGTAGCCGAGCGACGTGGCCGCTTGAGTCTGACGTAACTTGACGTAACGTGTAACTCGTAAAACAATAAGAATCTTAAAATGAGGCGTCATCCCCATACAGACGCCGTTTAGAAGGAATAAGCGGGGAACAGTGTTTCTACTAAAAAGATCAACTCAGAACTCCAAACGGGTGATTACAATTATCGTGGTAATTATGGCATTAGGACTCATTTAAAAGTCCCACAGTTGTTTAACATTTGTATTTTATTTTAAGACTACGCGGAATGTTGCCGTATTGGCAAATCTCTTATTTGGGAGAAAGAATTAATAAAGTGTCTGCAGGTGCCTGGAATGGAAAACACTGAGAGAGGTTAGAGCTCCAGATAACAAGGCAGGCCAAGCTCCTTTTTTTTTTTTTTTTTTCTTCAAACCACAGGAGCAGTGAAGTATCAGACAGCATCCCCAGCACAGGCTGTTGAAACACACACACACGCGCACACACACACACACACACACACACTTTCACTGCCCTGCCACCCTTGACCTGGGTTTTATTCCCCCTGCTGTTACATGAGCCGCAGTTGTCAGCTGAGATCCAAACCAACACTCCTGAGCCCCCCCCCCCACCCCCCCTCCCCCGAAGCTCCTCAGAGCACCTCCTCTCTGATGTTATATATATGTACATGCATATCCAGTGTGCTCAATGTTTATGGATGTATAGAAATGAATATTCTATTACTGTCCCCAAGCCTCACCCAGATTGATGTGTTAACCATACAACTAAAAAGTAAAAAGCCCTTATCCTTAATTGATTGTAATTATTATTTTCATTTTTATTTTATTTCCCGATCGAAAAAGCTCATTTCTAAGAGTGACACGCTGTGATTTGCCACCTGACCAGTTTGCTCTCCTCTCTCCGCTGCAGGCGAGTGTTACCTGATGGAGTGGTCCGACTGGAGCTCGTGTGTGAGCGCGTGCGTCAGAGGAGCCGGCGTGGACTTCGGTTCTGTGCGGGTCCGGTCCCGAGCGGTTGTGGCCCAGGAGCCCGAGAACCTGCAGCTGTGCCCGGACCAGGCGTGGGAGTCTCAGCCCTGCAGCGGTGAGTGAACTTAAATTAAACCTCGGGGTGGACCAACAAAAATCGGATTTTTTTTTTTTTTTGTACGCGGTGATGGACGGGCGTGGACATCAGAGGGCTAACACAGAAAAACACTTAGATTCAGGCTCATACCTGCAGGCTGTTTCCTCCTCCACTCGTCTGAACTGGCACATTTAAAACCGTCAGGGGGGAAACTGGAACTCAGAGAGAGAAAGAGAGAGGGAGGGAGGGAGGGAGGGAGGGAGGGAGGGAGGGAGAGAGAGAGAGAGAGAAATCAAATGTTGTGTAGACAGTGTTGGGAAGATTTTTCATCTCTGGGATGTGACAGCTTAAACGCCCCAAAAAAACACTTTGTGTTTCTCTGGGTCGATTGTTGCTCGACCGCACGGGACTTCACAACAGCTCATTCACCGTCGTGTTCTCTGCGGCGCAATAATCACACATGAAGTGGTGCATTGTGGGTGTAGAAAAACAAACACCACCAAAGCTTCGCATCTCCTCTCTCTCTCTCTGCCTCTCTGTCTCTCTCTCTCTCTCTCTCTCTCTCTCTCTCTCTCTCTCTCTCTCTCTCTCTCTCTCTCTCTCTCTCTCTCTCTCTCTCTCTCTCTCTCCCTCTGTCTCTCCCTCCCTCATCTTCCACTCGTCTCCTCCTCGGCCTCCACCAGCCTGACCTGGTTTCACAGCATCACTCCAGGCAAATGGGGGAGGAGTGCCCCCCCCCCCCCCCCGGGGGGAAGAGGAGGCAGGGGACAGTGTTGACAGAAAAAGGAAGATGGGGGGGGCAGTTTGATGTGAGGCTCGCATGAGCAAAACAAATCTGTGTCCCAGTGCAAAAAAAAAAAAAGATTGTCTGCATTGTAAATCTCACCATGCTCCGTGTATATTGTAGAGTCCCAAAAACAAAATTATAAACAGCAGCTATAAAAAGGAGCTGCCCACAGCTGGAGGACATGTGAGAATGGTGTACCGTGTGCTTCAGGGAAAAAAAAAAAAAAAAAAAAAAAAAAGCTGAGTAAATATAGGAAAAATATTTAATTATCAGTGTGTGAAGAATAGAATGAAATATTCTAATGTTGCCAATGTGGCAAACAGATTAATTAAACATGCACTATTGTCAACAGTAGAACTGAGACATTATATTTAGTAGAAAAACATCAACAGTCCTGATTATTATTATTTTATCCACATATCTACCGTCAGCTGGTAGTTTTTTTGACACATCATTAATGTGAATAAATGATTGAATGTTAATTGTCTATCTTCAACTCTCATCTTAAAAATATTATAAATATATAACAAAAATAGACAGGAATCTTCTGCCTCTTAGCAGAAACGTGAACCTGCCGCTTTAATTTGAAAACAATTTTATGATCAGATCTGCAGCTTCTTCACTCCACAGTTAGTCTGAGCACAAGTCAAGGTGAAGGTCCACGGGACTCCATTAATAAGTCCAGGGTTGGCCTCGCTCTTTTTTCAAATTTAGACCACGGAGGGTCGAAGGTCAGCGTGATAAAATGTTCATTGTGACCAAGAAAAACATGAGGATGTTAAATAAGGTAGGTTGGCATGTTGGTGATGTCATTTCCTCCTCAGCAAAAATAAAAATGTTAAGTTGGGAGATGGATGGATGCTGATCACTATATATCTACTATATATATATATATATAGATACAAATATAATATACATTTGATGGAAATATATATATATATATATATACACATAAAATTCTGCCAAATAATATATCTATACCAGTACAATTCCAATCTGCTGGTAAATGATGGTGGGAAGACCAGGACCGGGGTGAGTGATTCCATGACAACTTATCACGTCTGGGGGAAAAAAAAAAAAAACGAGAGCATTAACGGAGAAGTTCTCTCAGACTGCGGATAGAACCGTTGGAGAAAATAATTCCTCTTTTGTTCAAGGTGGAATTATTGGTCCGGGGCCAGGGCCCGGCTGATGATTGGTTGCAACGGGACTCCGTGGGGAAATATGGCCATTTACTGCTCTGATGGAAATATTGATAAAGCCATAATAGCATTGATAGAAAGTCATTAAGCAGAAGCTCTCAGGGAAGATTAAAAACCTTCTGTGATAGTGATATTATACGACAGCAGCTTATTATAAAACCATAACTAAGAGGCTGCTTCACTCGTCCGTCCGTCGTGCGTTAAATGCCCCTGACTGCAGAGTCACACTGTTCAGACTCCCCAGTTGTTTATGGGTTGTGTTGTTTGTGTGTGTGTGTGTGTGCTTTTAGATGGAGAATGTTACGAATATAAGTGGCTCAGCGATCCATCAAACTCCAGCCGCCCGGTGACCTGGTGTCAGCGCTCAGACGGACTCAACGTGACCGGTAGGGAGCCATTAAGTCCCACAATGCATCACACTGAATGAGCCAATTAAACATTCTTTAATGTTTCATTACCCACATCAGAGGTTTTTGAAACACACCCGGGACCCCGAAGTGGGCTGGAGATGACACATTTGGTGGCACAGGAGAGATAATTTATGAGATCAATATTAAAAGTTATTATATTATTATTATTATTATTGTTATTATTGTTATTATTATTATTGTTATTATTATTATTATTATTATTATTATTATTATTATTATTATTATTATTATTATTATTATTATCCACTGTAGTCCAGAGCTAATTTTGACAATCTGCTCTGGATATTATATACAATATTAAAAAAACCCAGAAACACACGAGAGTTTATGACCCACAGGAGGTTGTCCTCCCGTGAACCCGCCGACGACCAACAGCTCCTGTGACCCGCCCTGTCTCCTGCACAAATCTTTCTGCGGGGAGGTAAGCGTCTCTTCGCTCTCATGTGGTTGTCCTCCCGTGAACCCGCCGACGACCAACAGCTCCTGTGACCCGCCCTGTCTCCTGCACAAATCTTTCTGCGGGGAGGTAAGCGTCTCTTCGCTCTCATGTGACTCACTTAGCTCAGAGAGAGTAAAAAAAAAATCTGATTTGGAGACCGGGCGAAAGAAAATTGCTCAATGAAAAACAGATAAACAGAATAATAAGAATATATATATATATATATATATATATGTATAAAACAATAAAAAGCCCAGGACCTCTGGCTGAATGGCAGCCTGTGTACCCGCTGTGACACACAGCTGCCAAAATTGAATCTGAATGCTGCAGGGAATAAAATGATGGCAGCACGGGGATGTGGAACCTATTTCTTCTGTAGTGTCACTCAACTGTCCTGCAACCGAAAAATAGCTTTTTCTTTTTTTTGTTGTCCAGAAAATCGTAACTGCGGGTGAAATCAATATGAATTTATGAAATAATAGCATGTTTGTACGACTGTGCGATGACGCTGACGCACTCTGACAAAACACAGAAGGAGTGGGTCAGGATGATCTGATGAGAAACGACCTCGTGACCTCTGAGGTTAAATGCCGGCTCCCCACAGATCAGTCAGTTTATTAGGTACATCTGTAGCAACAGAATGGAGGAGGAAACTCGTAATTTTCATCATAAAATGGGTTTCGAGATCAAATGATTAGACTTTCAATTCATTTTAACGGCTGCAGAGAGCGCGTCTGTGTGTCATGTGACGCAGTTCATGACATAACACATTAAATTGTGAGTGTATATACCCATATATATATAGATTTGAGCTGCTGGTGTTTGAACTGGACATGAGACCAAGCGTATCCCCTGGTGGAAAAACTAAAATCCAGCAGATTATTTATTTATTATTTCTTCTTCTCCTCCTCCATCCTGCCCTTTCTAACGCGGTTGTGCTCTGCCCTCCTCAGGCCGGTTTGTGCGTGTGCGACGAGGGTTTCACCGAGGTGCTGTCCGCCACCGGCCAGCTGGACCAGTGCGCCCCCATCCCGGTCCTGGAGATCCCCACCGCGGGGGACAAGAAGGGGGACGTGAAGACCAGCCGGGCCATCAACCCCACCCAGCCCAGCACCATGCAGCCGGGACGCACCGGGCGCACCTGGTACCTGCAGCCCTACGGACCAGGTCAGAGCACACCACACACTGTTCATCACACACTGTTCACATAAAAAAAAAAAAAAAAAACACTTTAATCCCAAATGTCTTTGGGGGACTCACCCCAAAAAAATTAAGTCAGAAATGTGGAGGAAGTCAACATGATTGAAAAATTAAATATATGAAGCACAATCAGGGACTTTTTAATTATTAAAATAAATCCACAAAATATACCTTAATTATTAGTATTACATTTTTCCAAAGCTCCCAATTTAAGTCTGAAAAAAAACAAAAAAAAAACAGCCTCCATGTTACTCGAGTGGCCAACATTTCTTTTTGAAGTTGATCTAAAATTGAAAAAAAGGTTCCCAGAGTTGGTAGATTTTTTTTTTCCCGAACCTGCCGAGCACCACGTAATCCTCGCAGTGACGTTAAGAACATAAAGCTGGGATTTATTTTTTTTTCCCCTCGCGCTGAAAATGCTTCACATGCTTTCAGGCCCCGAATTAGTGTTGACGACGTTTTAATTGCCAGCTGTTTTTTTTTTTACACGTTGGTCCGCAACAACCGCGCATGATGAAGTGAAACTGAACCCCGGTGCGCACGCCGCTCAGATGCATGAACTGTGTGTGTTGGCACTGATGGTGCGTGACGGCAAAATGATCTGTGAGGAGGCGAGGGTGTAAGAACAGATGGAGTGAACACACACACTTCGTATTGTTTATTTAACGTTGCCTTTTTATAAATTTTTTTACAGCTCAGGGATTCTATTATAGACTAAACCGCAGTAAGGATGGTGGTTTATGATACAGCCTGTGATTTACAGTGTCATTTCTTTGTATGAGTAAGATGCCAAAATAACACTGATTGGCTCCTACTGTGTAGGTACAGTGGGGGAGAACTAAAATAAAATAAAAAAGTAATGATGTTGTTTTACTGTCGTATAATGGAAAATTAATTGGCAAAAACATGTTTGTTTTGAATTGTTTACTTTATGCTATGAATACTTACCTTTTTTTTTTTAAACCTTTTTTTATGTAGTTGAAGAGAAAGCATGAGCAGCTTTTATGGCTCCACATTTTCTCCTGAAAAAAAACAAAAAAAACGAAACGCCCAGTTGCTCCCAGTGGTGATGGCAGTGAAATCACGATGTGCATTTACTGCAGTGTTTTTGCAAAAAAAAAAAAAAAATGTGATTATAAATGATTGTGTGAGTTGTGCGAGTTGTTAAGGGGCTGTGGGTGTCGCGTTGAAGACAAACTGACACGCCTCCTCCTCCACAGATGGGAAGCTGAAGATGTGGGTGTATGGCGTAGCAGCCGGAGCCTTTGTGCTCCTCATATTCATAGTGTCTATGATATACCTAGCTTGGTGAGTTGACCAGTTTAATCTCCCCCATTATCATCATCATCATCATCATTCATGAATCCAAACCCCGCCTCCTCCCGCGTCCAGCTCCCCCCCCCCTCACGCCATTGTGCTACTTTTGTTTTGTTTTTCAGTTTTTTATATATTTTTTTGTTTTTCATTTCTCTCTTGCCTCCTTTACGCCGTCGACCCCCCTGTCTCCTCCACCGTGCGAGGGCAGCAGCTCCTGTGCCAAGGTGCATCGCTCTCTTAAGGCCCAAGAGTCAAGCGACGCCAATGGGTCGGTGGTCTGGATGGGCCAAAATGCACATGAGATGACTTACACCTGTCCCGATTGCCAAGAGTTGGCTGAGAGCAGCTAATGAGGACGTGGAGGGTGCCCTCCACATCCTGCAGGGCCCCTGACATTCGCCCCCCCTCCCTTGCCCCCCGCCCCGCCCCCCCCCCCCTCCGCGCGCTCCGAGACAAGGGTCACGTGTCCGGCCTGATTTGGCGAGTGAACGTGCTGGTGCAGGTGAGGAAAAAAAACAAAAAACAAAAATAGCTTTTACTTTTTTTAGTCAGTGCTAGTTCCCCCTCCCTTTTGAAAGAGACCCATTCCCGTGATTATTATTCTCACGATAAATAAAAATAAAAATAAACGCATAATCCTTTTTATGTAGAAACTATAACTAGTGCAATACAAAATAGTTAAGTAGTAATATCAAGTAACATGTGTCCTCAAATTAAGTACAACTACCTTACATGTACATTTAAAGTATATTCCATTCATTTATTTTGCATTCTAGAAATGCTGATACCATTTTATCTGTTGCAGCAACTATAAAAAACAAAAAGTAACATGATATACACAAATTCAACTTTATTTCATATTTTTAGGGGCATTTTGTCGTATATTTTTTGTCACTTAAACTTTGAAAAAAATACATGAATTTACATTCATGAAATCCTAAAAACAAATGGTTCACGTCATAATTCTGTCGCGCATAATATCTGAGCAAAGATCAGTCATGGCTCCCTTTCAGGAGGTGTAAACACTGTGAGTTAGCAGAAAATAGAATCCCCTGATCAGCCTTTAGTAAAAGTACTGTAACCACCTGAATATTGTGCGTCCACACAATGACTCCGATATTTGTGTTTTTTTCATTCTGTTCAGAGATGTTGCCTTGATTGTGCTTCCATAGAACAAGCCTACACTGCCCTCGTGTGGCCAAAAGTATGTAGCACATTCCCCTCCTCCCATCCCATGCCATGTCCTCTCATCAGACCTCAGCATCCTGATTACACGTTGTGTGTATTAATGTTATTTCTCTGTATTCAACTTTGAACAAACAGTATATGAAAGTAAAACTGAATCATTGGAGCTGAAACTCAAACAGAACCTATTTTAACTACTCAGCTTTGACTTTGGAAGCAAATGTGCTGCCTCACAGTTTATCCAGAAAAAGGACAACGTTTGGGGAAAACTTTTTCATCTTTCACGAGAACTAATTGGACTATACTGTTCAAATTTGGGAGTTGAAGATGGAGGAAAAACATTGAGATAATTCTAGTTTGATAATAGAGGGCAAACACTAGCCTTTGTCTTTAAGAGCCCTTCTCTCAAAGATAAATCATGCTATCATTCTAAATATTTCTTAAATGGTATACCTTGTTACTTTGGGACGCAGGTCAACACTTTCAACTACAAATACGACAAAGACATTTGGCCATTTTCCTTTGAAGGTGTTTTTTCCCCCAAAAGGCAAAGCAGAAAATGTTGCTTGTGAACTGTTTTCGTGTAATTAACTTACTTACCTTTTTGATGCTTTTAAGCCTTTGTCATGACAGGTATGAAAAAAAAACATCATAGTATAGCATGTCGTCAAAAATTCAAGAAATTGACCAAAAAAACGCCTTGCTATAGCCTGATGGTCGGCCAAAAAGTCCAAAATTTCAAAACACTTGAAACTCGGACAGTAGCATTCCGAGGGCCTAAAAATAGGGTAGGTGCAAAAATAAAGTGAAAAAAGTGAAACTCGCACAGTAGCATCGGCAGGGCCTAAAAATAGGGTAGGTGCGAAAATAAATAGAAAAAAGTGAAAACATCATAGTATAGCATGTCGTCAAAAATTCAAAAAATGGACCAAAAAAACGCCTTACTATATAGCCTTATGTTCGGCCAAAAAGTCAAAAATTTCGAAACACTCGAAACTCGCACAGTAGCATCGGCAGGGCCTAAAAATAGGGT
>JAFBJU010001443.1:0-240655 GCA_016785305.1 Colistium nudipinnis
TACTGTATTCCCAGTATATATTTCCTGGCATGTCTTTCTAAAATTAGATCTTCCTTTTCAAACTTCGATAGCTCAGTTGGTAGAGTGGAGGTCTGTAGTAAATATGCCAGGCATCCTTAGGTCGCTGGTTCAATTCCGGCTCGAAGGAGGAATGTTTAGCTTTAATCTGGAACAATTAGTCCCAATGATGCCACACTTTGTAGCTTGAAGTTAATACTAAACTGGAACTACATGTCAGTTTATTCACTGATTATTCACTGCTTGTAGGGTTGCCATCCCTGAATTTGTGTTTTTGTAGGAGCAGATAGCAGCTAAAGACAAAATATTTTAGTGTATTACCAGTATATATAACCTGGCATGTCTTTCTAAAATGAGATGTGCATTTTCAACCTTTTATAGCTCAGTTGGTAGATCAGAGGACTGTAGTAAATATGCCAGGCATCCTTAGGTCGCTGGTTCAATTCCGGCTCGAAGGAAGAAATTTTAGCTTTAATCTGGAACATGTCGTCCCAATACTGACACAGTTTGTCGCTTGAGGTTAATACTGAGGTCGGACCTGAATGTCAGTGATGCACTGTTGCCATCCCTGAATTTGTGTTTTGTACGAGCAGGTAGCAGCTAACTACACAATTTTGTACTGTATTCCCAGTATATATTTCCTGGCATGTCTTTCTAAAATTAGAGCTTCCTTTTCAACCTTCGATAGCTCAGTTGGTAGAGCGGAGGACTGTAGTAAATATGCCAGGCATCCTTAGGTCGCTGGTTCAATTCCGGCTCGAAGGAGGAATTTTTAGCTTTAATCTGGAACAATTAGTCCCAATACTGCCACACTTTATAACGTGAATTTCATACTAAACTCAGACTAAGTGTCAGTTCACTTGTACTGCCAGTATACAGCATGTTTTTCTCCAATGAGAACAATATAACACTGTATTTGTTATGTTGTAAGAGTAGTTAACAGTTACATGCAACAGTGCATTGTACTACCAGTATATATCACCTGGCATGTCTTCCATAGATGAGAACAATTTTTAAACCTTGGTAGTTGGTAGAGTGGAGGACTGTAGTTAATAAACCAGGAATTCTAATGTCGCTAATTCATTTTCCGGGTCACAATTTAGCTTACAATTGTGTGCTATTTGGTAAATTCTACGTGACAGGAGAACAACTTTAAAGTTGTTGGTCAGATGGTTAGTGGGGACATTAAGGTGGGTGAAAAGGAGCTTCAATTAAGACAGATAGGAGCTTGAGCTAATGTTATTCAGCTAATTCTAGCAAAGAGCTTCTGACATCTATAAAACTATGGAAGAACTGCTTCGGCAACTGAAAGTTTTTCTGATGGCGAAGTAGAACTTAGAGTCCCATTTCTTGCCATACAGATGCAACAGTGATGCGTGAATAGGAACACTTTCGAATGCATCTATAATGTCTGCTTTGGATAACCAAGCTCCCTAAACTGTCACATAATGAAATGAAAACAGGGCAGGAGAGACAAGACTGTTAATACTGCTCACGGGTCCAAAGTGAGCAGCTCATAAATAATATATTTTTTGTTTTCATCCCTGAGTATTTCCCAGTGGCGATGCCTGCAGGCCTGGTGTGAAATTAGGGAAAAAGTTAGAGTCAATAGGGCAGATTATGTAAACCTTTGTATTTATTTATTTAATTCATTAATTGTATTACTTATAACTGAGACACTCTTAGGTGTCTGCTAATCGAACGTTTTTGGTTAAAAAGGTAGACTCCGGGATTGTAACGACTTAAACACTGAAACCCTATGGGAGTCCAGTGAGAATGTAATCAAGTGAAAACGGAATCTAAATGAGTAGACAGTTCACAGTGTAAGGATGCAATCATTTGCAACCAAGTCGTTGCTGTTTCCTGTCCCATAACACTAGGTATTTTTTTTGTATTATATTCCATCAATAATGACGATACAATCCCAACACGATTACATGCCTGAGACAGGGCGCTGATATTTCTGAAAGGTCAGACTCAAGAAATATTTAATAACACGAAAGCCAACAGCCAACAGCCAAAGCCAGGCTTTCGTCTTGTGAAGCTGAATTATAATTATATCATAATCGTACCAAGTCTTTTCTTTTGTGCTGGGCAACGATTCAAAGTTTTAATTGCGATTGATGGCATTGTTGTGCGCAAAATTCAATAATAATTTCAAAATTCATGTATTGCTCAATTCTGTTTTAAAAATAATTTAGCAGTATGACCAAAAGTTTAGCAACACTTCTAAATCTCAACTTAAAAGAACTTTCTGAGTTAATGCTTTAATGTGATAATAGCGCGTTAACGTGCCCAGCACTACTTTTTTTATTCCTTTGCTTCAACTATTTCTAAAAAAACCTACAGTATGTGAACAGGAACGTAAAAAGTTATCCTACTGCCAACATGACTTATTAAGATTAACATAAAAATGCCTGAGGGAACCTCAGCTGGTTCTTTTAACATGGCTGGTGGTGCACCTGTTCCATTAACAAAAAAAAAAAACATTTTGGATGGCAGAGGAGTCACCACCAGCCGCGACACACCTCCATCATCATCTCACGGATGTCGGTAACCCGGAGTGCTGCCATGGCAACAAGACTAATCAGACGTGCACAGTAGGATTAAGTAATTGAAGCACCGGGAGAGAGGAAACAGGGAACACCCACAGACCCTCATTGAGAAACATGTTGTGACACTCTGACTGTACATCTCCATGGATGAACACATACAGTATGTGGGAAACGCACACAAATCTGATATTCAGTCTCACGAACATAATGGAACATGCACGTGTTTTGACTCACACAACATGTGGAAATTGCATAGTTGTTGTCATTGTCATTCACAGCGGAAATATGCACAGCTCAGATAAGGCAAACATTAAAAAAAAGGCTTAGGTGAAATTCTACCTTGGGTGAAATTCATAATAAAAGAACCAATGTGTACATTTAGCCCTGTCCTCTTCACTCCCTAATCAATTAAACATTTTTAATTGCTATATACAAATAAAATAATACATTTTCAGATAATGTACGACTTAATGTGTGTTATATGACACTATAATACTGAAACAAACTGACTGGGAACAAACATGTAATACACAAGGAGCACTAGTTTTACCTATGTTTTGTTAGTTTTGACCAATCAGACACAGATGAAACTAAAGAGAGCAGGGCAAGGGGTACTCGCGTTAGGAACTTACCTATGAAGTGAAACGGGAGGTCAGATAAGACAAGGTACAGTAGGGAATAAATCAACAAAGCAAAGCAGTGCAATAAAGTAAATGTTTTGTGTGCAAACCATTTCTCATTACCCCTTTTAGTTGTGTGAGTGAAATGGGATTTAAAATCAGTTAAATAGACTGCTTTAGTAGTCTGGCTTCTCACCAGAATCGAATGCCTTTGAGAGAGACAAGGACCAATTCAAAACTAGTGTGTATCAGGAGAACACAGTATGTCTTCATACACAAACCATTCAGGATATTAAACGTGATTTAATATCATTATAAATACAGAAGGTGCCCTGCCACTGAAGACTAATGAAAGACAGTTTAACCTCTAGACTTTTCATTGTATTCGTGTCAGAACAAGCAGTTTTGTCACACTCCTGGTTTCAGTTGGCTTCAATCATTTTTCCAATTCATTAGCCTTCTCATCTTTCCATGTAATGGCCGTCTGCACTAACAGAGCCTGAGCAGTATGTAACAGCACAGTCTTTATTATAAAAGACCCAAACATATACTAACCCAAACCCAATCAATGGATCGCTTACCAGGGATACTTGCTCCGCAGGGGATACTCCTGCAGTCATGTGTGCAATAATAAAATGACTACAATCAATATTTTTGACAACTCATAGTTCAGTGTGTGTGTGTACGTGTGCGCCAGCGTGTGTGTGTGTGCGTGTGTGAGAGGGAGGTACATGTTAATCTGACTGAACTACTTAAAAGTAGGAAAATGGGCCCAGAAGTAACAGTACAGTTGAATGATGTGAATGTCATGAGCTGATAAGACATCTCTGGGATCGTCATCTTTCTGCCTTGGTGTTGCAGCTCCTGTACGACTGATTCGGATATCAAAGAGCTTGTGTCTTTCAATGGCGAAACTTAAGAGATGCGTGCAGCAGGGGGTAGATGATCGTCATATCCTTGTCATTGGTGAGGGGAAATAAATCTATTCAGCCTGTGAGACGGTGGGAAAAGTTTTGAGTACATGGAAAAAGTGAAGGATTGTATGACATTAACACAAAGGCAGAAACATCCCATCATTCACTCCTTCTTTCTTTTCTGACTTCTCTCACACTCACTCTAGCACAAACTGTTTCTTGTTTCATAATTATTACACTATTGTGGGCTAATCTGTTGTAGTTCTGTTGAACAAAATAGGTTCAACAGAACTACAGATTTAATTGATGCGATTTATTCATCTGTGGAAGACTGACTGGATTAAAAATTATGGCATGTAATTCCTGCTCAACGTTTGTCATTGAAACTAATAAAGGCCTTGATATAATTTGATCTCCTGTGAAGCTGTTGTTACAGCCGATGAAAACTATCTATCCTCTGGCGGCTTCAGGAGTGTCTGTACGAGCTATTAACATCCTTAATGACAGAGTATAAAGCAATAGAGCAGTGGGCAGATATAACGATATGAGGAAAACACCCTGTGAGCGTCCCAGTAGGTTCTTTGTACTTTTTTACAGGGTTCAGTGAAAGTGAACTCCACCAAAGGTCAGATGGTATGGTCTGTCCTCATAAAACAAGACTTTTATGCTTCAAATGGGTGAGGCCGAAAGGTCAGGGGTGTTGTGACCTTCACTTTGTCACAGCAGTCTTTCTTACACATTGTTCATTTTCATTCGCAGTTTTATTTGTGGGAAGATCAGATACGCACACATGCACACACACACACACACACACACACGCACACCCACACTTGTATGATTCTTGTCAGCATGCTCTCTGCGCCACAGACAAGCAGGTGGCTCCAGCTGTTTCTCTTCCATCAGAATGTCAGTGGCAGCAGCGATTCCAACTGGAGCCGAATTGATTGAAGCGTTCAAAGGGAAAAATAGTAAAGAACACGTTCGCCCTTTCCATACACACACACATACGTAGACACAAGCTGAATGCATGTAGTGTGGTCGGGTTTGGCACGACAGGGAAGCATACACCTGCAGTATGTGCTCGGCAGGAAAGCTCCTTTAATCAAAAGAGGTGTCACATCTTGCACACCATCGAACCATGAACATGGGAATGTACCCGGTGATTCTCTGTGTAGGATATGAGAGTGTGTGTCTGACACAATGTGGCCTGTGTCTGTCTCCGGGACGGGGAATGAAGGTGGCTTTTTTGCTTTGTGGATGATTGTCTGTCCTCAGATGTAGATGTTGTACGCACTTGTGCACGTACACAATGTACATAACAGATGTTTGATTGCATTTCTGAATAGATGTGTGGTTTTGTGCATACTAATATTAATATCAACAGTTGCTGTTGTGTTCTGTCTTGAGTATATCCAATAATAATACAGTATATAACCTGTGCAGGCCCTGCACAAAAGGAAGATGGCTATAGGGTTCACACGGGAGCCAAAGTGCACACACAGAGACAGCTGTGGTGCTAACAGTTTAATGATGATGAAAGATGAGGATGGTCGGGCAGGTGCAGGCGCAAGGCAGCGAGGGAATGCTGGAGACAGTGTTGGAGGTCTGTGGAGGACCTGGGGTGAACAGGCTGCTCTGGTGATGGCAGGAGATTAGACTAGGACACAGGAGACAGAAGGACATTACAGAGGGATGTCGGGGTGAAGAAATGCTAAAAAACGAGGGCCAAATAGAACAGGAAAATAAACATATGGAACATGGAACCAGACATGGCAAGATAAACACGATATGAACCTTTATGTTCCTCTCTAGTCATATGGTAATTAACATTTTTGTCAATAATAACATCTTCATAAAGGTAGCACTTACCTAAAACATACTGCTGACTGTGGTTGTGGGTGTCTTTGTAGGTCTTAATGAGTCTGGCTAACCATCTTATTTTTAAGCAGATTTATTTAAATTCCCACTGAGTTTCTTCTTTTAATTAGTGGTTCTGTTTTAGGGTCTTTGTATATTATATTCCAATTCTACATTTCAGATTCATCCAAACGACAGGATGGTGTAAACATACTTTACATAGGACGCATGCAGGTTTCTTTAAGAATTGTGGACATCTGAATATGGAATACATTACTTTTAGATCTTGTTTCGACTTAAGAGGATGCAAGCCTGAATGCATCGTACTGTACTGTGCTGTACTTAAATCAGCAAAACTTTAACTACAATAGGTGCTCCGCTGCAGGTGCAACAATTTTCATATGGCAGCTAAGGCGAGGGCAGCGTCAGGAGAATGTTGGTTGAACATTTTTGCCAGAGGTTGATCTTTAGAGGGATCATGAATGTCACAGCAACACATCTAATATATTTGGCAGGAGTTTGTCCTAACCTAGAGGAGAGGCGAGGGGGAAGGTTAGGGAGGAGGCACAAGAACATGAGTCTCCATGACAACCCACTCATTGTATTTCCTTAGTGTCATCCAAAGGTTGTCCACATTGCTTCAAAGTGCTACTGATTATTTCCAGAACTGCGGGGCTTGAAACGATGACGAATGCTGCTAAAGAGCATTTCATCAGACCAATTGAAATCGTAGGAGGGCGCAATTAAAGGGACATACACATCTTTGTTGGTTTTGTCGCATGTACATTGTAAAAGGCATTCCAATTCCTGCTCTCTGCAGATTTATTTCAGCATTTTTTGTGACATAACTAAAACGGTGGTGGCAGTTGACGTTTTTGTGTCTCTATTGTTTTTCATAAGTCTGGAAAGCACTATGGAAATGGGGGAGGTCCCAAAAGGAGAACAACTAGAGAGAAGCTGACCTCTAGCGGGTACATGCCAAAAAGATTGGGTTCCTGATGTGGATCAGTAGTGGAATATGTCCTTCTTGAAGCATCACATTCTTCGGATAAAGATCATCAAGCTCATCTATGTTTACCATCATCTTCCATTCTAAATGCGTTGGACGATGGAGCACATGATCTGAGTCGGCCAGACACCTTTCCATTTTGCGTACGTTGAAGGCTCAGCTTCCTCGGCGCTGTGGTGTGAAGTCGTTGGTGTAGTTTTTAATGACGCTCTGCCAGGTCACCTTTGCAGCTCAGCTTTAATGAGTCCAGGCACAAGTAGTCTGGAGGACTTGTGCCCTCGCCGTGTTCTGGATGTCCACGATGAGCTTCGACACCCGCCGGGCACTCGCTGAGCAAGTGATTGCCTGAGCGCTTTAAAAGGAGGTGGAGAACATACACTTAAAGAGAAGAAACTGAATACATTCATGAATGTGACTGACCTATATAATCACTCGCATTTAAAAATGTGTCATGATATTAAAGAGCTAGAAATGGGTGAAAATTCCAACATTCTTGGCTGAAGACAGCAGCTCAAGAAGGTACTTAATTTAATGAGGACATTATAGTCCTGAGTTAGGGGACCTACTTGCCGTTTCCCGGGTATCCTGTTTCAATGGAAGTAGGCTCCTTGATAGAGCGAAAATCAACTCGTAGTCTTTCTTGCCGAAACATTATAATTTTATCATACAAATTAAAAAGATTTACAATATATATATATATATATATATATATATATATATAATGTTTTAAGGTCTGCAGTTTAGACGATCATTTCTCCATCAACAATCTGAAAGGTATGCACTCTTGCCCAAGAAAAAAACCAAAATATTTCATAGAGAAATTTGGACAATATCTGGAAAGCTAACATTTGAAACTAAACAAGCCGCTGTGTTGCAATACATTAAAACTCAGAGAGGCCAGGTAAATGATATAGAGAGATATTGTCTGTTTAACTCCTTAAACCCACATCGAGAAGGTTTCACATAGTAACACGTGGGAAACATGAGAATAATTGTTTTTGTTATTTCCCGACATGAAACTGTCTGTTTTCAGCTAGGAGGGTATTTGATTTCACTTTCAGTATTTGTGAAAGTCAAGGCAAGAGTATCTTGGAACCTGTTGTACAAGATTTTACACCAATTTGCTACAACATTAATACAAGTGAGCTGGTCAGCTTATTAAAAGGGGTCATTCTGAAGCATGAGTAATGTCATTTAAAATTAGTTTCGCATTTTTTTGGTAGCTTGACAACATCACAAAGCCACAGCTTTTCTGAGCACTGCTGCTGCTTATGTCCTAACAACTATTTGTTATCATCGCATTATGATTTTTTTTTGTTTCTTTTATGAAAGCGTTTCAGGTATATGTGGTAATGGTTTTATAGAAGTGATAAGCCCCTCGAGGCTGTTATTTACAGAGGTGTTTGTAGACACAAAGCCACTCTAAAGCTCTTCAAGATTATATAAATACCTGCTTCTTGGGGCAAGACTGTCATCATCCCATATATAGGTACTAAAAACACCATTGCATCTGTTTTGTGTGATATTTCCTATAACATAGGTAGAATATAGGTAGATATCCATTAACAAAACCAATTTTATCACACCTCATGTTTCCCATATAAAAACCCGCTGATTTTGATTAGCACCTTTATATATCGCTCATCGCAATCTCTGTGTGGGAGCAACCGGAAATCATCACCATGACAGCTTCACACTAAACACTTTGACTTTGTTGTTGCTTTGCGCTGTCAAGTTGCTCCGACAGTCGCTCTGACAGTTCCTCCCGCGCGACACGACTCCACCCTCGGAAAGCTGTCAGCTGTGCCGTGTGCTTAACAAGCCACTTGTCAAGCACAAAATGAGCACTGCTTCATTTGGATTCCAATTCAGTCCTGAGGTGATCCCTCCCCTTGTTTAACTTGATGAAATCATCAAACGGATTCGAGTGAAATCCACTTTGACCAAGTCGTAGCTGAATCCTAACAGTAGATAATTAGTCCAACAGTAATGTTTGCAATGATATCATCACACTTTTAAGCATTTACCTGACCCAACAATTGTTACTCTTCAATATAAAAAGATTACGATCAGATTTTATATAAAACATTGACATCAATCGATCATATCCTTCTTGCACCTTGACCAAAATGATTCGCTCAGATATAATTTCCCCAGAGGATTAAGGGTGGGATACAAAGCAGGTACAAAAGGAGAAACCACAGGAACAAAACAGACACAAGGTCAACCTGAGGAGATCCCTAGATGGGGTCTTTATATATCATCTGAAAAGGTATGACAGCTGATGTTATCAATCCACTGAGCCCTGGGGAAGCCCACAAATCATGCGGGGTTCCGGTCATATTCATAAACGCAAACGCAGACAAAATAGTTCTGCCCCACTCACCTTTGTGAACAGTGGAGGTGATCCTCAACTTTGTTATTTTGTAAATACTTACCAAAGAAAAGTTTGACATTGGTCTGTAGATGGTAATCATAAATGTATCCAGTCAGCCATTTTGTTATGAGATGTTTGATGACTGGATTTCAAGGAAAATGACCTGATGAAATAATCTTTGAGTCTGTGCATGGTGGATTCTAGCATGGTGAGTAGCAGCAGGGGTATGCATAGTAGTATATCCCTGCCTGATAGTATACATTGTCATTTTATGTACTTGTACAGTTGATTTATGATCAGCCTCTAAACGCTTTTGTTTAGTCCGGAATCTGTCTTGTTGCTTGATGTAGTGACGTGGCACAGATTAATAAAGTCATCTTTATATATTTATACATACATAAAGATTGTGTGTAAGCATTTGTGAATTATTTGCATCTGTTACTCTGTTTTGGTGGAGTCGTAGCGTATGATAGCGTTATTCATGGCCTTATTGGTCTATATAGTGTTAAACTGTGAAGGTGAGAATATATCAGCCAGTTAAGAAACTAAACTAAACCTAATCCCATCGTATAGTTTTTATCCAGAGTGTATTAACTCATTTATATGTGAATTTGTAGCTGCAGCGTGCGCATGAGAACAACGTGTGTTTTTTCTTATGGCTGCACATCAGTTGTGTATGTGTGTGACTGTGTGCCTAACCTCCGAGCTCTCAGATGAAATACTGTCCTCTTTTTCCGCCTCAAGACAACATGAGTATATGAGCATGGCTGGTAGTCATAAATCAAAAGGAAAGCGAACCAAAGCAATAGGAAAGAGCTGTAGAGAGAGAGAGAGAGAGAGGCGAGGGATGGAGAGAGACTTGTGAGAAGGAAACGTAGTTGAGGATGGAGGAGAGGAGGCAGAGAGGCCAAGGACAGGATGGAAAGTGGAAATGCAGATTGAAAAACTGCACGTGTGTGTGTGTCTTTAATGACCACATGCGTTTTCCTTTGCACACCCTGCGAAAAAAATATCTGCGTCTGTTTTCACTTCCACCATACTGCTGAAATACTTTAAGGTGATGACATGCTTTACACTGGTTGCTGTTGTGATGGAGCTGCTACCCCTGTAGTAGTTGTTAGCAATGTCTACGTAGCAGATCTGTGCCAGATTATGGAAAGAAATAAACAAACAAAAAAGGCCTATTAAAGTAGCTTATCTCTCAGAGGAAATCTGTCTGTCAGGCACAGAACACGGCCGTAACAAAATATACCATTGATCTGTATGTGTTTAAGTATGTGCTCTAAACACACACATAAAACCCCGGGGTCCTGGATGCAGACTCACAAACACATGCATAATGGATGGAGGGCATTATCAGTGTGTCCTTTCTGTGCCAGCTGTGTATTCATGAGAGGGGATTTTAGAGAAGGAACAGAATTACAATATCTCTTGTACACACGGACGAACGGCAGTGACTAAGTAATTCTGAATGCTTGAAAAGACACGGGGATGCTCTTGATGTCTTTCATCTGGCTGCCCCTGCGTCGGAGGCTGTTTAAGAGTCTGCCAAGATGAACCTAGAGCAAGTTCACATGCAGAAATATCTCAAACAAATATGCTGGGATTGTGCAAACATCTTCAACAGGTCCTCTGCATTTTGGTCAAAAGGTCAAATGAAACTACATCCGCCTGGTGAATACGAATAATGTGGACAATAAATGTAATAATATTAAGGCATAAAATGTATGCGCCTCTAATTGAACAATAATGATTACAGCAGTATTTACTCTTGGATACAGAGATGTGATGATATGCTGTAATAAGATGAAATATGCTACAGTGGTAGACAGGAAGGGGAATGAAATGCTACACTAGCTTATTTATATGTTTTAGTTCATTATTTATGTTGCATTTTTAAAAGCAATGCACATTAAACACATTTTCAAAGTTTTGCATTTAATATTCAACCTATTTGGGTTCTTCAAGTACATGGTTCATAACTCCTGGATGACGGGAGGCCTGGCCTGGAGAGAATCAGGAGATAGAGGGAGAGTTATGACTGGGCTGGATGTGTAAATTTGAGTCCAAGTGGGGGGCTGCAATAAGACAACGGGAAAAGCCTGATGGGCATCTAGTTGCAGAGATGGAGCTGTAAATACACGTGTTTTCCAGTGTTCAGGATGGACAACAGAAAAGTGCTTTAAATACACACGTACGCAACTTCAGGTAGGTAGATAGATAAGACCTTTCAGGAAAGAAAATAAACTCTTGGTGGCTGTGTTTTGTGGGTTTGTGTGTGTGTGTGTGTGTGTGTGTGTGTGTGTGTGTGTGTGTGTGTGAGTGAGAGTGTGCCTAAGTTTGAAGACAACGAAAGATAAAGTTGACTGGGGACTTGGTTTGTCACATCACTTCATTAGTCCATTTTTAAACCAGGTCAGGACCAATCAGCATCAGATGAAAAGGCCAATGAGACGAGTCTTTCAATAATCATTCGATCTGGATTTTTCCAAAATATGGAATATTCAAAGAGCTTGCAGAATAAACACACACATTCCACTGAAAGACTGAAATGCCTTTAAGACAGATGCAATGTAAGATGCGTCTTTTCACCTTGTTCTAGTCTGAGTCTTGTCCAAAAGGGAAAACTGGTTGTTAATCTTGTAAACACGTAACACAATAAGAATTTGGTTTCGCGAAAGCTGCGTGTTCAACCTCCGCAGAACAGCGTTCACTTTATCTTACTTACCTGCATGTTTCTGGCTGCAATCATGTTGCATCACTGTGCAGTCCATCATTCGTTGTTCACATCCGATGGCACGTGCGTGACCCCCGGCTGGACGCAGTCACCCTTGATGCGAGTCATCAAACCACCATACAGGCAGAAACGGCCGACGGAAACGCCCCGTGTTCGCCTGACAGGAGCACGGCGGAGCGCCACTTGGCCAGAACAAACAGCTCATACGCCATAACAGAGCCTGCTGCGTCCTGTCGGACCGACCTGTGGGCGGTTGGATTGGCTGTCAGCGTTACAACATCACACTTCGGAGTATCTCTCCGAAACGGAGATAACAAAGGCCTCCTCACAGGGGGTCTCTTTTGTACGCTACTCTGTCAATGAATTGACACCATGTAATGTCGAACCTTTATTGTATATATGGATATATACGTATTTTAGTAGTCGTTTGGTTTTCGAAAAAGCAAAGGCCCTTAGCAACAGTGGAAACTGCTATACAAGGAGAGAATGTAGATTGATTGGTGACTGGTGTATAACAGTCAAAGAGGGTTTCAATTTCAAGAAAATCTTTAGACTAGAGAGAGAGAGAGGGAGGGGGGGGGGGGCAGGACATGCAGAGAATCTCAAACTGCTGCTGTTGGTCTGATGGATGGAGGCCTTGTGTAGAGTGGTATTCCTGTCTGCTCTTTGCTACGTCTTCTTCAAGGAAACACTGACCATATGAGACTGACAGGAATATTTTCTCTTTTCGTCCATGTCGGACATGCATCCATTTTTCTGGGGCTGTCAGATAAAAAAGTCAGGAGGGACGGACATGGAGTTTTCAAAGACTGATGGCACACTGAGATGTTAGATAAGATAACACTTTATTGTTCATCCCCAGGTGGGGTAATAATGGCCATGAAAGCCGCATTTAAAGGAAAGGCAGACACAAAACAACAAATGTGGAAGAGACCAATATAAAAATCAGTACAATCGTCAATATGGTTTGCAAGGTGCAAGGTCTACGCTTTGATATATATATATATATATACGATATATATGATATACCATCTGGGGGTAACAAGACTGGCACCGCTTTGAAGAAGAAGAAGAAGAACACACTTTTAATCGTCCCCTACAAAATGTTATCTCTGCAGACTGTCCATCTGTGGCCAGCACAGCAAACAGTCCACTTTTGGCCACAGTGCAGAGGGCGACTGAGTAGGCGCCCGGGGAGCGGGTGTTAGGGGGGGGTAAGGTGCCGTGCTCAGGGGAGGCGGAGATTCTGGGTTGGACAGTCTGTTCCGGGCTTGTCCAAGTCGCGGTAGTCATTTTGTGGTTTGGTGAAATTAGAACCGGCGATGGTCTTGATGAAGGACGGACACCGTCACAGCTGGTTCCCCGCCTCCCCTCCTCTTTGCTGATTTGCACTTCCTTTCATCCCGGGAGAGGGATCCCTCACTTGTGTCTCTCCCTGGGGTTTCTGCGTTTTCTCCTTGCCCTTGTTGGGAATCAGGGACAGAGTCATTTTTACCGGTCATTGTATAGATTTAATAGATGTACGCCTGTAAAATGATTCAGCTTTAGCGATGCTGATGGGATTTGCTGGCTACATTCAAATAGTTTTTCCCTGTTCATCAGCTAACTGCAGCCATGAGAGCGGCATTAATCTCCTGATCCAACTCTCTTCAGAAGGCAAATATCTATTCTTTTTTTCCCCCAACCTTCTTCAACAATTTCTTTCAGTGTTACCACAGGTGAGAGGGAAGTCCAAAGGAATAGAGTTGTGACGCGGGTCTAAAGGTCGGTGTAAAAGTTTAAGTGATGCTGCTGGCCTTTACACACTCAAACGCAGGATGTCTCTGTCAGCTCGCCTCCTGCCGACTAACACAGAGGAAGGTCGCCATAACATGAACTACCGCTAATCCGGTTACATCCTGAGCTTAGTATCTGACAGGCCAATCACTGTGTGCTTGTCCAGCGTTGTGTTTCGGTTTCATTCAACGTTTCAAAATTAAACACTTTACCTTAACCCAGTGTGTTTCCTTTCAATGGGGCAACTGTGGATACACATTTTGTATTCACCGCCTGCGTTGAAGGATTTTTTGGGGAATCCTGCTCCAGTTTGAAATACACACAGATCATTGTTTCTGAATTGACCCAAAGAAAACAAACTAATTAACATTACAGTTAACTGCACTCATGCACATCAGGAACCGACTTGGTGGCTCATCTCATCCCGCTCCATATTCACCCGTGCCAGTGAACTGACATTTACATTTCCCAGCTGGTAAGCCGTCTTCTGAAGAACATAGAACGAGCTTAAAGCAATATGGCATTTTCTCACAGGACCCTTGCAAAATCGAATCACTTTGATGGTAGGCGGTATTCATGTGTTTGGAAAACAATGAACAGGTCAGGTGATAATGGGAGATGACACATGACGGATGGAAGCGGAGCCCGTAACAGAACCTCGGGCAGTCGGGGGTTCCTGCATGAAGTGAAACGTGCTGATGCCAGACATGAGCAGAATTCTGGTTGTGTCATCGCAACACATTCATTATCACATTGGTAACAACAGTTACAGTCACAACAGTGAGATGGGGAGAAAGCAACAACACCAGCTTGAGCAAATGTCTCAGCTCTCGCTGTGTAAATTAATCCAATATATGTAAAACATTGTGTGAAGGATTCCAACATATGTGAACAACCAGCAATCAACGCTTGCTTTTCCTGGATTCACTGTGATCCGGGAATTACGTTCCGGAAGTGTGTGTAGCTGTATTGAAGAATAATCCCCAGGACAAAAATAAATAAAAATCTTACAGAATATGACACAAGTCATAACCTGCAGTGAAAACCACCCACCCTACTTACCTACCTATGCCTTCCATCCATCCATCCACCCATCCATCCAGGCACTTGCATCGTAATCTGATTTGGAGAAAGGAAACCGGTGGAGGTTTTATTTACCAAAAAGAATTGGCTTCCGACTGAGATCCTTACAAGCCCTGCCACTTGACAAGACAGCAATTCTTTTTTATTATATTCATTATCGTGGTGAGAGGTGGTATTTTGCTCAACACTTCTTGAATTTCTGTGCAGTTAAGGGTTAGCAACAGGTACATTTGGCTTGGTTAATATGGACTTTACTGCAAATGTACTGCAAACAATGACTTTCGGATTTTATGAAATGTGAGTCAGACACAAAGAGTTGTCCTTCTCATTTATCAAGCCTACATGGTGTAATCATTCTGCGCAGCACGGGTCCAGTAGTTGAAAAGAGTCTAATTTGCACAAAGTGAATGTTTGAGTAGTACACAATGACGTACAGCGTGTTGCGAGAGTGAGAGCGTGCACTTGGAATGCATATGCTTAATGTTATGCGATAGCCGTTGTAATTTAGCTGAAATGCCTCAATCAGTGCACATAAACGAACAGCAATGGAGGTTTACAGAGCAGCACAGATTCCCAAATCTCCGCAGCTTGTTATATGGACCTGAGTTATTATTGGTGCCCAGTTGTTGTGTGTTTTTTTCCCCTTGATGCATTTTACTCCATCTGTGGACCTCTAAATTAGTATTAAGTTGATTTAGATTTTTTCCTGTACGTAAATAATTCACCTATTTCTGTGTCCTCGCAAAAGTATGATCATATCAGGCTACACAAAGCTTGTTCTCGAATGAAAGAGAGCAGCTCAACGTTGTGGCACGGGACACGATTGAGATTTTAAGCTTTTTGGCATTTCATTTTCTTACGTACACAAGGTGAGGTGGTGGCAAACTTTATAGTGTGAGCACGCAGCTCGCCTGAGGGAGGTTGAAAGGTATGTAGCAGCCTGAACACATTCTGGACCAGAACTGGCTCTCATGTGGTTTTACTTTGTCTAATTTGTTTTAGTGCGTCTTAGGTAGTCTGAATACAGCCTGCATCGTTACATGTGTTGGACTCTTGGCACCGGCAGTCACTATACATGATGTTAGTTATTTGCAGTGAGTGAAGTTATTTGCAACGTGGATTCAGGAGTCACGCTCAGAGGCGTCGCAACGGGGCAGGCAAACTAGCCCTAGGCAATTGCCTAGGGCCCCGAGCTAGAAGGGGGCCCCCCAAAGACGGCTGTTTACATTGGTCCTCAGCCACAACAACCTGAAAGCCCCCTAGCCATGAAGAAGAACATTGCAAAGACACATCAAGAAGCCCCTTATAGAGCGCTGTCAAAAGCTTTGATTTTATTTTTTTTTGCCCTGGGCCCCCAGAGTGTCTTGAAACGTCGCTAGTCATGCTGCCATATAAATCTCTGCGTTCCTCTGGAACGGGGCATTGATTTTTTTTTTTTGCCTGAAATAATAAACATCATCGAAACAGTTTTTATTCTGCCACCATTTGCTGCATCTGCCCGTATCCCCCACCTTGTAATTAGCACACATTAGCTCCTACCACAAACATATTAGCATTAAACAGCAGGCGTGTGCACTCCGATTGGCTTCGAGGTTGTCATACATTACCCTGCCCCATCTGGAGGAGCCTTTATTTGCCTATCTCTCGTTCTTTCTCCAACTGTGGCTCCTTCACTGTTCACGCAGCATGTTCTCCTCCTCTGACGTGTCTTCTCCGCTGTAAATTATTGTCAATTGCCCTTTTTATCTTCTTCACCTGCTCCTATCGCTCCCTCTCTGTGTGCGTTGGTAGTCTGGCTCTCTGTTAATTTGCTTTTAATTGCGCTGTTAATTCTCTGCGCTTTGCGCCCCGAGATCACATTACCACGACAAATCAGGAACACGACCTCGCCTTCCCCTCCGTTCCCTCGCTCAACCTGCAGTTTTTCTCCTATTTTCCCCTCCTCAGCCTCTCCATCATGTTCTCGTTAACCATTTTATGACAGCTCTCCAGCAGCAATGGACTTTGAGGTACCCATAGTGTTGTGCAATTAATATGCGTCTCGCACCACTTGCTTCTTTCCCTTTTTCCCCTACTCTCTCTTCTCTGTAGCTGCATTCTCTCCAACAACATAACAATATCATTATTCCACTCACGCTTGGCTCTATCTTTTCCTTGTTGCGTGATGCCTCTCGGTTATGCAGATGTACTCTGGATGTTTACAAAAGTCACCTGTGTGAATGTGTGGCCGCTTTCAAAGTGTACTATTTGAAGTGAAGTGAGCAACAAGTGTTTGGCTGGCATACGCATTTTGTTTTTGTTGGCAACACCAGTGTCAGAATTGCACCCACTCTTTATTGTTTTGGTCTCATTTTATTTCTTCCTGTCTCATGTTATATTATCCTTGTAAAGCCCGTTGTAACATTATTTAAAAAAATGCAATTTAAATAGAGTTAATGATGATATATAAAATAATCATATATATAAGGATGTGATGGGTGCCACCGTATCCTTTCCAAAGGCCCCTTACCGTCCCCATCCAATTAAAATGTAGACGCATTATCCTCCACACCTCATAAAGTTGATAAATACTTTGCTCATAATTACAATGTTGAACAGATTTTAAGGAGTTTAAGAATTTATTTTAAATGAAACGTTGATATTTATTTCGAATATAGTGGGCTTTGGTACGTATGTATGCAGTCGTAACAACAAAGCCACTTGGAGATAGAAAAGGGACGCTTGTTGCTGAGTTACTTTCACAGGAGGGCTCCCCTTAGTAAAGTTGTTACCAAGGGCGATAACACAGTGTGTATCCTCAGGAGAAATTCATGTTTTAAAAGAGGAAGAAACTCTTAATTTTCTCCACCGGGGAATACCAAGTAAGCACAACTGCCATCCTCTACGGGAGGCTGACAGAGACATCGAAGCACAGAGTCAGAGTTGGATACAGCACAACATCTCATCCGGTCTCATGTGTGTAAACCGGCAGGTTCCCAGTGTTTCCTTTAGTTTTCTCTTCTTTTTTTTGCAATTGCAATCCTGCCACTCGCCAGCTGCTAATCTCAGATCTTCCCCTCAGTCTTCGCCAGATCATTCAGTCACCCAGTGTGGTAACACAACAGCCACTCTTATTGTTTTTTGGTGTGCAGCCAGTTTACCCATCTGCCTTTGAGTTATTCCCGTTTGCCAGCACCGCAGGCTCGAGATTCAGCCTGTGCCACTTTTTCGGCCTTTAATCATGTGAGTTTGGTTTGGATTCCTCAAGTGATAAATAAAACACCTGTCTGACCTGCTCTGCAAACCAGACTCAAGTCCAGGACCTCAGCATATCCAGATCACTCATCCAACATGTTCAAAAACCAGTTTCTAGCTGCTCAGTCAAAATAAAAACATTCTGGCAATTAAGAAAAGAATGGGCAGATGGAAAAAATTAACAATTAGTTAGATTAGGTGATACCTTTTTCTACAAAACAAACTTTTGTCTATACACTTCTCTGTAAAAAAAAAAAAACACAATCTTTTTGCTTCTCAGAGATTCTGAAAGCTTCAGCTGTGTTCCAACTCGCTCAGCCGTGTTACAGTGACGTTTTGATTGCATGATTATAGTCATGGTGAAATTATTCAGAGAGAGAGAGTTATGTTCTTAAACTCAGTATGTGCATCATACATTCATTAGTATTAACTCAAATAAGTTTGTTTGCTACACACCAATTCAGAAGCTGTAAATGAAAATGTTTGCCTTTATCCGTCCCTGTTGTGTCTGTTTGGACTCTTTGGTCTCTCAGTTTGGGCTCAGAATTTGTACGCCAGTTGTTTTACTCTGGATTTCTGTGGTTTTGCATTTTGGCCTGTTGTCCATTGGTTCCTATTTTAAAGCTTCTCTACTTTTGTGTATAGTTTTGATTTGCTCTCTTGATTTGTAGTTTATGTACATGTTTCTCTTTGTAGTTTTAATTCTTGCCCCCCCCCCCCTCCTCCAGGGGTCCATTCTCTGTATCTAAACCTTCTTTACCTACAGTAAACACTGCCCTCTCTATGGCCCGTTAAGCCTCTTATCATCAACTTAAAACACTATATGTACTTTTTAGGGTTGGCATTATTGCCGCCTCCTGTCTTCTGAGCAGCTTCTGATATTGCGATCACCCATTAAAAGGATTGCCAGGGCAGACTGGGCAACCTGTCATGAACCAATTTCCAGACCCTCCTGTGCAATGACGCATATCTGTTGGTCTTGGAAATGGGCTGTGACCAGGTTTTGGATTATATCTGTGGCTATAATAAAATGAAATGTGTGTGCGTGTGTGGGATTGTGTGATGCTCAGATTAAAAAACTTGAATTGGTGTGCTGGACTGAGGCGGGCAATTGACACTGTAGCGTTCAAAAATATAATTAAATATCTGTCACATGTATCTTTGATAATCCTAAAGCCGTTGATAGATAATGAAATGACGGGCCAATGACACTGATGTGAAAGACCCTTCATCTATTTGATGTGTTTCGTTTTTTTTCGCTTGCGGTGGTTTACATATTGGTTTTGTGTCTCTTTGTGGTCATTTTGCATCTGCCTTTGGTCATTTTGTCGCTTTGTTCTTCTCTCTGGAGTTTCGAGAATGTGCAATAACTTTTTCCCCGGAGAAGGTGACAAATTTTCCCTTATTAAATCCCAACCTCTTTAATTATTCTGCTGATGTAATTTTTACCCATTTATGGACCCTGCTCCTGTTGTGCACAGGTGCTTTTACTTCTTCCTTATTTAACCTCCACCGAGGACCATCTGGATGCTTGATTGACATGTCTCTGACCTTCCTGTGCAACACAGCGCACATCCCTGCCGTGTTTGTCTGTGCTTATAAAGTGAAATGGAGCAAAGTGCATCTGGATACTCGACATGCACAAGTACTTTGCTTTCCTCCTCCATTCCTTCTGAACACACCTCACACTCCTGTCTCTTTTGAGCTCCTGTACACGTGGTGTATTACCTGATTTTAGGGATTGGAGGACAATATATAGCCTTGTTTGTGGTATTTGTATATTTATATCCCAGGGGGAATTAGAACAACATCAGATCGGAGTCAATGCCAGAGCTGTGGTCTTTCGCAACACATACACTTCCTTGTCTTCCCTGATGGAATTGTAAATAACTGCTTCAGGCTTTTATGCATTTTTGATGTCTATTGCTTCCTGAACTTCTTCTCCCAAATCATCCTCCATGTCTTTATTTAGTTTCCCATTTGACTTGGCTTTCATTGGAGGAGAGGTCTTCCTTTAAACAGGCATATACAAAAACTATGAACAGACGCTTCAGTGGCACAAAAGACTCCAAAAGCTTGTTTTTGTGCATGTCAAAAGTACTCTGCATATGGTAGCAGATCACTTACTCTGGCTGGCTGCTTCGACCTCTGCTCAGGTTAAAGATGGGTTCATTTACGACAATGTAGGAACCAATTACAATGATGGATGTGTCACTTCTGCCATATTTAGTGCATTTAAAATTGTCTGCGCCTACGTACATGATGCACGGTTCCTATTGGAGAAGCAATGCCCTAAAATACTTTTATAAATTATAAAAATATAATAATATTTAAGTACCGTAGTTGATATACCACGAGTATTTTAGTAATTTGAACACGTGGGGAATGTTAATTCCACAGAAGTAGTTCTGGGAGTTTTTTGCGCTATTCTTTCTCCGTACCAATGCTGTTTATTTTTCAGTAAGTCCTCCTTTTAAGATTTGAATGTTGATGCATCTGTGGCTTATCATGGCAACTTCATTTGCATTTGAAGACCCAATTGATGGGAGAGGCTTAAGAAATGATCTTCGGGGAAATACATTTATTTTACATCTTACGTCTGGGACCAAAGTAATGACCTCATTGTTGAAGGGATGGCGTGCCTTGCTTTGTGCTATATTACCACAGGACATATTATTATATATTCCATAAGTGATGCTGAACATTGCAGTGAGAATATGATGTGCCATGTAGTCAGGCAGGTGGTGCTTCTGGTGTTTCCCTTGGCATTTAAGCTTTCTCAAGATCAAAGAGGCTTTTTATGCCATCGCAATTAATCTGCAGGTCTAGCCCATTTTTAATATGCATAGAAGCAGGCCCGCGTACTGAACACAATTTTTGTTCCATCGCTTTCCCTTTTGACTGCATGCATATGCATATCCTTATTCCTGAGCCTCTGGGAGAAGATTCATTAATTTCACACGCATTAATGCTCAGGTATTTGAAAATATCACGTTTGATCTGACGTCCTTATTTAATTTTGTCCTTAAAAGTTCTGTTGGATTTCTTCTATTCTATTTATGTTGAGGACACACAATGAAATAAGTATGAAGATGTCGATTTTATTTCGTTAGATGGCCTGAAATCCTGGACATGTGATCACCAATGGTGCATAACATGGTACATATTTTCAAGAATACCCTTTGGATCGCATACATCATGCTGGCTGTATGGCGTCCCCTATCCTGACCCTCGAACAAGGAAAATATACCACAGCTCACAGCAGTTGGATAGAAATGATATTTGGGTTCTTCAAGGCGCAATTTTCTTGCATGCTTGTGAGGTGGTACTCCTTAACATTGCCAATATTCTAATTGAGTACACGTGGCGGCTGCTGATGCTGTCAGGCGTGGTGGATCCACCCAGTGATGGATCACCCAGCAGTAACCATCAGAGTCAAAACACAGTTTTACTGACATTAAAAAGATACAAAGAAAACAGAACATTATTATTTATCTCCTTTTTTAATTATTCCCTGCCCTTCTGCATGTGCAAATAGATTGACAGGCGAATTGAATGCATCAGCAGGCCACGCATTTGTGGTGAATATGATGAGTGTGAGCTTTGAAAATGTTTTATGATGAAGGAAAGGCGTTCATCACATTTGTTGGACCCTGATAATACATACAAGGCATTTTGGTGACTAAGACTTTTTTTCATCTTTAAAAACTGTAATTCTAGTCTGAGTCTGACAAATACAGGTCTTGAGCATGCATGTGGGGGTAAATGGGGCAGATGACTTTAAAATGTTTTTAAATGGTTGTACAGCATGTACACACAACTGCAATGCTTAGTTGTGCAAACTGTATGCCACTCATTCCCTCACTTTTTGTTCACACAATGTACAATCTACAATCCTTGTTAGGAGTTACGGAGAACAAGCCGATTTATGTCCAACAGGGTTAGAAAGTCACCATCAGTGCCACACAGCTGAAGTATTGCCAGTATAAATCTACTTGTGACTCCGGTAAACCTAGTTAAGTTAATTGAGTATTATAGCCTTTTTTCACGTTTTACACTAAAATGGTTGTCCTGTAATGCTTTGCTTGGCAGCAAGGGCAGCCAGCAGATCAGGGGCGTGGAACCCATTCGGGAACACAACAAACAGGTATTTACTTTTACACCAGCCTCTATTCAAAATGCACCGCAGTCCGCCTCTCCATCGTTAAACGGACTCCAAGCCTTTCCGGTAACCGGCTACTGAGTGTTTGTCTGTCAGGGATTATGCCAGGTAAAAGGGGGATTTAGTATAATGTGGGCCTTGCCTGTTTCGGATTCAGCAGGATACAGGGTCGTGTAAACATTGTCGTGGCAACCCAATCCACTGTGGGAGGAAGCGATAAGGGAATGAGCTGTCTAATCCCTTTAATTTGACTCTATGCCTCTCTCCTGCTTTCTCTCTTTGTTTCTCTCTTTCCTTATTTTGGCCAAGCTGCGCTTGTTTTTACTGTTTTCTTTTTAAACGCTCCTCATTCTTTTCTCCTGCATTATCTGTATCTTCCCTTTTCCTGGTTTGACCTTGAAGGGTACAGGCAAAGTGAGTAAACAACACACAAAACTTTGACTTCCGAGGATGTAAAATAGCTATTTAGATATGAGTAAACAAGCATAGACAAATTCCGCATCTCCAGAAAGCCAAATATAAAAGCACACTACAGATATATTAATTTTATTTAAGGCTAAATGGGACAGTCTGTATATAAAAGCTTGGTTTCTCTTGGCTTAGTTTAGGGAAAGATAGCAATTTAGTATTTAAGTATATAAGATTAAATTATTTTTCAAATACATATATATTTTATAAAATGTGAATTTTTTTGTTTTATATTTCTATATGTATCTTGTTTTTCATCTTATTGTATTTTTTGACGACTTTATATTTGTATACGTATATTGTTTTTCATCCAATTGTATTTGTAATTTTTATCTGCAGGTGCAGCTTACAACTTTTTGCACTTCATTATCTTTGAATATATTCCAAGATCTACATCTACTGCTCCATGGAACACAATGGATTACTTTCATATAAAATACATATATATAAAATAAAGAAATCTGACATATGGATGAATTGAAACTTGCGTTTTCAAACAATCTCGTACCTATTTTAAGTAGAAAATGAAGTTAGGCCATCTTCACCTCCTCAATAGCTTGGCACTCATTCCAAGGTGGTGCTGGAAATTGGCTCGGCCGTTATGTCACCATTGACCTTATCTTTAGAAAGAAATGAATGCACCTAAGGTCATACAGACACTTCAGAGCAACCATCACTGTGCAGCAGAATGTTACGCGAATGATTTTCCTCTACGGCCAATTTATTCTTGCATATTCCTGTTAAATGACTCTGTATCACTACTGGAAAATGCATGCAGCACACTGACTTATTCATGACAATAAATCACAGCGAATTGAAGCCGACATTGAAAGAGTGCAGGACAGCTCTTCTATAAATCTACCGGAAAGGAGGTCACAAAGCTATAGAGAAAGATCATCCAGGAAGGACACCATACATGGTGACACCACGCACACACACACACACGCACCCACACACCCACACACACACACACCTTTGTTATGCCTCCACAGCCCCCATCCTTACTTAATAATTGTTGTCATGTAAACATTAAACTCAATTTAACAGAGAAGAAGAGAGGAAAGCCAGATGTATTTGTCTTCTAAAAGCAGCATCATTCTATTTCACATGTTAGGCAAACCTTCTTTAGGTCATTTTCTCACACAGAATATATGTACTCAATTGTGTGGTCACCATCACATATTGCATTGGGTAACTCTTTAGCGAAAGGAAAAGATACAGTTGGCCAGGGGTGTGAAATGCCGCCACTTATTCCACAATTTAAACCCTTAAATGTCCATCACTGTTTCCTGAATCAGACGACGAGCAGTTCATGACCACTGCGGTCATCCTCTTCCATCAGTTCCAACCGGCTGTATTTTTCTGCCGCATTAGGATTGCGATTGCTCGGTCTTTTTGTCAGCAGAACAGGCAGGGATGTTGGGTCTTTAGACGGTTAATGCACTGATACGGCGCAGCTTTTGACCTTTGCTTCCTGGGAGTGTTGGTGTAGGATGCTGTGGACGTTTGAGGTGGAGGGAAATGCTGACACAAGGGATAAGCCTAATTGAAAAAGAAACCTTTTGGATAGTTGATATTGACTTGACATTTCCAAAGTTTGGAACTGACTTATGCTGCGTGGAGGTATGTGCCTCAAATTTATCCAAACATCTGTGATAGGAGGTCCCCGCATGGCAGCCCCAGTGATTCACATATCCCTGTAACATTTAGGCGGCGGGTGAATGATGCTGCCTTTTTGAAGGTCCTGTGGATTTATGTCCGCATAGCCTTGTGTACTGTGTAGTCACAAATTGTTGGGTAAGCTTATCAATCTCCTGTCATCTGAAATGGGCCCCCGTATGATTTCTTACCTTGGATTAAAGTACACACGATTGCAATATTAAATCCTGAAGCAACATTCAGTCTTAAGGACAGGCTGCATTTATCATTCTGCAAGCCAAACCTTATTCGGCAAGGTAACCTCAGCTCTCATAAAGATCCTCCTCTAATGAACGGCATCGCCTTCGATGAGGCCACATCAGCTGGCTACATAAACGTCGACAAAATCAATACTCACCCTCACACCTGCATACAGTGCTTCTGCATAGTTTTTTTTTCAGAATATTAGGGTGCACAGATATTCTTCTATACTACAATACAGTGTCGGATATACTTTACTTTATAACTTGAAAAAGACATCTGATGAAATTTACAAAATACTCAACCTTTTAGGAGTATTTATATTAAATACAGAACTGGCTGACTATTAATGTTTTAAAGCTTTTGAAACGTGGTCACTGGAGAACAGTTGGTCAATCTGCGCTTAGCAAATCGTAACGGAGCATGGCAGCCTGTCATGCTTTGGTATTTTTCCACATGTGAAATTGGATCACAACCCAGCCATTGCCATTAGTTTTAAATTATAAATTACAAAGTCACCCAGCTGGTTTGAGACTGCCCAGTCTACAAACGCGAGCACGCAAAAGAAGCATATGAAAGGCCAGGTGTACTATACGAAATATAGCAATCTGCAAAACATTTTAATTATTAATACACTTCTCTATCCTCATTCACATGACACACACAAACATCCGTGTGTGTGTGTGGGTGTGTGTGTGTGTGTGTGTGTGTGTGTGTGCCTTCCAGCCGAGAGCATTTCCACGTATTACTGACAGGCAGACTGATTAGCCAGCAGCTGCTCTGCCCTGACCCATCTATCATAACACGAGAGAAATGGAGGCACAAAGTAGTGAGGGGGTACTAATGAGTGACAGAGCAGCAGAGTAGTGCAGGCACTGGTCCACTCCATCACTCATCATCAGGAAAGAGAGAGAGAGAGAGAGAGAGAGAGTGGCTGTGTTGGAGAGGCAGAGGGGAGGAGGGATTTGAAATATCCGGGCTGGAGTGAACTAGCGACGGTGATGTACTCCATCTATCTTAACTATGCCATGCTGGTCATTAGAGACCAGTGTGAATGTAGAGAAAGTCAAGCATCCAGAAAGCTAATGTCCAATTAGGTGGAATCTCGGCTCCTTGGCACTGCCTGGTGTTATTTACTATTCAAAAAGACCCTCAAATGTACATAGGACTAGAGGTGAAATAGGATAGGAACTCTATTCATTCGGGTAAGTTTAAACGTCTCAGTATTTACCACAGTGAAATTACAGTGAAATGAATAACAGGGAGCCGAATGTGACTTGAATCTCCTAATTAAACAGTATTCACTTCTCCTGCTCTACAGTGGATAAACTGAACGTTATAAACATCTTGGTATAATTTTTTTTGGGGCGGAAAATGTAAATCCTCTCTTGCGGACATTTGTTGCCTATTCTATGCACCTGCTTTTTTATTCCCCAACTGTTGCCTCGCCTAATAAAGCTCCATCTTTAACAGTCAAATGTCTTAATTACGGTAAAACATCTTCATATAAGCCAATAAATTGGCTATATATAGATATAAAATTGCCTCGACAACCTGGTGAGTTTAATTGTATGGGTTCCCCAACAGCAGGGGACATGCAGTCAGTTCACTGTTATATGTTAATTAAATTGTATTAATTGTCGTTGTGGGAGGCCTGAAGGAGATAAGACGTCTAAGAAAAAAAAAAAAAGCCTTGTTAAGCCCACTCTAGGGGCCAGAGCAGAACATGAAAAGATTCCCCATCTCCCTCAAGTCCCAAAGTGCCACAGGATAACACTATATTTTGGTTTAAAGCCAAAACAAAGGTAATTTATTTTACAAAGGATAGAGAATGAACAAAGAAGCAGTTTAGAAACTGATTTCACAGGATGGACAAAGGCCAACATAACAAACAAAATCCAACTCGCTGGGAATTAAGTGATAACCTGACCTGAAAAAAAATGTCTTCTGTAGTAGTGTGGTACTTTAATAAAGTTAGGACTAAAAGGCAGATATCAACAGTAGTGCAAATGACGGTGATAATGAATAAATGATGAACTTTGTTGACGAACAAAAAACAAGGCTACACTGTGCGCACAAAAAAACACTCCACTTTGATGTGCAGAGACAGCTGGTTATCTTGAGCGAGGTTGCCGAGGTGTCTCGCTAACACGGTTGCGTGTGTATTCGTGTAGTGTGCCGTGCCAGTGTGAACCGTCAATTGCGACCTGCTGAGGATCGAAACAAGCAAAATCTGCCCCTGCGCATGCAACACAAGACTTTTGGCTTAGTTGTCAGATTGTTGTAAAAAGACACAGGGTGCGTTTGCTAGTGAGGACACAGGTACCTAAAAATGTGACAGCGTGGTTTCATGGATGTGCCCATGCGGATAGATCCACACTCAGTCTTGCTCTCTTATACTTCCTTCTCCTGGCAGGCACCGAGACTCCTCCCACACCTCGCTGGTCCTCCTCTGTCGACCAATCACCCTTCTGGAATTCCTCCTTCCCATCAGTCCCCCGCGCACCTGACCCTCGTTTGCGTCCATGAGCTCCATGTTTACAAGGCCAACAGTCCCCTCTTCAGTCCTGTTTGCCAGACTGTCTGTTTCTTCCTTACCGGAGGACACCAGCCGTCTCTGCCTGTGAGTATCCTTGTCCCTGATACGTGAACCTGACAGTTCACTGTTAGCCGCGAACTTGTTGAACTTGTGTAGAACTGGCGTTGTGCTTGCCTGTGAGCAGCGTCCTGCTTCAGCCCTCTAGGGCTCGCTCATGTTTCTCAATTGAAAGTTTTATTTTGTTTTTTTCCAACAACCTCTGACTCTTCCTCAATTCTTTTCTTTTCACACGAATACACCCGTCATATACTTTAATGTAGTTTGATGTGGCTTAAAAAAAAAGAATCCTCAAATAAGCACCACCAACCAAAGACATTTAGTTTAAAGCTTTTCATATTGCTTTGCGCCTTAGTGTTCATAAGTGGATCCAAACGCACGCAAATTAAGACGGTATATTTCCATCGATAACATTTTTCCTAATTTTGACGTTTTTGTATGTTTGTTATTGTTGGATTCGAATCGGGTATTAAACTCTGCAAAATGCGGATTTTATGTGATGTGATATTACATTATCAGACATGGTTTTCCACCATTTACACTTTATGAGGCCTTGGATTGCTTTACTCCTGCGGTTAAATATGCAGTTGATAAAATGGCAGAAAGGCTTCGGAGGAATTTCCTCTTGAAAGCACAAATCACTTTGATGCCAAAAGAGCAAAAAGCTGTATCTTCAGAGCCCCAGTGTATTCAATCGAAAACGTAGTCCTGACTTCCACTTTTGGGCCAAGAGGAGCCGGTTGTAGCTCTGTGCCTGCTGCAGGGCTGATAAACTGGGTTTCCAGGTGAGCTCCTGGGACCTCCGCGGCTGTGAGACGAGTAAGCCACATGATCTGATGTTGGTTTACTTGATTTAACCATTGCCACTGGGTCCTTAAGAACATAGTCTTGAAAGGAAGTAATTCACACACAAAAAAAAAAAAATCATTTTTATTTTGGTGTAGATCTTGTCTGCAACATTGCAAACGTGCGTTACATTCATTCAGTCTTCTGATATGATCCCTGCTCCTCTGTGGTTGCAGGAATCCAATTGGATTTGAAACTCAACTTCCTCAGAGGTCCGAGCTCCATTTCTGGTGAACGAAAGGGGCAGCTGTGCGCAGGTAAGATAAGATCTTTTATCTTTATCACATTACAGCCATGGCAGGCAAAATGAATATGAGATTGAAAACATAAATAATAGCGTTCATTAATTAAGTTGATCTATGAAAAAATAAATGACTTACTGAATGCATATGCGTTTTACATTAAGATTTCAAGTCGAAAGATGAATCAAGTTTGAACTGTAATATTAATATGTTACAAGTATTTACCCTCTGGGGAGTATTTTGAGATGCTACAGTATATGTCACTTTAAAGCAGAGTGATAGTGGAGAGCCAGACGCACAATGCCATCCTGTGTGCATTTATTGTACTCTGAGGCCCCCTGAACAGCCGCGTACACTCATCAAACTGTGACTTCAATTGTGCTCAATGTTCGCTATTTGGCGTCCGTTGAAGCAGTTTCTCAAAAATTCTCCATTAATTCTCCGTTCTTGATTTTATTTCTCTGTGGGAGACAGCGTCAGATGGCCAGACTGTGTTGGCTGGACAATTCATTTCCTCATTTGTTTCCCAATCTTCGACATTCATGAACGGGTCCATGATATTTTTTTTTGTGTGTGGCGTGTTTGTGCGAGTGTGTGGGTGTTTCGGCCGTGCATGCCTGTCTGCCTTTCTTTTGACAGCTCACATTGCCTTGCTGTGAATGAATGCAATTGGGGGGCGGACACTTTGCGCAGCGGTGTGTGCAAATTTGTAGGAATGTGGAGCTTTTACTCTTGGACAGAAGAGTGTGTTCGTGTGCGCGCGTATGCGTGTGTGTGATAGAGAGAACATACTGAATTTTATAGTGAATGTTTGGGCCCTGTTTGTGTATTGTTTCTCACAGGCAGCTGCAGTATTCGCTGTTTTAGGTGGGCCACAGTCGTTTTTAGCACGGCAAGTGCCGAATATTGTTCATTTCACAGTTCAACAACTTCTCGCAAATAATCAATCCATAAACTGAAAAGTCCTGGAAAGGGGATTCGCTCGTCTGATTAAATAAATAAAAGATTTCAATGCAGACAGAGCTGGACATGCCCATGTCAAATGGTCTCACCTGATAAGGTTTTCGGACAGAAACGTTTCTTTTCGTCTTTATTGTCTGTATTCAAATGTTTTAACGTGTGCGTGCGTGCGTGCGTGCGTGCGTGCGTGCGTGCGTGCGTGCGTGCGTGAGGGAGAATGATTGGAGATACTGCACGTGTAATTGAAATGAATGGTTGCTCTTGCCAGGTAAGAGGCGAACCCCCTGCGTGTGTGTGTCCAGATATCGAATGTGTGGGTGAAAGCCTTTGTCCCTTTGGCACCACGGTGACACAATGAAGACAAAGCATTTAGCATTCCTGTCGTCCCCCTTTGGCCACGAAATGGGATTTTCCCAAACCCACACTCTGATCTGTGGCCCCTCGGCACATATGGAGTCATCAGTCATGCGGCTGGTGACCAAAGCTTTGTGTAGAGTGATACCATTTTCCCTCTTTAGGGAGCTGACACTCACACCCACCATTCCTGTATCCAGGCAAGTTAAAGTGCACCGTTCACAGCTCTCCGCAGGTTTGATTTGAATTTAAACAGATGGTCAGCATTTACCCAAGCAGCTGGTTTCACCTGCCACTGCATAAAGACCATCACCCATTAAATGGCTGAGCATTCATTGACTGCAACGCTCCTGGTCATGTCTTGTATTCCAAAAAAGTATTACAACTAATGGTTATCTATCATTCAGCATAATTGCATTTTTAATGTCATTGGTGAGACACTTGGAGGATTTTTGTCCACCTTCTCCCCAGGAACACGCACATGACACACATGGACCTACACCCCCCCCCCCCCCCCCCCCCCCCCCCCCCCCGCCCTCCCCTCGGCAACATTTCTTCCATGTGTGAATTGATGTTGCATAGAAGATAAAATGGGCTCGTCTGGGTAGAAACAGCTTCACTTCACAGGTCCTCTGCTGTGCCTGCGTGTGTTTAGGTGTTGGGCCTATAAATGAGATCCATCTTCTATAAATCATCCAGTGTTTTTCTTTTTTTTAAACCGTCTAATCCACCACATCATTCACTCATTCTGTTTTGTTTCATCATATCCTCCTTCCTACTCCATCACCATTCGCTCTCCAAATTTATTTCGTCCATCCATTTCTTCTTCACTGCTCAATGATCCCGCCTTTCCCTCTTTTTCTCCAGCCCCATCACTTAAACGTCTTTTCTTACTTCTTCCCATCAGTCACCTCCCCCCCTCCCCAGGTTACCTCTCCCTCTCCTTATCTTTCCTCTGTTTATCCTCTTCATTGTCCATCTTTTCCTTCCAACACTTGACTGCATTTTTCCTGCAGGCTGCCAGTGAAATGTTCTCTCACCATTCACTACCAGCTTTGGCTCTCTCCCTCCCTCCCTCCCTCCCTCCCTCCCTCGTTCACACCTAGATCCACGACAGGTTCCATCAACCCATCAAGTTTGTCTCTCCATCTTCTTCCGCTCTTTTGTCTCCTGCTGACAACATGCATCTCTCATACAATATAACTGAGCATGCTCTCATGTGCACCTGACTCTGCTAGCTCAGATTATTGTGTTAAGACGAGAAATATACCTCATCTGCCCTCAAACCCAGATTATTGCTCTTTGAATGAATTATTTTATCACCACATTGATGCCAGCTTGTGTTTGATGGAGGGAATCCTTGTGACTCAGAAAAATGATGAATTGAAAGCCAAACATCAGTTGCATTTTTCACATCTGATGTTATGTATGCGGAATACAAATTGAATACAATTTAAGTATGTATTTTGATGGTTAGAATAACTTCTGGGGAAATAAAATGTCAAAATATGAAATATGCACGAAACAGTGTTCCCATTGGTAAACCTCAGTCAGCCTAATGGGCCGCACAACAACTTTACCATTCCCTTTTTAAGTAAGCATATAAAATACCAAGGGAATGTATATTCCGTAAGTCAAGTGCATGCTGGCAGAGCTCATTTTGTTTTTGAGGCTGCAAATAATGAAGGGACATTGTCCCAAATACTATATGAGTTCATTCATGGTGTGGCAAACAATGTTACAATCCTCCATGTCTTCTATTGGTCTTTAGATACCATAGGACGTGCTGTGAAAAAAATGAACACATACTTTGAACTTTACCACAGGAAGATGTAGTGTTTATTGCCTCCAGCGAAGAAGATTGTGTTTTCATTGCTTTTGCATCACTCTGACTCAAAAACGACTGAATCGATTTGCACGAGAATCCGCTGATTTGTGGGACAGACGCAGGAGGTTATGGAAATTCAGTCTTTTTTGACGTTCTTATACATCTGATATCATCAGGCGTTATCCTTTGGCAGTTGTGTGTGCTCTCCCAGTGGCTTTCCAGTTGGTAAAACTGAAGTTCAGACCATGAATACATTACGTTGATTATTCAGCAGTTTGGCTCATTATTAATTCATTGATAGTGCCGCACTATTTAATATATTCTTTATAAAGGCTCACTTTATTTCAAATGTCATTTCAAAAAATGTGCACGTCCCTCCTCGACCCATCGGCGTGGCTTTTTGCTCTATTGTATTTCAACCTTATCCATAGTGCGAGCCAATGACTATTGTTTCATTGCCGTTGCCGTCCCCTTTTCGTTTTGTGCCATTTCCCTCCAGCAACCCTCCCCTTCTCATCTGCACTCATGTCAAGCAGTGGTTTTAGTGATGAAAGATGAAGCTCGTCGGGTCTCCTGGCGCATGCAAGATTCAGCTTGTTTATCCGCTGGCATTGATCTGAAAGAGTGTTGAGGTTTACGGTATGATGAGATCTGCTTCCTATTATGAGTCTGTGGTGGCCTGTGTGATAGTTCAGCTATTGATGAAGCACCTAGAAATCAAATGATGCACTAACCAGGGCTGCTATGGGGGAGGGCAAACAAAGTCAAAAGGTACAATGTTCTTTAATGATTCTTGTCCTCTGTTTCAATCCATCCCCCTCTCTCCCTCCTGCCATTTGTATTGCTATTGTGTTACTTCTACATGTGCATGAGGGTTCTGTCTTGTCAAACGACAGTATCAATCATTAGATAGGTGTCTGTGTTAAGGTGAAACAAAACTTAATCACAGGAATCGGTTGCGGTAGACGCGCACTCTGGTCCCCGTCATGAACCCACGGTTTACCATCTTCGAAACGGATACGTGCAGCATGACAACACCCACGAGGGTCACGATGCAAAAGTCCGACCGGTTTAATGCACGCAACGGGGAGCTCAGTGGATTTCTGTGGCCTCCGCAGTCTCCAGATGTGAATCCAGTCGGGCCCCTTTGGACAAGGGCAGCATGAACAGAAACACAGAAATGGTGTGATGCAGTCATAAGGTCAAAAACCACACACTATTGGTATGATGTGGCTATGGTATTGCTGAGTGTCTGAGTGTCTATCATATTATGTAACCAGTGGAAAATTATCAATTGGCAACTAAAGGCACAGCGCAACCACAATCTTCATTTGTTTGACCTTCAGTGAGATTAAAATGAGATTAAACATGTGTCCTCACCGCACTGTGATGAATGAAATGGGCAGCTGAAGAGGAGCATAAACATAACTGTGACTTTAATAATAATAATTTTCTTTATGAATCAATTATATGTGTCACGTTGCAGCGTTTCCACTGCATGAATACCATGGTACATTCAGAGAAAGAGCTAAAGTGATGCTCTATGGGATTGCATAATTACCCCAAATTGTGCTTTCGCAAATCTGTGGTCGTGTGAATACACCACATACGCACACTGAAGGACAGGGATGCACATGGCACGCAATCGGACGGCATCTAAATATGACACTGCCTCACGCACCTACTGGGTAATTTCATTATTGAGTCCTGGAGGGATGACTTGTCTGCGACTGTCGTTTTCTCTTTTCGCTTCAGAATGAATAAAATCATTGTGCCTAATGAGGTGAGTCTCATTGAAGCTGCTCTCAGGTGGCAGGAAAATAGATTTTTGAGGCATCTGCTGGTTTAAATCACACTGCTCCTTGAGAGCGGAAAAAGTCAATGTCCCAGTATTCCAGCCCAGTACAGCAAGACAAAGATACATGTTATGTAACGTTAGATTTTTTTCAAAAGAGTGCAGCCGGTGCAGATAAACCCCTCGCCCGCTTAAACTGTTCACCAATTAACCACTGATAATACAGTGGTGACAGTGTTGATAAATGTGCTGCCATTACCTGACAGCTGGTGATGCTGTGAACCACGCGTGTAGCCTTAGAGAGCAGTTTGAGGTTGGATTGAGGAGGGTTTGGAGACCGCACTTTTAAACCTTTGCGATGATTTTAAAATTGTTCAAAATGCATAGGCACTATCCTGTCTTTGTTGGCGCATTTTGGTTGTTTGCAATGGTTTTTGCAGTGCAAAAAATGTGCACTCCCATTCTGTCATTTCATTTTAAATGTTTTAGATTATACACCAGCCAGTCCTTAATATGTTCAAATCACAGTGAAATTGAGGGGATTTATTTGCTTCTTGTCTGTATTGCCATGAAGCAGAACACAATTTACATCCAGCCAAATACTAAGATCCTATTAGATGTTGCTTGGGGTATTAAACACACTTTGATAAGTGTAAATATCTCAAACATACAGTATGATCATATTCAATGGCCCAACACCTTCACTTGTGCTGTTTGTGTGTATTGGGCTCAGCGTAATCGTCTGGTAGAATGAAAGCAGAGGCTAAAGACGCGTGTCATGAATGCTATCTTTCTTCAGAAATAACATCTTCAGTGTAATCCTCGCAGGTGCTCACCTTTGAAAGACGGTTTAGTAAACAAATCCCCGTCTTTCAAGTGGGGGATGCGGTTTAAATGGAATCAGGAACCTCATGATGAACAAATTTTTACTTCAAGATAATTTTTTGTTCTGCCCATAACTGTAACACAAATCTGAAAATCAAACAGCGTGGTGTGCTACATCATTTGACTGTCCATTTGAAAGCCAGCTTTGTCTGCACACATGATTAACCTGATTCAACGGGATTATAGCTGCACTTAATGTATGTGTTTTTTGGCCCTTGAGCCCTTATTAAAGGGTGATGTGGATAAAGATAAAAATATAGGGGGAAAAAAGAGGGGAATGATTTGCAGATGGAGGTCAAGCTGGCACTGCAATGGAATCGAGGACCTGCTGCTCAAGGTGTAAGCCCATTGGGGGGAAGAAAATAGTTTTCTGTGATGAGAGCAGACCGAGCCAAAACAATGAGGTTGTAAAAGTCAATGAGAGCAATGCGGTCCGTTTTTGCTGTTGCTAGGCAACCACCAAACGTTATTTTAACATATAGTTTGCAAGCAGAGGGTTTGCACTGGCTCTCTACCCCACATGTGCACATATGGATGTGAGTTAATGGCATATATTACAGTTTTGCATTTTTAACATTAAACTGGAAAGGGAGCTAGGGTTAGTTAAGCGAACTAACAGTAAGTACACAAACTAAGCTTCCGTGTTGTCTCTGATCAAATAAAGGCTCATTCAATTCACCGGACTGGACAATAGTGTAAAAAATACATTTCTGTTCTGTGGAGTGGAATATTTTACAAATTGAGGCCTTGCCAAACAGGTGCTTGCAGCTGAAGTAAGAGGATACTGAAGTAAGACCCTTTCCTTGGGTGTGAGACTGACCGCTCACAGTAGCGTCACGCAGCAGGACCCCTTGCAGGCAGAGCCCAGTGGACGCATGCCTAATCTTATATCATCCCACCGCGGTATCAAAAAGAGTCTCGAGTATGGAGTATTTTTCTGAGCATCGCTGTCGAGTTTGAAATTCTAGTATCGTGGCAACCCTGCAAAAATCGTCCCTGCACGTCTATGTATACATTGTTTGACATTGTTTGTTTGTATTGTGCGTACAGTGGCATACAGCCAGCAGGGCACAGGAGGGCAACTGCGGGGCATTACTCATCCAATGAGATGTTTTGATCACTCACAAGTAGAATCTCCTTTGGAATCATCACTTAGTATGCTGGACACACAAACATATGCGTGTACTGTACGTATGTATACATATAAACAAATAAATACATCAATTCATACACATTCGTACCCATCCGTGCGTGTGCACACATCTATCCAGGCACCCCAAACCTCTCTTGAAGCAGAGGGAGTCGATGAGGCATCAAAGTTCAGGAGTATTTCACTGACTAAATCCTCAGTGATGCAGAATTCCCCCCAGCACGGATTGAACAATGAGGAACATTTCCCCCTGTGCTCTGTACCTCCTCCTCGCATGCTCAGGCAAGGTATCAATTTCCTAAAGTATGTTGACTAATTCCTGTCGGTTATTGCTCTGCCCACAGTGAACCGCTATCGTGAGGACATTAGGAGACTGACTGATTCAGTTGTTCTTGTCCTGGGTCCCTCTCCTCTCCTGTGCATCAGCGTTGCAGTCATCCCTATGATGACTCACTGAGTACCGAAATGCGCTGTTTCATTTGTGTCCGTAAAACACCCACTCGATATGCTTTACTAGTTTGAGGCTGTAATGCGGCTTTCAGTCCTCCTGCCGTTGTCACAAACGTGCCTGAGATTCCTGTTTGTTGATTTCCTCTTTACCGAAATTCTCCGGGGGTGCTCTCCCGAGGATATAAGGATATTCAAAATATATAGAACTTCCGCAATGGAATTCTTGGATAACATTTTTGAGAAATACTTTGTTCTCTCGTCGGCTTGTTTGGCGCCAAGAGATAATTTAATAACCATCACATGGAAGAGTTGAGAGGTAAATCTTCACAAAGGAGAAGATGGGACCCATTAGAATACACTTAATGCTTGAGCCTGTTAATGTTTGACGTGTTGGACGTTTTCCTCCTCTCTGTATTTACATGGCAGTGTGTGTACTTGCATTTGTGTTACTTTTCCTACATATAGTGAATGTTTATTTGATCATAAATCAAACTCCCCAAGTAGAACAACAGTTTGTTCTGGTCTGGCAGAAGTGTAGCATAAATCAGACTATTTAGCATTTTGCTGACTCATGGCTTTTCCTGCCTCACTCAGGGTTTAACCAATCCTGCTCTGCAAAAAGACAATCTCAAATGATCTATGGTGGCCTGGGGCTTATTATATATCTTGGTTTTCATTGGACCCAGTGAGGAAAGACGGTGTGATGCACACAATACATTAGAAGGAAGTAGATGTAAACTGCCTAAATTGATATTTTCTAGTAAAACGCCGAAACAGCAGTCACAACGTGCATCTCTCCATTTACGAACACAAGGTGCGAGGTTGTGTGTATTTGTCGTGCGCATTGCCACTTGCGTCACCAGCCCTTTCCCCCGTCTCCCATTTTTCTTTTCAATCTTGCTCCTCCATCTCCGCTTGGCTCTAATGACATCATCCGTATATATTGCAGTGGTGTGTGCTCAGTGTGTGTCATTTTGCTATCTGTGTGTTTTCGTGAATGTGAACACTGCAACAAACAGATAAGCCCTCTGCGCACCCAGTTCATTATATTGACAAATCACTCTGTATAGCGCGTGTCTTTGTATCTGCGTGTGTGTGCGTGTTAAAGTGGAAATGAACTCATAAATACCCAAATGCAGATGGTGCACTGTTGAATCTGTCACTGTACACTTGTAACAACATCAAACTCTTTGAGTGTTTCTGTGATTACCGTTAACCCTGACACAATAATGTCAACTTGCATTTGGATGAGGAGATACTGAGAGAACACGTGCGTCATACAGCCATGCATGGGTGTGAATGAGTAATAATAAACATCACGTTTTTTTTCAAATAATTGTATTAATATTTGACATCAGACTTCCATCACTCCTGACCTAAATATATTACCCTATAATATATATTGGGCTGATGTGACACCTTTTATTTTTTTCATTAATGTCAGATCTTGCGTTTTGTCTTAACTATACAAAGAGCATGTAAGAAAAATGACAGCTTTATTATGCGTGGTTTGATCCAAAAAGCTTATGTGTATAAAAATCCACAGTTTGATCCACAACCTTTACATCTTGTTTGAAACTGGTTACGCTTGAAATGTCCGAAAGCTATTTTCTTATATCTCTGAGCTGTAATAAAGCGTATCTATAAATAATAATACTTATTTTTATAAAATAAAAACCAAGGAAATAAACGACAGGGATTTTTTTACTTGAAACGTGTGCTTGATTCGATTATTACACAGTACTGTGTGGGTTTGACATCTCACACCAGTATTTCAAATATGCATGAAATGATTGTATGTCAATGCGATTGGCGTGTGCCCAGTGGATTCTCTGGAGGGCAAGAAGGAAATTCAGCAATTTAGATTTATGCAAATGGATTAGACAGTTATGAGGCAGGAGTCAATAGAGCAAATGTCTTTAGAACTTAATATCAAGCTCAGAGATTTTCCCCGTCTGCAATAATTATTTATTGAATGAAATGAAATGAAATGAAAAGGTGCAAATCTGAGGAACTAAACTGCTCTGTGCGAAGAAAATGGAAAGAGACTCATATTTATCGTGATTGATCAGTTATGCCATGTTCCCAGCTTGTTAGCATTTGAAATAGGAGCTCGACACATACAGTAACTACTGGTGACAAGTAGATTAACTACTGTGTGCCCCAGAGCTGGACAGGCCACAGTTTTGCCTGTGCACAGCCTGTTTACATTTCTCTTTTTGTTTTCACAAAGTGAGTAAGATAAAAAAAAAGCCCCAATGTCAAATCCAGAAATTAGACATTTGGGAGTGACTTGGCTGCTTTTAATTAAGATTTTAAACAAGATGTAATCAACATGACAGAACATCATATTATTTTGTGTCTTTCAGGTGCTGCTTTCTGTTTCAATAAGGCTTTGACAAGACAAAATTGGAAAAAAAAGATGCTTTGCAAACCTGAAAGAGCCACATTTAGTCCGTTTTGGAAAAAAGATTAAAAATATATATAAACCGGTGAAATGTTTATACCATTAGCTAAACTGTGTCCAAACCAATCAAAAGAACATAAAAGAGAATAGATGGAAGAATCAGTTGGGGAAAAATAAAATGAAGACGATATCGTTTATTTTCCAAAGTGATGGAATGTATATTTAATCAATCAGTCACACATGTAAATAAGGAGCAGTGGCAACATGTTTAAATAGTCTCCACTTCATTTGTGTAAATTAAACGAAACACAAGAGAGAAAGACAACATTTAGGGAGCTGGAGAAGCTGAGAGAGAACATGAGTTTGAGGTGGCACATGACTTATTGGCCAACAGTGTCAGGTGTGTGTCTGTAATTGTGTACTTATACTTATTTTTCCCAATGTGCTTGATCATAATCTTGACCACACATTGGCCTGAAATACACACATTTGATTTGACACAAACACACACACAGCAAATACAGACTTGTGTAGGGTGATTTATCAGTGATGACGACAAGACTTGAAATAGCATCTTTAATGTCCTTCTCTGTCACCGGAACACTGTGCGGTGTTGCGTGCAGCCTGCCTTCGTGTGTGAGTCAGACAGCATGTAATGTGTGTTTTATAGTCGGCCTGCGCGCATGTTTCACTCTAAAAGGCTTTAGTCTTACGTGTAAGTATCATGACGTGGGCAGACACGCCACGGTTCGCAGTGTGGGTTCAAAGTTTGCGTGTTCGCGTGGGATCTGCTGTTGTTAGGCTCCAACTACCGATCAAATGTGACAACTGAGAGGGTATACCGAGGATTCCTGCTGCTTAAAATCCACACATCTCCCAGCGTTTGACTTTCATCTCGTTTTTTTTTTTCATTCCTAGTCCTCCCTCTCTGCTCTCTGGGCCCCTGGAGAGTGTACTCTGCACCGGCGTTTTCCGCTCGCTACTGTACACACGTTTGATGGGAGATTCGGAGACTATCGGATGGGACAGCGGAGTCGGCAGCGGCATCACATCTGATTACTGGGAGCGCTGCGATTTTGCTGCTGGCTCCCTGACTCCTGTGACGATGTTGGTACTAGCACGCCACAGGTGTATCTCTGGTACCTGAAAGCATCCACTATGGTTCCTGCAAACTTCCGGACCAACAGTTTTTAGCTTTTAACTCGGAAGTCTTCAACAGGGGGTCCACGGAGGTGGTGGTCCCAAAATGTTTGGTTGAAAAGACAATCTTTCTATATTTAAATGTTTCATTTCCAACCCAACATGAATATATGAACCTGTGTGTGAACTGAATAGCTTAGTATTGAATGCACAACAACAGGGTAGCTATGTTTATACATGGCACTAGGCCCAGTTTAATATAAATCACATTTGCATTTATAGTAGGGGGTCCCTGCTCCATCTTTACATCGTTTTGGGGGTACTTGGCCTGAGAAGCATTGGAGGCCCCTGTTTCAACTGGATTATGGGCCACTTTACCACAGCGCAGTGAAAACATATATAGCTGCCCAAGATGTGTTCCTTAAAATGTTTGTTTATATGGAACTACTCGGGCGAGAATCATACTGTAAATATGACAGGAATCTCTGGGATTGGCGTTCAAGGCGGTTTTGGCCGTCCAGAAAATGACAGCATGAGCTTCTGGTGCGCGACAGCGGCGGCACTGAAGCATTTGCACAGCTGGTTATGTGTTGTGGCAACGCGCTGGCCCCCAGATGACACATCTGCTCAACTGAGAAAACTCACGAGATTGATTTTGATCGGGTTAGTAACCTGACAGAATATGCAGAGTGCAATGTAGCCCTTAAAACCCACAGAGGCTTTTTCGACAATTTGGCTGCATCATATTCATTAACTTTTAACTGAATTTTTTATTAGAAGTACAATGGACATTGACTCCTATGGTACAGTTCCGTGCTAGATTAGTCTTAACTGTTGGTCTGTAATAAGATTCATTCACACATGCAATATTAATTGACTGCAATCATTATTTGTGCCAACGTATAAATCTGTGTGTGTGTGCGTGCGTGGGTGCGTGCATACGGTACATGCAGTGTTTGCTTGTGTCTATGAGCAGAGGGCTCATTTGGAGTCCGAAAATTGCACGCCCTCCCTCCTTCGAGGTCACACACTGGACACGCATGGATTTGGTTCGGTGTGACTTATAGTTCCTGAGGAAATCATTCGTCTTCGTCTTTCAGGTTTTACGGCACTTGGCATCCTTTAAGATGCATTTCCGCTCCAGGGAAATCATTATCTCTAATGTCCATCACAAATAAACATCAATGAAACCGCTTAGACCTCAAAGAAAGCACACTTAAAAACTTAGTCACTTTTTCATTATGACAGTGCCATTATACACCAATGCAGGCCAAATAGATTGATTCAAGCGAACAACCGTGCCCAGCTATGTAGATGAATGATGGATGTTCAATTCCACTAACCTTGTTGTAATTACCCTGCATGTCTTTGGACTCTGGGAGGAAGCTGGAGCACATGGAGATAACTGGCATATTTATAATTTACACTGTGAGATGTGAGTAAAAAATTACCCACTGGGGGGGTTAAAAAAAATCACCAACCAAAACCGGCCTCTTTTTTTTTTTTTTGTCTTTATTCATTCAGATTGGCTGAGCTGAGACACGGTGCAAGAGTTAAGTTAAGTTAAGTCTAAGTAAGTCTAACATAAACCAAACATATTTTACACTTGTGTATTCTGTGAAACATTTCTTTCTAATCACATTTTTTTCTTCTCCATTTCAAATCCTTACAACTCTCCGTCACTATTTTTATGGCAGATGAGCTCCCAAAAATCTCCCGAGCTGGCCTCTCTTGCGTCGTGTTCCCATGGCAACCGCCAGATGTAAGGTAAGCTGCGTCATAACCACACAACTGTTTTTACTGGATTGGCTGAGTTTTCAATATGGGTATTAAGATTTTTATCGTTTGTTCTGCGGGACTGACGTGTGAAAATGATGAGTGCCCTCAATGGCTAGGCATGATCGAGGAAGGACAGGACAGGATCGTTTTTTGTTAATTGGTTCTTCCAATTCTTCTGTGAAGTATTAATAATGAGTTGCTAAACAACAGACAGGGAGATGTTATATTATTAAATCTCGACCTGATAAGTACCACTGCTGAGCAGCTACTGGTGCATCACTCATCGCCTTATTGGTCGGGAATTAAAAGTGAAGTGATGCCTCCTGCTGAGAGGTTACCAGGCAGTTCCTCCTAACTCTATGATTACCCCATTGTCTGCTGATATACAGTAGTGTCGCCTCTGCGGAAGGGATACAGGAGTGGTTCCTTGAATCCCTTCTCCCGTCACCTCCTGTTTTTCTGCTCCCTGAAATTACCCGGGGCAGTTATTGTAGCAATGGCACAGTGCGTTCCTTAACAAGTGGGAGGCAGCAGGGTGCCCAGTGAGTGTTGCCATGATTTACAACAACATTCACATCCATGCTGCGTTCCGATGCTTTGGTGAGGAAGCGGAAATAAACGGAGGAGACGGAGAAGGATTCGAACGAAGCATACACTTTTTACGATTGATCTGTGTGGTGAGGCCTTAACATAGCAGAACAAACTGCTTTCAAAAGATTTTTGAGCAATTACCTTTTTTTCAAAAGACTGGCGAAAGTGATTGTTTAAAAGAAATGATTTAATATAGAGATACAATATACCGTCAAAGTAAATCGATTTTTTGGGCGCATAAAATTTGACTTTGACCAATTGCATCACAACTATGTACTATTGCTTGTGAGAGCTTGAAAATGACAAAAGTATTGTTATATACATTGGTATATGATTAATGAGTACATTTTTGGGAAAGTCTTTGTCGTCCAGGTCCTGGTATTTCTGTGACACCCAAAATTGTGAACCATGTTGTTAAGTGTGCACTGCATCACAAGTGTTTGTATGGCTTGTTGTCGTAATTCAAGAAACCCAAGATCGCCGGTTAAATCATTTTATTGGATTACATCAGAACACGGATCATCTGGGATTTCTGGGTACGTGCGTGTTCATGTACAGGAGGGGAAAAGGCTGGACGGCTTTGGGGGAGAGAGTTTTGGATTAAAGCCTGACACGTGGGGAATTGTTGCCGCTCCGTGTTATCTGCCAGCCACCAGGCACGCAGCAGAGTGTCTTTTGAATCACAGCAGTGGCAAACAACAGACTGTGGGGAAAAAAATGAACCTCACACAAGTTAACAACTGCCTTTGCCACCTTTTCATTTCTGGTGCGGGAGCAACCAGTGGGCTCTGCGGTTGGTCTTTCAGAGCTGCAGTTGCGTGCAATTCTTTTTCAAAGCAACCAGTGTGTTGGTGGTTGAAAGGGTTCTGCTGCTGTCACTTTGTTTTTGTTCTAATGTTGTACAGTGCCGGCACACGGGTGGAGGGGTGTCGCATTTACGTCAGACCTGTGTCCTTTGTTGCTAAATAATGCGGTGGCGTTGGGCTTGCTTAAGAGGACATTTCCCCTCTCAGCAACCTACTTATGGGAATTTTAAGACATTTAAGCTCTGTGGGATAATTACACGCATGCAGGGGGTTGACCCTCCGAGGTTTGATTCAATCCTTGTAGTTACCCATATTTGTTTTTTCTCTTTAAAAAACTTTCGGGATGATGACTAGCAATTCCTCAATTCGGCCCCACCGCTGACATTGCAGAATAACTGGAATCACCCTCAAAAGTGATGAATTAATGAGATTTTTTTCTATTGCACCGTGTTTTCACACAGAATCATGTGGTCATTTAGCTCATAATGTTTCCGGGCTTTTCAAGCGACTCTAGATCCCTACTGTCTGTGCCGCTTAAATTGATGTTGTCGAGCTATGACTGAACCATCATATTACGAAGGGGTGCCGTTGAAAGTGAATTCACTTCCAGAGACAGGCTCACTACTGGACATAGTACAGGCTAATTACTTCCAAGAAGCTTGCCAAGTGTACAAAATGTGTTGTTGTTAATCCTTTTTTCACTGACTTCCAAACAGGCCCACAATAAGCTGCATATGTTATTTTTTCCCTCAGAAAGAACAATATAACTATATGTCTATAGTGTATGCTTGAATTATATCACCATTATACTAAAACATTCTTGTTTTGTTCCCCACTGATTTAAAATAGCGGTTTCTTAGACAGTGTCCGAATTCTAACCAAACTCAGACTTACTAAAAGAAGCAAACTTGTTGGCCTTTATGACAACATCCGGGTGACAGTGATCATAATAATGCAATTTTTTTCTTTGTGTGAAATCAGATTTGCATCTGCTGTGTCCGCAGGCATTTTAACAACCTGCTGATCTCGATAATGAGGTCATATGGGGCCTCACGTGGTTTCCAGTGACAAGCATGGCGATGGTGTTTTCCATGTTTTTCCTGTTGCAGGAGACGCATGTGAGAAAGCACAATGTCATTTTGCAGCCTGCAGATGATCTGGCGGCCGATAGTCACGTGTCGTGATCATCCTCTCTGCTGAGTGCACGGTGGATTCCACACACTGCAGTGAGGCGGTTGACGATTTGAGACACGGCACATGTCTGCAGGCGTGCCAGAGGCACAGTGGTGCGCTGGGCTACATGTACTGATGATGTGCGGCTTTGATATTTTTCATTAGTGCTAAGAATTGTGTTCCATAGCCAAAACAACTTTGGAGGAAAGATTGGTTTGGGCTGAATCCTAAACTGATCACATTTTGCTGATTTGATGTGGTTCAGGTTGGAGCTGCAGCAGATGCCTGTCTGACTGGATGTCCGGCACACTGAGGAGCTGTAATTACCTGCGCTCAAAAAAACAAAAAACTGGGACATTTGTCTACTTGTCACTGACGGGTTCTCAGACCGGACACCATCTTCCTTAATTTGATCCTTCCACGAGTCGAGTGAGGCCCCAGAGCAGAGGACACGTGTCTACACACCCACGCACTCAACTGTTTAACCACATGCTTTAATTGCTGTGTGACATTTTGGCAGTATTTCATACTTTATCTAAAAGACTTTAGGTTGCATTTAGGGACACAACAGAATAATCAGTCCTGCAGCCTACACTCCCTACACAGGATGTACGCTTATTTAATAATAATATTTTATACAATAATCAGTGACTGAATTGTTTTCTCGTCAGCTTATTCTTTCGCCCCCAAAACATTTACCTGATCCTTTCTTTCATTCATGATAATAACGTGTACAAGTCTTCCTCTCGTTCCGTTAAATTGCTATGTTGATGAGTTGCGGCCTCCCGTACTTAGATCGTGAGGCATACGGTGTGTGCAGTAGTTTGTTGAGTTGAAAAAAAACAACCTGAAACTCCTCACTTCCTCACCGTCCGGGCTCAACTTTTCTGCACAAGCTTAACTTTTTCCTGGTCTAAGGCACAAAAGGGAAACAACGCGAGCGAGACGGAGATAGAAAGTAAAGGTGACAGTGAGAGGGAGGAGACTGACGCGGGGATATCTTTAGCTTGGACATACAGAACTCCGTTTCGCTCGTCTCCTCCGTCCCGGATCTGGTTTTTCTCCCGAGAGCTGACAAGTGAAAACAAAGGCGAGACAGACACTGACAGCAACACAACAGGGGGTCCCACATCTGAGACCACACAGGATGTCTGTCATCCCAAAAGACCCTTGTCACGCAGTAACTCAGTGGAAGCTAAACTTTTGGATTTCTGCGTTGAGATCAAGTATGTAGTAAATTCTAGTGGCGTCTTTGCAGTCTGGGGAATAAACGTTTGGAAACACTCTTGAACCTTTTGGGGGGCGCTTGTAACAACAGAGGTAAAAAAGGAGTCACTAAAAGGGTGAGATTGTGTTATTGGATGAAGTAAGATTGTACAGGCATGTACAGTAGGTGCACATGGTGAACTTGCCGGTGACGGAGGCAGGTGTAGATAAGGGACGGTGTAACCACGAACAGAGGGCGCCGAGGTGACAGACAGTCAGTAACGGGTGAGTGTCGTCCGGACGGATGGAAAATGACAGGCGTGGGAAGATGAAGGAAGGACGGGAGCGGGTCGTGACGCAAACGTGTTTTTTTCTTCAGTTTTCACGGCTCAGGTCATGCGCCCTCTCACCCGCGGACTGGCGTTCGGCAATAACATCATGCACTACTTCCTCCTGGAAGCAGCAGCAGCAGCGTGACCTTTCCCGCCACTAATCACTCATCTGAAATATCTTAACAAAGAGGCACAGGGCCCCACATGAAAGGGATTGACGGCGGGGCAGCAGAGGTCCACTGAAGTCAGGCCGAGGCAGAATCGGCACTAATGGGATATAGCGGCTGTGCCAGGATACACCGCTGGTGTATGGCGTGCGCGTGTGTGCGCATGTGCACGTGTGCATGTGACTGTGGTTACATCTCGGATTGTCGTTTGGGTTCATACTGGGACAGCAGTTTACAGCATTTCAGTGGTTAATTTAAAAAAGAAAATGTGAATACAATTGATGTCATGCTGTCGTCTTAGTGTGCGTGCGCACGCGTGCCCCGTGTTTGCTTGCGTGTGTGTGAGACAGACCGAAAGAGTGAGAGAGCGATATAAAATAAAATGTCGTCAAGACAAGATGAGCCTCCGAGTCTCATCTGTCTGATTAACGTTCGCTGTCTGCCTTTTAGCTTTTTTTGCTTTCAAAAGTACAGGGACTGTTTGCTTTCCCAGAGATGAAAAGATGGTGTCCGCGGTCTCTCCGTTTGACATGGTCATTAAAATAGTAAGGAACGGCAGCGAAGGTGAAAGAATCCCTGTCTCAGGAGATGGTTGACACCACCGGCACTTATCTCACTGTTCAGAGTACACAGAGGTTCCCTGTCCAGCTTGTGAGACGATAGCCTGCTGCCTGCCATATTATAGCTCGAGGTGTGACCTGTGACCAGCTATGTGCCAACTTAAAATGTTGTTTGCGTCATGAAAGTGTTGTTCGCATGACAGATATCTTTGACCAAAAGAACTGGTCCATTCGCAGGATTGGAGTTGTTTGCCATGCACAGGAAATGTAGCATGGTTTTATGTATCAAAAAGCGAAACAGTGTCAGAGAAATGTTTGCGAGAGGATCATTTGCGAATTTCGCATAGCCAAGTTGTACAGAGTTGGTAAATGCTGGATTGAGTTTAGGTGTAGTGCCGGGAAAAAGATCAGGATAAGATAACAGATGTTGTTGCTAGATGTTACCAACAGGAACAAAACGCCCAAGTGTTGTGTGCCCATGACCTAACCACAACATCCTGAAACACGTTGATGTATGCAGATGTGTTGATGCTGTTTGTTTAACATCATAGTCGGGGCAGTGTTTTATCATCAGACATATTTTCGAGTTGAAATGATTTGAATAATGTTACGGCGGCAGACAGATAAATCCCGAAAAACACATATGAGATAAGAGGGAAATTAAAAGACCTAGAACTAAAATGCACTACCCCAGTATACAAAGTCAAACCATAAGACGAAAGCCCCCCTCAAGGGAAAGACACTGGAAACGATCTGATGATATGATGCCCCCTATCAAACAAACAGAGTGGAAAGCAAGATATCTCAAAAGGGAACACCACACCTGGCATGACAATCATTTCTGTGAGGCTCTTGCTTTGCCGCAACAGAGGTAAACAGAATGATGGGACAAAGAGGAGAGAGAGAAGGAGGAGTGGAAAGTTTTTTGTGATATCTGCCTGCAGGACAGACAGTGGCACCATTAATCAGACAGACGGGAAGAGACAGGGTAGAGAGAGATGAGTAAAAGGATGAATCCTGAAGGAGGATTAAAAAAAAAAAAAAGAAGCAAATAGACGCATGGAAATGTCTTACAACCCTGGCCACCTTGTTTTGTTGTGGGTGCGTATCCACTCCAATGAATAGGAACACGAGCTAAATGTCCCTTATAATGTAACGGCGTCGGATGTAGACAGAGAGACAAGAGGGCGGCGAGGTATCCGACAGGAAGCAGATTGAAACAGATAAGAGGCGGGAGCAATAGACAGTGGCAAAGAGATCCTGAAAGGGGCGAGGGCGAGAGGGGAAAGGTTGGGAGGCGGTATGAGGCGAAGCCGTGCGTCGAAGTCATCGTAATGAGATCCCTGCAAGGCCGCGTGGGACGATGTCTGTGCGCCACCGCCCGGAGAGTGACTCACCGCGAGTGACAGAGAGAGATAACGCAACTTTTCTCCGCCGCCTCAAACTTTCTGAAACCTCACCTCTACAAGTGATTTGTCTGCGAGAAACACGGAGGCACAGTGCACGTGCCGCACGCATCCACGACGACGATAATCCCCGGAGACTTATAATGCGATTGGAGCAGTGGGTGCGGGGCAGGATCACTGCAAACCTCAGATCCGCAGGCGGGAAAAACAACAGGGGGGCGGGGAGAAGGCACAAAGCTGCAGGAGACAGGAAGTGTCGGGTTAGGGACACGTATTCATGGGGAATGAATTAATACAGACGGAGAGGGCTGATGGAGCGGCCCTGAGGCATTATGGGAAGTCCACCAGCGGTCTGGGCCTATGGGGGTGTGGTTGTAGTCTCACATTTTTAGGAATGCCTGAAAGATCTTTCTGGTGTGTTGGAACCTGAGCGTTGTGAGTTCTTGTATGTGCGGAGGGGATTTTGACATTTGACAGATTTTAAAGTGAAGTTGATCCCCGAGGAATTTCAACTCTTCCCGGTTTCTGCCAGTAGCCACATTGCAGCGTGTTTGACCAGTTTGAAGCATCTTGGGTTGTAGTAACTATCAGCTGAGGTCCAATCTATAGGTAAGAAACGTACTTCTTTTTTTTTTTAATTAGAGATAGGATGTGATGTGACCTAATTACTTTGGTGATCCCTCGACTGTTTCTCTCGCCACCAGCCCAGTTGATATTTTTGGTCATCTATATAGAAATCTCTCAGCATCTACTTGATGGATTGCCTTGAAATTCCGCGCACGCATTTTTGAGCAGGAAAAGCATACATTTCGGGCTTTTCTTCCGGTGGGATCGCTTCAGTGTGGTGTGCCATGTCAGCACGTTGTCCACGTGGAAACTTTATAAGGTAAAACGTTGACGCGCGTTTCAATATGACCGTGCACCATTTATCATCATTTATAATGTAATAACTTAGCTACGTTGCCTGTGGAAACACTGCCCTAAATTTCGAAAATAAAAGTATAGGGAGACAAGGGCTGCCGTATTCACTCGCGCACTTTCCTTTCCTTCAACATTTTAACATCAGATTTTTAAGTTTGGGCTTCCTCTGGTGACAAAAAGAAGCAGGAGTATACAAAGTGGGTTTGCTGGTTTTAGTTCCTGTGGCTCATAGGCACCTGGATCTGATGGCACGGAATTTCATATCCTGCTAACGGTCAGCGTTAAGAGCAGCGTTGACGAGTACTGTGTCTCAAGGCCCCAATGTTATGTGAAGTGGTTCCAACAGGATTTGGAGCAGCGCAAACTGAGCGCTTCTACTGTCCAAGCAGGGTTTGAGAGGGAGCAGGCAGAAATTGGTCTGTGATTCAAGAGCCTCCGCTGCCCAGTGAACATGAAGGAACTACAGAAAGAAAGAGATCCATCCCCAGCAGCGAGAACAAGTCATGTGTCAGCGAGCTCTCTGCGTCTCGCCAATTACCAGCCTCTGAGAGCACAAGGGAGGGAGCACATCTCACCAGGACACACAACAGCCTCCAGTTGAGTTTGTGGGACACAATGCAATTATCGGAGTGCAGTGGGTCCACGCTCCGTATCCCAGCCCTGCTCTAATATCATAGTCCCGTGTATAGAGACACAGTTCTGGGCCCCCAAGACGACTGATCCAGGAAGATTCCCAGAAACATATTTGTTGTGGCTGGATTCAACTGTAAGTGGACATACATTTGCGGCCACTTTATGTTGTGTGTACCGATCAGCTTGTCCTGCTGTGCTGAAGGAATACTTGGCCTGGGGGGTTTCTGTCCGTTTTTTGAGAATTGATGTTTCCAATTGACGCAGGGCTACAAAACTACACTTATTGCCTAACAGAGAGAGCCTCGTGATAAGATAATAATCAATGGTCATAGTCATGCAGTCAGCTAATGTGTTTTTCTTTTTTATGGTGTTTGAATTAGCATCAGAAAAGGTTTATTGGCTAAGTATGCTCACACGTACAAGGATTTGACGCTACATAGGACATAGACAATAGCAATAAATAGACATGTTATGCCCAAATATACAGGAAAGTCATATAAACTACATAAATCCGAAGTGCATAAGAACATCTGCATTAAAATGGCTCAAAGTGGGATGGGAATTATCATGGCAGGATAGCTCTAGGTCAGATGATGTGTGTCAAAACATCAAGTATTGTATTTTATATGTAGTTATTATTTAAATCTACCTAATTGTTTCAAATGAATGCTTTTTTTTTTATGATTGCCCAAATGTGGCATTGCAATTGTAGTCACAGATTCACATGTATCATATTATTATAGTAATTGCAATATTTCTTTTTGGTATGGTACATTCGAAATCGTAATGCATTTCACTTGTTATCTGTGTTCAAACTTTATCTACATGTTTTCTTTTCCCGGGCACTTCTGGCACTCCGAGTAAAGCAAACCACTCCATCAGAGATAACCTTTATCATCTTCATCATGTTTATTTTTACAGTCACCGGGAACCATTTCTTTCCGTTGCTTTTCATGTGAATACCAGTGTAAACAACGGCAACCTTTCTGTCACTTCTTGCTTCGTATTTGCTGGATTGCCTTCGTCTCCCAGTTGGATGACTGGAGCCTCCTTTGAGAAGCGTAGGAGGATATCGCTGCAGCACATTGCCGTCTTGTAATGTGGAAATGTAAGAAGTTGCCATTAAGCACTTTGAGCAGAGAAAGATAGGATTGGGGACTAACAGGAAATATGCATAAATAGGAAAAACAGGTGAAGCAGGTTAAACTGTAACACAGATTATAGAGGGGGGGTCGAAACTACGGCCCGTGGGCCAGCTTCAGGCTGCTGTACAGTTTGAGCTGGCCCGCCGAGCATCAGCCCCCGGTCAACGTCGACCCGTCGGTTCAATTTCTAAACCCTGTTTTGACACTTTGGCCAAAAAGTTTGGACATCCCTGGATTATAGCATTCAAGCTGTCGTGGGAGTGTATAAGTGACACATTCCTTCATTTTTTATCCTATCTTTTCCATATGACACCGGCAGTTAAAAATGTTCTTGTCAATGCAAGTAGTAGTTGTCATGTGTCATGTGTGTCATGTGTAACTGTAATTTTCTTTGATCAAGAGCATGGTACAGTAATTGTATACCACTGAATAACACATTTATTTATTAATGTGAATACAAAGCGCCGCGCAGCTTGATCAGAACATAAACGCAGTATACAATGTCATACTATAATACACAATCAATCACACGTCACCGTAAAATAATGCACAGACCAAATAGCAGACAGATGTAGAAATCGCACACAAATCAGCCCTAATGAGGTCTGAAACATTTCCAGAGTCAACTTGTAGAAGAATGACGTTAAGAGATTAACAGGCCTGTGGCCACTGAACCAAAAGCAGATTTAATCTTTTTTTGTCCTTACAGCAGGAAGTCACATTAAAGCAATTTAAAGTCCTGTGATCGAAGGGTGATTTCGGCAAAAGGCTTATTATGGCGGTCAATGAGCTGAAACCAACTCGCTGCAGAAATTGTACTGGACAATTTGACATGACTGTTGAGTCTATTTCTGTACTGCACAGGCTGAGCAGTTCACACTGCGCTGTATAAAGTGAGGGCAGGCAACATGGTGCCCGCGGTCACCTGGTAGCCCGCAGGGACCACCTGAGTAGCCCGTGAGGCATTTTTTGGGGGGCTCAATGTGGTTTTACCCCCAAAATAAAGGAAACATGGCGGAAAAGCATAAGAAAACGGACTATTTTCAATGAAAGGAAGTAATAATATTGGATTCTCTTCATATATATTATTATTTAATGTTCATCTGTGAAACTGTGTTATACAGGAAGTGTGTATTAAACAAGTAGCCCGACTCAGTACCCTTGAAGTAGCTCTCAGCTTCAAAAAGGTTGGTGACCCCTGGTATAAAACTGTCGTACCACTGAAAGTCATTTAGTGTGAACCCTAAAGAAGCAAGGGCAGCGGGTATCAAGCATTCAGTTCATGCACGTATTAAAGCTGATATATGTGTATACATGTGAATTAAACGTGAACATTGGGTACATTTTTTAACTAATGAGTCACCTAAGAGAGAAAGAGGTGAGACAATGGGGCCCACATAGTAGCAGTTACAACAAAATCAACCAGAGCTGAAATCTCTGATATTGTGTCCTTGTAAAGAGAATTTTTGTTATAATAAACATGTGCAAAGCATGTACTGTCATAGAAACTGGCAAACGTGCAAGGCTCTGTGGAAATGTGATATTCATTTAAGTAAAAACTTTTCTCCATGCAGTGGGAACATACATCAACTCTTTCCAGCAGCTTTTACTTGTCAGCCCGGTTTCAGAGCAAAGCTATGGATGCTGACACACAATGTTAAAGTATGGGGGGAAACTGGGACTGTTTGTCCCACTTTTTCCTCCTTTTGTGTGTATATCAGAGGCAGGTTATCTCACAACTTATTTTGGAAAAACAGCGAGCAGGAACCGTGGAATTTTAATTGGATTCACATTTTTTGAACCATAGACATATTTGAGTGCGCATATGTGTGCTTTGTCAAAAAAAAGGACAATTTAATACTCGTGGTTTTTAGAAAAAAAAACATCTTCACAGACTAATAATGAATTAATTTGAGCATCCATTATCTACATTCCGTTCTGTGAACACACACACACACACACGCACAGAACTTTGTCACTGAGGGGGTTTGGATGACAGCTCAATGTGTACAGACACACAGTACCAGTCTGAAACATTTACTAATTTCTCCCACAATGCTTTGTTCCCATTTGTTCTCACTGTTTTCCTTGAAAATTGGTGACAACCCAGAAGCCTGATATACTCTACAGTAAAGTTGAGAAGGGTGTATTAAGATTGCTTGCCGCAATTGATGGTCCCTTTTAGCAAAATGTTCAGTCGAATTTTAACAATGAACTCAAAAGAGTCCAAAATAATTCAATAACTCCTCCAATAACGCTGAGGAGTCACACAGCGATCACTCGGCAGATCATGCTGGTCCCAACTTAAACATTGACACCAATTTGTCTTGAATGAAAAGTGAATTTACTCTTATAAACTGTGGTCAACATGGTCAATAGAAAACTAACAGCCTGTTACTTCATTTACCGACCTGATTTGGGGACTTAAACTCATCCTTTTTGACCTTTTACACTTTGAGTCTTGCATGTGAGTCCTCTTTGTATCAGCTTCACACCCTGATTGATATTAACCAAGTCGTTGTTGTTTAGTGTCTGATAACACTTGTCAAAACAGGACAAATGTTTTTTTTGTTTAGTATAATACTGCATTAATAATGCTGACGCAATCCCAACAAACAGTAATTACATGCATGAGACAGGGCGCTGAAAAAGGTAACACTGAAACAAATGTTTCATGTCAGGAACGAACAGCCAACGCCAGGCTTTCCGCATTTCAAGTCTGTCACTGTTGCACTAAACTTTTATTTCTCTAACTTTTCTGAATAGAAATGTAAAAAAAGTTCTCATAGTGACAACATGTCTCATTAGGATTAACATAAAAATGCCTGGAGGGAACCCCAGCTGTTTCTTTTAACACGGTTGGTGGTGCACCTGTTCCAATTTGAAAAGAAAATCCAATGGCCGAGGAGTCACCACCAGCCGCGACACACCTCCGTCATCTCAGGGATGTTGGTAACCCGGGGTGCTGCCATGGCAACAATTCTAATCAGACATGTACAGTAGGATTACCACGGAGAAGTAATTGAAGCTGAGACAGGGAACACCCACAGACCCTCATTGAGAAACATGTTGTGACACACTGACTGTACATCCGCATAGATGAACACGCACACTACGTGGGAAACGCACACACATCTGAGATCCAGTCACACGAACATAATGGAATATGCAGATGTGCTTTGACTCGCACACCATGTGGAAATTGCACAGTTGTTGTCATTGTCAGTCACAGCGGAAATAAGCACAGCTCAGATTGAGACTTTTTGGAAAATCTCAATTCACCCCTGTAAATTCATTGTAATTTACACTCCACAGTGTAATTATGATCCCATTCTGTCTTCAAAACCAGCAGAACAACCGGAGATATATTACCTATAATTTAGGTCACATTTGCTTTCGCATACCTGATCCATGATTTTAAGGCATGTGTGTCTCAAAGAACAAAACACAGGACAATCTTCATTCCACACCGTGCGCCTCATCCTGCGCTCATCATGTGCACCGTGTCACATGACCAAGTGCATACAATGAAATTCTACACGAGGAGCAGCAACATGGCGTTATACAAATAAAAGTTTTACAAAAACCTCAATTCAAAAATATATTCTGTGCTCCATTCTGTGCTTGCCCATTTTTGTCATGTACACAGTAACACATCTCTGATCTGCATGCAAGCTCACGGCATCCCAGCTCTGTGCTCAATCGCACAACCCAGCACAGAAATACTCATCGGATCCAAACTGAGAATAAGTAGACATATCGGCCTCATACCAGGGGCGTTGTTACTATATATGTTATATTCGCATTAAATTGTAGTTTAATTTCTACCTGTGCTTTGGAAACGAACTATGATTGTTTGAATTCTTCAAGTATGAAACTATAGAAAAAATATCAAATGGCTGTTGGATCGTCATCAAGACAGGTGCCTGCTTCTGTATACCATTCATTTACATTTGTTCTTATGTGAAGTTTAAGGATGCAGCTTCATCAGCAGAATAAAAATGTATTTTGCCACATTTCCTGTCCGCGTATTGATTGGAAATATTTTTCGTGTTGAAATGAGTCCTACTTTTCGATTCTTTTTAACATGCTCGGAACGTGAACATTATTTCAATTCACAAACCATCTGGAAAGGTCAAGTGATTTGTTTAGGCAGTGTTGGAATGTCAACAGAAGGAAAACACTCATATTTCTTGTTTCTACAGCACGCCGGTGTTGGTATGCGCGGTGATGCTCCCGGGTCACTTTGAAGAGAGAGTGTGTGTTGACGGGTCTGGGCTGGTTGGCAGCGGGCTATCCATTTTCTAATATCTCCTCTGTGCCAGTTGTTTCACTGAGAACATGCGATAAAACACTCGGCCCGTCTCACACTCTTACTTTTCCCTCGGGGGTCCCGTTGTTTGTTTTCCGCCAAATGAGCGTTTAAGTGCAGGGCAGGCGTTCGCCGTTCAAGGCTGAAGTTTAAATAGTTTTCTTGCTGTTTTTCTGGTTTTTGCATTTTCTTGACGCAAGACACGGACATCATATGATGGTGGGAAAAAAAAGGCAGACCAGAGAGACCAAAGCAGAGCTAAAAGTAGAGGGAAAAGTGTTTGTTTTGTTTGTGGGTTGCTTGGTTTTAATGTGTCTGTGTTCTCTTCTTCTGTCCCCGTTAGTGTCTGTGTGTCCTGGGAGGTGAAACTGCTTTTTTTTTCCCTGATGGAGCTGACAAGGCCTCTTCTTGTCACCTGACTACATAATCCCTGTCTTCTTCCCTCCACCAGGACGGGGTAAGTTCAGAACTGACGCCTACATACACACCAAGTACTTCATGTCTGTTTTTTTAAGTCTTGCCAAAAAAAAAAGCACATTATTGTTGAATAGGAAGAAGAAAATTGGAAGATTTTATACTCAAAGGCATGGAAGGGTAAACTTGTATACTGGAGTTAATTTAACTATATGGCCCGTGTGCCATAGTTTGCCCACTTCTGGTATAGATCTTCTAAGTTGCCTGGATGATGAATTTGTATGCATTTGACTATCTACTTATCCATATTTGAAGCATCGTCATGTTCCCAACCCTGTGTTCTATCAAAGTCAGGGTTTATGGGCAAAGCACGTGCCTTACTCTCTCTCATTGGATCACCCCTAGTCCGTATTTCACTGGTACACCACCACGAGCTCAGTTTGTTTTGCTCTGTTGTGATTTGGGCGGGGGCTTGTCGTTGCACTGTGCGATGCAGTTGTTCATAATTCCTGTGTACCCCGTAGCAAAAATAACAATATATTTTACACTGGAAACTGTTGACTGGAATCCTATTTTTTTTATCATCTACCGTATTTTTCCGACTATAAGGCGCACTTAAAATCCTGTAATTTTCTCAAAAATCAACATTGCGCCTTATAATCCGGTGCACCTTATGTATTAATTCTGGTTGTGCTTACTGACCTCGAACCGATTTCATGTGGTACACGGCGCTCAAAAATCTGTCAAAATGTTTTAGTACGACTTTGGGAAGCTACGAAGCCGCACCGCTTGGTGGATTGTCGGAGCATTATGGCTACGGCGGATTAATACTAGCCTCGCGGAGTGATAGATACTGTCCTTTAACATACCGGTAATATTATGGGGTGTGTGTACATATAAGGACCCCAAAATGGCCCCTGTACAGAGACATGCTAATGGCCAGAAACTACCTCCCATGGTCATTTTTAAGAGGAAGACTTTGCCAAAAGAAAAGTTTCCGGCCGGCGTCATCATCAAGGCTAACCCAAAGGGCTGGATGGACGAGGAGAAGATGAGTGAGTGGCTGAGAGAAGCTTACGTCAAGAGACAGGATGGCTTTTTCCACAAATCTCCGTCCCTATTGATCTGCGACTCCATGCGCGCCCATCTCACCGATGCTGTCAAAACCCCAGTGAAGCAAACTAATTCGGAGCTTGCCGTCATTCTGGGGGGATTAACCAAAGAACTCCAAGCGCTAGATATTGGCGTCAACAGGTCGTTCAAAGTTAAATTGCGAGCTGCGTGGGAGCATTGGATGACAGATGGCGAACACACCTTCACCAAGACACGGAGGCAACGCCGGGCGAGTTACGCCACTATCTGCCAGTGGATCGTGGATGCCTGGGCTAAGGTATCGGTCTCAAGTGTCGTCCGAGCTTTCACGAAGGCTGGAATCATCACTGAACAGCTCAGTAACAGCAACGAGACTGACTCGGATAATGACGAGAGGGATCCGGGCATGTTTGATGCCGAAAGCGCCCAACTGTTAAAGACACAGAAGATGAAGAATTTGATGGATTTGTGGAAGAGTGTATTGTTTTGTATTTTATGTGTTACAACTGAACAATGTTGAGAGTTATTGTGAATGAGTTGAATAAAGTTCGACTTATCTGACTGTTTTGTTTTGCGTAATGCGCCTTATAATCCGGTATGTATGAAAATAGACCCGTTCATTGATATTGCGCTTTATAATCCGGTGCGCCTTATGGTCCGAAAAATACGGTACTCACTTTTTATACTTTTTATGGAATTCCTTCAAAGTTTTCACTACATAAAAGTACATGGACAGACAAGAATTTAAACGGAAACTTTGGCATATTTTAAGGAGGTCCCTCTCGTTCCTTGTAACTAGGGGGCACTTCTTCTCCTTGTCTGTATTATTGGCACATTTTTGGCACGAACCTACAGTCACAATGAACAATTTCACTTTGATTGGATTTAGGAATTGAATCAGGGCAGTGGTATCACTGCGTTTGCCAATGTCGTCCCCCCTCCTCGGGTCTCGTCCTTGTTCAGATTCCCAGCAAGTCCCGGGAGGCCTCAGGAAATGACGAGTCACTAAACGAACAGGCGGATTGTTAATTTCCCTCCTGTGGGCCCAGGCTAGACGGGGCTGAAGTCCAATTCTGTTTCGAGATGGAGCAAAAAATATTGTCACCTATATGAGCTTCCTGCCTGAGTTATTCCCTCTCTGCGTCTAACTGTCACGTGATCACTTTCCGCTCCCAGAGCAGAAAGAAATAAAATCCGGACAACTACCCTTTGTCCTATACTTTTCCTCCGTGGCATTGTTGCACTCTCTGTCTGTCTAACCTTGACCCAGCTTGTCTTAACCCTTTTCTCCTCCGATCCCCCCACCCCAAGATTAAGTGAACTTGAGGAAAATACTGCATTCAGTACATCCACAGCTTTTTATCAGGGTACAGCTTTACATAAGCAATTAATGTCTCTATCAGAAAACCTTTTTTTTTCTTTGTTCTTGATGCTATTTAAATGTTTCTTTCACATTTTTTCCATCAATTATCTGACATGCGATTATGATTATTTCAACTATGTCAAACATTATAACTCAAAAAGAGACACTCTTTTTCCTTATAGTACATTATGGTAACGTTTGCATTCACACAATGCTCTGTTGCGTATCCGTGCTGCAGGAGATGTAGATACATCCAAATGTTGCTGAAGTGGTCATTATCTCGTTCTCACATGTGGGAAAATGAACTCAATGGTTTCAGTGTTGTGGCCGACCACTACAGTTGTTACTGGTTGTAGAGTATGTAACAAGCCAGAGGTGAAAATGGAATGGTCTGGAAGGAATGCCTCTTATGCCTTTTGGTGTAGAAAACAAGATTTAGGTCAAGAAAAGTGACAGGAGTGAAGTTGGTGTCATTTGACGGTAGCCATTAAAAATACCTGACATATGATGTCAACAAGTTTATTAACAAATCAAATCTTCTATGAATATATGAATCCAATATCAGAATTTTGCAGTCGCATGATGGATGCAGACGCTCTAAGATGCCTGTACATGGGGACTTTCCATAAGAACAGTGATACACCTCTCAATGTAGCCAATTAGGACTAGATCAAAGGAGGGAGCTGGTTGAAATTGTCTTTGTATGGAAGAGGTAAGGTAGATGGTTGGGTAAAAAAAAATTCTAGTAAAAGCTCAGTTATTGTGTGTGTACGTGAGTGTGTGCTATGACTAAAATCATTCCTAACCTTAAAACGAAAAAAAAAAAAGATTTGTAACCAGGATGATAAAGTTCCTCTGACCTATCAGAATAAAGTAGCTGAGTAGTCGTGGTGCATCAGACGACAGAACAGTAGAACATTTTGGCAAACACTAATTCTTCAGAGACAAACTGCGATAAACAGCAGCTCAGGGGAGTCTTTTGTCCAATCGTCTGCTTATTGAAGCCTCCTCTATCGCTACCCAACCTGTATCTTTCTGGCCTCAGATAAAGATGGTGCTTGGGTTACCACTAGAGGTGGCGTGTAATGTTGTGGCTTATGATTATTATATATTTTTTTAAGTTACGATGCAAAATCAAATAGTAGTAGAAGGGATAATATGGCAAACTAAAGCCGACCTCTCACAATCTTGCAGCGCAGTGTCACCATTATGTTACGGACGTGGCCTCCTCTTCAATTTCACCTCAGTCGCCAATAAAGTTTCACTCCGTTCCTCCCGGGTGTAGGTTGGACAGGGCGGGGGTGGAGTGTGGACTGTCGCACGCATATCACACTGTGTCCAGTTAGTCGTGGCGGTGACAGTTTAATCCCACTCTCTCCTGCTCGCCTCATTTCTCCTCGCTCTGTTCTAGCTGTCCGTCCTTCTCTCTCAGGCCCAACCAACGTAAGTGCATCTGCAGCCAATGAGACAATGCTCTATTTCAGCTGCGCAGATTAAATCTGGCCTCGGCTTTTCACGAACACTATGTGCTCATCTGTGATACTGTACATCTCTTTCAGTGTAGTGTGTGTGTGTGTGTGTGCGTGTGCGCGTTTGCTTGCGTGCGTGCATGAGATAGCATAAACTCTCCTTGGCCATCTCACTGGCTCTGTTCCAGCAGTCTCCAGATTAACTGCTGCACCCTGACCTTTAAAACATCCCTTATTGAGCTCAGCAAAGCTCACCGGGGCATGCCTGGGTCTATGGCCCCTTATTTTATCGGCGCGGCATGACAGGGCTGTGAGTAAGTCCCTCCAGATAATCCCACGTTCTATAACAAGCTAATTTCCTTGTGACCTATGCTGTGTGGCTGTAGAAAGTGAACTGGATGGATGCTGTTACAGCTGCATCATCGTACAGGCATTATTATCACTGTTGACTCACTTTTGTAGGTGCAGTTTTGCAACCAGGTTAGAGATGGCGAAAGTGTGAGTTTAGAAAATGTACGAAACATATTCACGTGTATTTAAATTACGTGTTGTTAACTACTTAACACTACTTTAAGAATCTCCCCTTCTACATGATCTTGCAGGATATTTGCACCGTGAGGCTTCTTATTGAGAAAATGAAAAAAAAAATCCATTATCGAGAAATACATTTTTGTTCAAACATTAATTTACATGATATATCATATTTTCAGATTAGCAATGAATTTAAAAAAATCAGTGAGCCTCTAGTGTGAAATAGCAAAGATCAAGATTCATGGTGGATTCAATTAGTCTAGACTGTATAAAATGTTGATAATTGCGTAATTCATTTGTCATAATTCCGATGGCGCCGAATATATCAAGATATCATTTTTTGGATTATAAGCTGAAATAGTTGAAGCTGGTAATCATAACATGAACCTAAACATTGCACACAATGTCCTTGGCGCTAAAATAACAGAGCACATATCAGTAACAAATTTCTATTTAGGGTTCACGGACACAAACACAATTACGTGCGCACAGCTCTATCGCAGTTACCGTAGACTTTAATGGTAATGTGTATTTAAAGTCACCTTGTGTTGTTTTACTGTCCACAATGAGACCCAGACTGCAGCTGGCTGACTGCAGAGTGGAGAGCTTGATGGAGCGCCACTCCAACTTCACAGTGCACTGAACAGCACGTGGCTGGACGCCGGTCAAACATCCGCTCTTCTGCCCTTCTGCTCGTGTGCGTTGTGTTTTGCTGGTACGCTGCCTTCGTCCTGCACAGAGCAGAGGCCACATCGGCTCAAGTTCAGAACAATGACTGTTGGGAGTCTTGGTGGGCCAAATGTCCCACGATGGTATCTTGTTATGCTTACTATTAACGTTAACACTTTTCTGGCCCATTGAAATGCTCAAATTGAGGCTAATATGATGGAACACATCAACAGAAACATTTAGCTTTGGTGTTTCACTATCAGACACTAAGTTGTTCTTTGTTGATTCTTGTCCCTTACATCAAAAACTCACCGGGACACATCTTTTCCTGAAGAGCTCCAATTTCATCGCCATAGATGACAGCCATAAATGATGGATGTACAATACAATAGCTACAGTTTTGGGAGCTGTTTTTCCGCAGTACACCGTCAGTAATGTTACATCTTGAGAGGTATACAGAACAATAACAATCTGTTGGTCTCGTCTATTGACAGTGGGCGTAACACAACCAGACCCTGGTTGTATCCCTCTGAATTTTGTTTTCTCATTTTGATCTCAGAGGAACAGAAAACAGAATCGTTGGCAGGAAATTTGGATTCGCACGATATCATTAATTCATCCTCTTTTTCTAGCTGTGAAAATTCTACATGTTCCTGGGTGCGCTGTTTTTACCTGTTCTTATGGGGGTTTTATTCATTAAAAACCAGACTCCTTCAAAATATGAAAGCTGCGTTCGAAGGACACATCCAAAATAGAATAAAATAAATAAATAAATCAATGACCTTTTAACGGCTGCACGAGTCTCCCCAGTTATGAATACATAACGTCTGGACCAAAGTCTGGCCTTCAGTCGTGCATAAGAATATAACAAAGTGATCAAAGCGCCTCAAAAAGACATAAGCTAATTATTTTTCCCCAACAAGGACACTACAGAAAACAAGGGAACTTTTAAGATGGGATTAAATTATAGCACAAAAATAAAACACAGTGCAAAAGTGCAACTCTATTATTAATGCTTAACTTTTCCCAATACACTTTCCCCAAAACTGGTTTCCATTAAGAAATACAAATAACTACGGGGTTTGACGTGGTCCCGGGCGTCTCTTATGCATACTATGGGAGCTTTGCATGCAGAGAAGGGGGTAACAAGGTGATGTGGTTCGGGCACATCCCAGGTCCTGAACAATGGTGATGCTAAATCATTTGGACAGGTGTTATCTGATTCATTTGGACTAATAATGTAGTTTGCAAAAAGCAAAACACTGAAAGAAGTCTTCTAAGATATATATCTGAGGTAAACATTATTTTTCATAACTAAGCAGAAAATGAGGGGTCCTGCCATGGGGTTCTCTATGGTATTAACAACTAAACTGAGCATGTTGACATTTATAATTTTTTTGGGCTTTTGTAAATATAAAACAAACTTAAGTCATGCAAGAGCAATGAAATGACCCGGATAAGTTGTAAGTCTTGCGAAAAGCACTTGTATGTTCCCTAACTCTCCAAAACATTCTCAAATGGTCAGATTGGGTGTTTGTGTTTTTCAGCAGGAACAGAAAAATAAAAGATAAAAAAAAAATACAAAAGCAATGTAATGGCCTTTTAAACCTTTTAAGATAGATCTAAATTGTGTTTATTGTCTTTTTTTCACACAAATTATACTGAACCCTCCCAAAAGCACTACATACTTTCTAAAATGACAAACTATAAAGTAAAATATATTTTTTCATTTGTTGGAGAGAAGTGATGACTAAGGAAACACATTTGCCAATGACGTAGTTAGAAATGGTAGTGTAACTTTGCAGCAAACTAAAGAAATAATAATTCTGTAGTACAACCATTATGTTCATACAACCTTGAAGCTCGTTGGAGAGAACTATCTTTGACAGACAGGTGTAGATAAGCAGAGAGACAGAGGAGCAATTAATATAAAAGTGAGTCCGAGAGATCCATGATCAATCAGATCAATGTCTTCATCTCTCTGCTTTGAGGACCACCGAGTGAAGCTGTGCTTGAGAAGCTCAATATATGTTTAGGAATCTGTCTGTGTTTGGGGAAGTGTATTGCTGTGATTGGGAGTGCGCGTCTGCAGGTAATCATAGCTTCCCCAAGAGGGGAACTTGGGTCACTGTCTTGTGTATGTCTGAGTTGGAAAGGTGGAGCTTTGGTTTAATTAATGTTCAGGGCCCTGGATAAGCCACATAAGGCTTGCAGGTGCCAAAAGTGTGTGTGTGTGTTTTTGAGTATGCGTGTGTCTGTGTTCGTGTCGTATCACTGGCAGAGCAAACTGTTCAAAAGTGGTTTGATGTTTGATCACGAAACAAATCGGCCACATATTTGCACGCAGAGCGGTGTTGTTGTGCAGTTGGGGTTTATTGTGTCGTAACAAATGGTCTGTTGTGGAATTTGAAAGGGGTCACTCTCAACAGGCTGGTGTGTTGTGTGAAGTGCAGAGCCACAGACGCAGGGTTCAGCCTCATCAGTCTTTAATGGCTGCAGAGTTGATGCCAAATTTCTGTCCGGGGGCTGTTGCTAAGAAACTGCTCTTTCAAGGTCGATCTTAAGATAGGTGGTGAAATGACTCAACAATAATGGCAGCATTAAGACAAAAAACAAGTGTTTGCAACATTTAAAAAAAAAAAAGGATGTTGAACTCCTTCCCAATGATTCTTGATTTACCACAAGAGGCCATATGACTCAGGCCGCACTCGTTTCAAGGAAGTTCTTAACCCTGAAACACCGGTTGTATTGAATTTGCAAGACATGTTTTGGGACCTTTGTCCTCGACTTAATAATGACCTGAAACTCCAGCGGTTATACTGTCCGACACACAACCATTAGGTGGAGTATCACTGTACTGCAGGCAGCAGTGGGCCTTTTAATGCTACATCAGCCTAATATCATAACATCAATATTTTAGCAGTATTTTTGAAAATGTATCAAATATGATACAGCAGATACACAAGGTTATCTATAAATCAGTATTTCTTTCCAAACATTTTATACACTTTTTAACCTTTTATTTTGATTTTCTTCTGGGCAAAACACATTGATTGTCAATGTGGGCATACTTTCCGTATAATACAATATAATTGAATACTACCACAAACGGCAGCATGGTAACGGGGGGATTCATTATAGTGCAATTTATAGTACGCATATGATTTTAATTCTGTTTAAATGTATGCAGTGACATAATACATTTGACAGAGAATTACTAACTGTAAAAAACACAAGTGTTGGCCATATTAGTAAAATCCCTTGGCATTTATTTAAAAATATGTTTTCATATTTATTATATTCACATATTATTATCCCACTCCACAGCTGGACAATACTACCCACGTTTTCCTGCTGAAAATCAGAAATAAAGTCCATTATTTAAGTATTTGATTATTCAACTAAACTATACTAAAACTGTGTTTCTGACGGCTCATTTAGGCTACTTTAATGCTTGCTCTACCTTAAAACAGGTGAATAGAGGTAAGAAAATCTGCTGTATCACATAAAAGTGAGATATATGCATTTATACAGTGTATGACTAGCCTTTAATAAATTCTTCATGCATTATTCAGAAATTTTCACCTTGTTTTTTGTAGACACGTTTTAGTTTCAGTTGGGGAAAGGAATATGCATGGACAGACATTTTAAAAGTGCACTCTGTAAAAATTGTGTTCAGGAAGTAGGAAGGATAATTCAGCGCTATTTCGCTGAATTATGTACAAACAGCAGGAGACAAAACAACAGCTGTGTTTGCTTTCATACCGGAGGACAGGAGGCTGAGGGAGGAAAGAGAAAAAAAGCAGGAGGTAAAGAGGGAGCCGTTAGACTTGGATTTCACCGCGACTCTTCATTTAAAAAAATAATAATAATTGTAAGAAACCCTGCTATTCCTTGCCTACAACTAGGCAAAGTGAGAAAAAACACACCAATTAAGATTTACATGTAGAATTGTTAGAATATGCCCGATTCTTTTGTTGGAATCCCAAGAACAAACCGGAGGAGTCAGGGCAAAGAGTGTGCCCCGGTGTTTGGGAATGGTTCACATTTATCTTCTTGGGCTGGGCCTGCCCCGTACAGAGGTTGGGCTTACACGCGACCAAATGTAATTGGCCAGTTACCAGTGGCGTGGACAGGAATCTTGGAATGTGTGTGTGTGTGTGTGTTGTTTTGGCTAAAGACATTTTTTGACAAGATAGAGAAGTTTCATCTGTCCTTGTAGTACAAGCCAGTCCTGACTGGTTATTCTATCTATACAGTTCTTAGACCATTCAAGGATATACAGTGCGTCATATGAGCTGAGGTACAGTGGAAAATACAGAATAGGTATACATGATGTCTCAGAACGAAGCCAATTATAACATATTCATAAGGCTTTTTGGCAGTGAGGCTTATCATTTGTTGTTGTTCTTTGTGAACCCCCGCCTGTGTGTTTTCTGCCAGGGTATGATGGGAGACGAGTGTGCGGGGCATTTACATGCCTGGGCTTAGAGGCTCATTGTCTATCCACAATAAAAAGGCCACGAAAAAGCATTTGAAAAACGTAACCTCAGGCCCTGCTCAGGCAAGGCATTAGAACTTATCCCAGGTGATCTTACCACGACAAGAATAGAATGCGACTCCTCCTGTCTTGAGTGAACACTTGTAATTGGAACCCACTTCCCCCCTCTGTGTGAGAGAGAGAGGCACATTTTGTTATCACGGCAATTCATTTTATCATCCTTGTTATTTCACTCCTGAGTTCCATTTATTGTCTTTCTCATTTTATCCTGAAATGTGCAGTACTTTTTACACCGCACAGCCAGTCTGAAGGCCCTTTTTTTTTTACACTGTGTCAGACACCTTGATGGCAACAGGAACATGTTCCCCCATTTCTGGTGCTGTGCTATGGTGAGTGTCAAGGACGCGAAGAAGGTCTGTCACCTCCATTCGTGTTTTACCATGCATTTCTGTGAGCTCTGCCAACTCGGCCAAAACCAACCTCCGCACGCTTCTGTTAAAGCAGCACTTCAACCTCCTTGAGCCTTTGCCCAGTTTGAAAAGATTGAAGTAAAAGTGATATAAATGCGATGCAGTTGCTGCCTTTAATGTCTCTTCCTTCTACATTTGTGATGCTGAATGTGATACATCAGAGAGAGAGAGAGAGAGAGAGAGAGAGAGAGAGAGAGAGAGAAAAGTGCAGGTCCACCAGCATTTGAAAACGTGCATGCGTGCACTCAAGGAGGTTTAAGTGAGCGTGTGCGTGTGAGGGAATGGGACAAAGACAGAGAAAGGTCACGGATGATGTGTTTGTGGTGGCAATAACGACAGGTTAGCTGCAGGCTACTGACCCTCTAATGAACCACCAACCCACACAGGGACGCACGCGCGCACACACCGTCAAGGCTTTTCAGAGGGAAAGGGGGATATGAGGCTGAGAGAGGGACCGGAAGCGGGAGCAGAACGGTTATTCGGACCAAAGGAAAGCACAGCTGAACTCATTTCAGTGTGAGATAACTGCAATGAGTACATTTTTCAGATGGGCTGACGATGAGAAAGAAAAACAGAGGGATCTTGAATAGACATGGAATAGATTGAGAAGACGCCACAAATGGGAACATTTTCTGTACCGGTACAGAGACGTACGTCATTGTTAAATAACACAAGGAGGATGTGTTTGCCCACCTCTGACAACGCCCTTTCATACATTTCTTCTCTTTTTTTCTTCTTTCTTCTTTTCACCTTGTAGCTGTCTTTTTGGATTGGACGGAGTAAACGTTTGACCTGATGATGACACTGGTGGTAAAATGAAGCCCTTTTTCCAAGTTTTGCAGAACCATACAAGGACATTGTCCAGTTACCATTTCACACATGGCGCTCACTGAGTTCTTTTCAGGAAACGCACGCACGCACACACACACACACACAGACATCAGATGCCTATCCCTCGTCCGATTCTTTTCGAAAGCCAGATTTGGAATAAACCGCATCATTCAGCGTTTATCGCAGTAGATCAGCCTGAACACATGCAAATGTTCCCACGTGCATGTACATTTGTCGGATGGAATGACGGCTGGTTCTCATTGGACCACAGGCGCCTGCAGAGAGTGGTAAAGGCGGCTCAGAGGATCGTCAGGGACCACCGCAGAGTCCACAGGAGAGCGTGCTCCATTCTTAAGGACTCTACCCACCAACATCTACCAACAAGGACTGTTTACACTTCTGCCCTCAGGCAGGAGGTTCAGAAGTGTGAAAAGCAGGACGTCCAGGCTGAGGAACAATTTTTACCCCTCAGCCATCAGACTGCACCTCACACTCACCCTGACACCCCCCCCCCCAACACACACACACACACACACCCTGCGTCAAACAATGACACTTTCAACTTTCACCTCTCTTTGCACATCCAGTAATTTTTTACTCTGCCAATTTTGCACTGATGTTTGCTCCCCTGCACATTTTTGGAACACAACACCACACACACACTGGCATAGGACAATCTGCACACATTTTTTTTTGATTACTTCTTGCACTGTTTGCTGGTGTTTGCACTGCCATTTAGTTACTCCTGTGTATTTTTGTATTTTGTATTTTTCTTTTCGAACAGTATTTATTTATTTTTTATTATTATTACTATTCTGGCGTTGAGAGTGGACAGCATTCTAAGAATTTCCATGTACAATGTAAATTTGACAATAAATGCTTGAATCTTGAATTGCTGCTGCTGCTGCTGACATTTTGGATGTAGATTGAGCTTTTTTGAAAAAAAGGACTTTAACAGAGAATAAGTAGCTGAGAGTTCAATCTTTTGCGGGGATTGGATAATGAATGGGAGAGAAACCACATAGAGTACAGGGGATTCAAAATGAAACAGCAGGATATTTATTTCTCAGGTCTCTGTCTGCCTTTCTCGTCACATATTGAGCCTCATTTTTAGTTTCTTCTGTCACCTCCTTACCTTTTTTAGTCCTTGCCCCCCCCCACACTTCCTGTCTTTCCCTTCACAGGTAATGTGTCATCGTTGATTACCATATTATTTCTCAGAATATATTAACACATCATATCCTCTCAGAATGTCAGAAATCTGTATGTGTGTGTGTGGGGGTGGGGACGGGTGCGGGTGTGAGTCTGAGAGAGGCAGAGAGAAGTAAGTAAATGGTGATAACCGGGTATAAGTGAGATAAGTGTGAACCTAGCACCACAGGAAGCGGCTATAATTAGACCTCCAAAGATGGATAACTGCACAGGTACACATACAGTATCCGTGGCCTGGCGTTGAAGTTCTTCCTCGACTCAGCTTATTTGCCCTTCCTTAGCTGCGTTTTCCCCCAGGATGTGTTTAACCTGACCTAGTATTTTCTGTAGTGTCTCTGGGAAACTTTTGTGCGGGGGCATATTAAACAGTTTCAGCAGAAAAAAAAGCCACTGAGCTTATGCTGAATTGATCTGATATTGTGCTGACGAATAGGGAAGCGGGATTCAGAAATCGCCTTGATTCGATTCCATTTCTGTGTCTGGGCTCGCGATTGGATTTTCGGATATTGAGTCACTTCACCTATTTACTGATCTAGATTTCAATTAAAATGCATCAACACTACTACTGGAACTGTGTAGATGGCCTTTCACAAATGCAGCCGTTTGTAGCAAATTACCTGCATTTCATAAACTAAATTTGTTAAGTTGGAGCTGGTGATCTCTATGTAGGATTGAATAAACATGACGTTTGGTCCATCTGAAAGTTTAAATAACCTATTGCTGTTAAGTTCAGAATGCTGTACATAGGGTTTGATGAAATACATCACTGATCACTTCTGATACCTAGTCGTGATGCCTAACATTTTTTGGAAGGCCTACAACAGCTCAACTGAACCCGTAACTGTTGAGAAGGATGCTCCTGCACTAACTGTGGAGTCCGAGATTTGTGTGGCTATTACCACTCCCGGGGAAACACAACTTCCGGGTTTGAAGTGACATTGTGGTCAAGTAAGGACCAAGCATATCTTCATTTGATTAAATGCATGTTTTGCATCTAGAAGATGTGCAGTGTTGGCATTACTACTTCTTCAACAGTTGGGGTGTGTGTGTGTGTGGGTGGGTGTGTATGTGTGTGTGTGTGAGGGTGGGGGGGTGTTGAAGAATTGGGAGAGACAAGGGTGACAGATGGAGGGAGGGACAGAGACAGAGAGCTGGAACCTCAGAGAGAGAGTGAGCCTAAGAGGTGTATTGAAGCGGAAGGGTGTGTGATGGATGGAGAGATGACAAGTATGATGAAAGAGAAGAAGGAACGAGGGAAGAAGAGAGGCAGATGAATCATCATAAACATTACACTGGACTGTGTGCGCGTGCATGTCCACGGTTTTACCTCCTGCTTCCCCGCTGTGTGTGTGTGTGTGTGTGTGTTTGATGAGTTTTGACGATTTGATTATCAGGGCTTATTGAGGAGTTCATGAATGTCACTCCTCACCCAGGCGGGTATTAGTATTTAGTGACGAGTTAATTAACGCCCATTGGCACATGCGCAAACAGGAAATGAAACGCTCAAACATGCTGTACGAACCAACACACACGCGCTCCTCTCGCCATGGAAGTATGTCGCCAAAATTGTCTTTGGACCGAAATAGGAAAACGGTTCTAGGACACCCTTGAACACACAAAAAAAAACAACTCACAAAGCAGCTTTACTTTGTTTATTCCACCTTCTGTGCTGCCTCTTCTGTGTTCCTCTGTTCTTTCTGCCATATTGTGTTTGCTTCATTTCCATCCTACATCCACCTTGTCCACTACAGCACCAGTACAATTCCTTTAGATAGATGGATAGATAGCTAGATAGATAGGTACATGTATCTAGGGAAATGAAGGTGTTTTAAAATTACACAAATAGAAACAACACAATAGTGCAAGGTTTCATTATGTCGAAGGCATCCAAATAACTAAGGGGCAAGGTGTAATGTGTTCTGGGTGCGAGCGCTTTGTGTCGGTACTGCAGGTCTGACAGATGCAGATTTATTGTACAGTTGTAATAGACGTTTGACTTAAAACTGCAAATCTTGTAAATGTGTAACATGAATTTTTCGACATTTCAAAGAACAGTGACCTACTCCCCTGGCTCAGACACTCAAATAAGTGCCGGTTGCTTTTTCTTCATCACCCCGACATCCCCATTGCATTGGATACAGCCATTCTTGCTTTTTCGCTCCTCGTGCACTCCACTCTCCACATGCACACGTCGGAGCGGATGGCTTCCCGCCACATGGGACTCGTGCTCGACCAAAGTGAGCCTCAGCTCTTCCCTGACAAATGTTGTCCTCTGCGGGACCTCTCTTATCAGCGCTGACAGCACCGCGGGGAAGACTCGCCTAGACTGGCAGGAATCTCCGCCGTGCTCCTCGGCAGCCGTTTGCCATGCAACGCTTGCGTCAGAGCCGCCGCCTCTTCCTCTCACCATACCTAACTCTGACTGCATCCTGTTTGGAATGCGCCATATCCCCCCTGCCTTGTCTAACGACTTATCCTGCTCACTGCAGCTTTAAAGTGGCCGCACTCTCTCGTGTCACCCTCTTCAACCTGCCAGAGGCGACTCGCGTCTAGTTCGCAGACCTCCGTTCGGCTGTACAAGATGCTAAGTGAGGTGCATCCATGTATACCGCCAAGACTTCCCTCCCAGCAGCCACCAGGCTCTATTTATACTCCATTCTCCTTCCCTCCGGCCACCTCACAGTTGAAGTTCCCACCTCCTGCGGGAGTCGACTGCCGGTGTGAAAACGTCATTTCTCCAGCAACGCTTCCACGTCCCTCTAAGAGCTTCCATGCAAGTCTCCACACCACGACCACTGTCCTATTAAGAAATTAGAAATTCTCCTCTGCCACCTTGGCTCCCATTTTGTTTCTCCCGACACATAACCCTTCGTATGCGTATACCACAAATCAGGCAAACATTAATTGAATGTAATTGACTATATTTGTATGGGCTCAATCAATTTTGCAGGAAGCCTTCAAATCTGATAGGTAACAGCAAAGATGACCTCGTCGTGCTGATCAGGTCCAAGCTATCTGACTCTGCAATATTCTTAATAAGAAATAGAACTGTTGACTTAATTTTCTGCTATTTTGCCTCTCTAAGACTTCATCCCCCCAAGGGCATTGAAGTTCATATACTCATTCCAGCATAGTTCATCCATATTTCTTTGAAGATTATACATTTTATACTAAACTATTAGTTTTGAGTCTTCCTTGGTGAAGGTCTTTGGTGAAGGAGTTATGTCTTTGAGTGTGAAGATGTCACATATGGGAGTAAGGAGTCCCATGAGCTGTGCAAAAGCATTTTTCAGGGAGCTATGCTGAACAGGGAATGAAATCAAATTCATGTACTAATTTGAAATTATATGAACTGTGTACTTCTATGAACGATTATGTCAGGAAGTTATTTCTAAATATAATATGTCTGATGACTGTAAACAGGAAATAAGGACAATCCATCCCTAATACCAAGAAATGGCACGCTAAAAAAAAGTTATGGATGTGTTGCTTGGGACCAATGGAAATTGTCCGATCAATATAATAAAAATATTCTCAAAATAAGTCATTATTTCATGAACTGCCCCTTTAAAGTGTATCTACAAAGGGACGCTTAAATAGTTATTCTATTCCACACATAGATAGATGATGCTATGTGAAGAATGAACAACAGAATTGGGAGTGAAAGAGCAATAAGGAGCAAAGAAATGACAGGATTTTTAGTGAGAGAAGGGAGCGATCAGGAGGGAGGCCACAGAGAAGAGAGAAAAGAGAGATGAGGGTGTGCTGGCGTGTGAAGTGAAGCAATGATGAAAGAGAGTGAGACAAATTGGCTCAGAGACGGAGACAGGGACAGAAAAAGGTTTCCTAATTCTGCAGATAGGGGGCAGTATCACTCTGCAGCAGGTTCACACCTACACGCACACACACACACACAAAGTGAGAGAGAGAGATGGCTGCATGGTGGAGAAGAGAGAGGGAGGGAGGGAGACAGAAAGGCTGGGTTGAAGCTGCAGCAGGATGATGGAGCGCAGGATGGGAGAGGCAGGAGAAGAGAGAGGACAGGATGAGGAGCGTGCGTTACAGGGGCATCGTGGGAACGGGAACCACTGCTCATCCGTCACCGTTTCGAAGCCGCTCGGATGAATGCATGCACGTTCTTCTCGCTGAGTGACGCCTGTGTGATGTTCGCTTTTTTTTTTTTGTAACGTGATGTTTTTATGTTCGCCGCGACACCGTGTGTCTACGTGCCCCGTTTTTTTTTTTCACGCCTTTCCACGTTTACACTCGTGTGTCTGTGTCCGTGCCCCGGTTGGCCTATGCTGGATGCACACTTGCACATGTTGGCAGGGGTTTAAGGAAATCTTTTCCAAGGCTATGACGCCGCGGAACCAAAGGCCACGTGGAAGTTTTCATGCCGTTGTCAGGCTCACCAAAGGGCGATACAAAAGGCTTCCAACAGCTTTGTTTGCACATGCAGCAGTGCAGCGCCCCTCGCCCCCCCATCCCTCTCCGATTGGCCCTTTAACCTTTTAGTCCATCCAACCATTAACTGCACCGCTTATCCTTTAAGGGTTGTTTATTGAACGCTGGAACCAATCCCAGCGGACTTTGGGCGAGAGGCGGGGTACGTTAGTGCACATCTTAGACGTGAGCCACGACAACATACGGTATACACAAACAAACCCCCGCACAACATGGGAAACCCAGCCTTTAGCTGTGAAATGAATGAATACATCAATCATTAACAAGTCTGATGGACATAGGCACAGAGCTAGATATGGTTCTCTCAGTCCTGAATGGGAGAGATCTGCCTCTTTGGCCCAAGGGTAACTGACTGGATTAGCTGTGCAATGTGTGTGTGTATGTGTGTCTGAGGCCATTTACGCTCATTTTATTCCAGTCCCTCGGTTGTAAATGCCGATTAATGGTGTCTGCTCCAGTCCAATTATTTCGCTGCTCATTCTTTTGATTTTGTTTATTGGGTTGCAATGTCCCGATGCTACTGGGGGAAATAAAACATTTTAATGTCTCCGGGGGGATCTTGGATTCAACATGGTGACTGTACATTTTTTAACAGGAAGCCTGTGTCAGACACTGCGTTGCATTACGCTAATGAAGGACTATTAAGTGTCATTTTGGGAAATGAAGTACACTGTTTGGTGGTGTTTTTTTTTTTTTCTATGTGGCATTTACTAGGGAGAAGAAGTCCGGATATATTGGCCTGCATCAGTTTTCCTCACTCTATTCTTTATCCATTTCTATAAATGTCCTGCAGTCAAACACATAACACAAAAAAAAGTGCAGCAGGCTGCAACTACCACAGACTGTACTCGTCTGCATACACTTAGCGGATGTGTCAGTTCAATTAATTACATCTGCTTCATATGAATGAGCCTCGGCATGCACTTTATTCAACTTGCGTTAATACCATTACAGAAGTTGCCTGCGAAGAAGTCACAGATTATCCCTGTTTAAAACTCTGCGTTTAAGTCATTATAGAAATTGATTTTGTTTATCTCAAGTTGTGTTGGGGTCTAATGAGGAGTATTCAACATGGAAGTGCCATCCAAATGAATGGGGTTAATTCGCACTGTGCCGCTCTGGTGTTGTGCCAGTGACAAACTAGTTTAATATCCATAATGTATGTTGATGCATGAGCCAACCCTTATCTTTGTAGAGTGAAATACTGCTCAATAGTTACTATTTGATAGTCACTTGAGGTAATATGCCTGCGCTGCTGCTGATTTCAGTAAAGCTACTAAACTTTAGACAAGTTTTGGGCCCAAATCAATTGAAGCTTTTACTTTTGCTGCTGCTTTCCTTTCATAATCTATTTATTTCATAATTAGTTGCATTTTAATATAACAGCATGTATACCAGATAAGCTGACTCAACACGGCTGCAGACTAGTTTCATGCATTCCATGCACCCTATTTATTTAGTGAGACTCTTGAGGGTTATTGTATCGTTAACATATATAAAAATATAAAATTGTAAATTACTGATATGATAATGTTACGTGTCAAGATTATTTTGTTCTAATCCAATGTTTTGTTATCAGATTCGATTGATGGCTAACACAGAGGATCCCGTTTTCATGCCTACTCATGTCTTAATAAAACTTTTCTTTGTAAGAAAAAGGGCATATATTTCCTAGGCGCACCGTAACATTTTATTACAGCTATAGCTTTAGGCAATTACAGCTGTCTGTATCTTAATTGCTACATGACTGAGTTAGTGTGGAGTCCAGCTACAAGATGGAGACTGCCGTAAATGCCTGAATATAACTAGGCGTCCACCAGGGGAAGCTCAACAAAATTAAAGCTGGATAAATTGGCAAAATAATATGAATAAGCAGCACCACACTCATTTGAGCTATAGCTATAATCAAATGTTACGTAAAATTGTGTGCTTCCAAAATACTTGTTTTTATACTTTTCACAATATTTTTAGTTTTTTAGTAAACTTTACCATTATGCTCAGGTGGAAATTACAGCCCAACATGCTCACACGTGACAGAAATGGTTGGTTTTGTGTGTTTGTGTGTGAAGTAACGTCCACCTTATTGCTATTGCAATCCTTTGCTATGACCATTTGCAAACACACCTGCTTGTGGTTATTTTTTTCCCACTTCTGTCCTCTTCTGTTACAATCTAACCAGAACTTACCTCTGCCCTCATGACAACCTCCCACCAAAAATGACCCTAGGTTCCCCAGTCAAACGAGTCCTCGCTTTGTTTAGACATAAAGGTGCACACAGACATGCTGACAAACACACTCAACAAACCCCTTAGTACATATCAGATGGTTAGGTATGGGTGATCTAATGGAGAGCAACAACACAGATGTCACAACAGATGATCCTATTCATTGCCGTGGGCGTGTGTGCGTGTGTGCGTGTGTGCAGCAGGAAAAAGGAAAGTAAAAGTGAATGGGTGCTACTTGGCATGTAATGTAAATGTTGGATTTGTTGTGAATGGTACCTTGTTTTCAATAGATTAAAAACCTCAAAGACATGGAAACAACAAATAAACAGAATCATTTATAGTGAATAGAAAAAGAAAAAAGACATAATATAAACAGAGACCACGTGAAACCTTTCTACATGTTTTCTAAACTGTAAAAGGGAACATAGGGTGAGTTTCCGACTTCCGGTGTTCAGTCTGTAAAAGCAACTCCAATTCAGTCAGGACCCGAGCTGAGTGAGCCTATGATGGTATTAGAGTGTCTGGATTATAGGGTAGATTATGGCAGATCACTGTGGAAGTTGGAAAAAAAAGTGTGCACCTCCTCATGGAAACTGACATGCAACTTCATAAATTCCTATTTCTGCTAAAATGTGAATACGAAATGCCCAGCAGTGGCAGACATTGAGGACCAGGGTTTGTAGGGTTATGGAATTTGAAAACAGCATTTCCAGATCTGCTTAGGGACTTATTGCATACAGGTGTAACCATCAAAAAAGCTGTTGTGTGATTTTATTTCTGTACATATATCCACCACTGCCTACTGTCGATACAGCAATGTGAGCCCTACAACTATATATTCTGCACCTTGCCTTATAATATGCGTCAGGACATTATGTATGTGTGAGTGCTTTCAGGCGTACTGTAATGCATGCAGAATGAACTTCAGTCTGTGTGTGTGTGTATGAATGTCTCAATGTCCTTGGTGCAATTGGACTGAGATTAGAGTGATCTGGTCACAGATGATAGGCTGTGATGACAGTCTACCCAGTGTGTGATTGTGTGGGTGTGCGCATGCATGTGCGTGCGTGCAAGGTGTGCTGGAGGACAATTAAATACAATAAGAGAAAGAAACGGCCCCTTGTCTCCGTGTAAATGTCCTGTGTGAGATGGAGAAATGTAAATACTACTATTTAAACAATTATTAAGAGACTTATGGCTGTTTTAGTGGTATTTGTAAATAGATACAGACTTTGTTGAGTGATTAGATTTACAAAACACAATTTGTTCTGATCCTTTAGAAAAATACCCACCTAATGTAAGTTTCTCATGGTAAGTTATTTTTCAAATAAGATATGATAAACCTTTATTGTCCCACAGAGGGGAAACTTTCGAGATAAGGCAGGTTTACACACCATTGTCAAAAAAACGTCTATAGGGTTAAATCCAGATTTTCTGTTTGATTAGAAAGATAAAAGTAATGAGCTGGGTACAGATGGTACAAAGACTGAAAGGCCGCAGACGAAAAGGGGTTGATAGAATCGGTGGGCGAGGTGAAAGAGTGTAAAATGGTAAAAGTAAAGGCAGTGGTGAGGGTTATTAGATATAGTGGTGGAAAGAAAGCGAGATACCGTGAGCAGGGAAGAACTATAGATGATAGGGAGAGCAAGAGAACAATTGAATTTGAGGACAAGAGGGTAAATACCTAAAGATAGACGGATAAACAGACGGACAGGGACATAGGTAATGGAGCAGGGAATGAGGTTCACCAGAGGATGGAGGGATGAAGGAAAAAAGAGCGACAGGGGGGGAGGGAGCAGATGGGGGTCACTTCAGACAAATGGAGGAGACCACAAGTGGAGGGAAGGCGAGCGAGAGAAAGTGGAGGTAGAGCGGCGAGGCGTGGGGGAGGTATAATGAGGGGAGGCGAAATGATGAGAAGATGGCGGACAGGACGGTGAGAAGGGCGAAGACTGAGGAAGATGAGGAGCAGCACAGCGGGATGAAAGAAGCTGCGATGAGAATAACGAGAATGGGGCTGGCGGGTAGGGGAGAAGGGGGCGATAACAGATATTCCATTCCCGATCTGCTACATTGGGAATAATGAGCAAATCCATTCTCCAGAAACAGCAAGTGAGTAAAGATGACAAGAGAAATATTGAAAGAAATGAGAAAAAGGTAAAGAACGAGACTCATGGAGTATTGGAGTAAATATCCGCCTGAGATCTTAGTTGTGATCAGACGGAAACATTCATACGCTCAATATCACATACTGCTACTGCATTGTCGTGGTATTGACATCCGTGGTTTAGAGAGGGGTTTGTGGTCATTCGTGTTTTTTTTCGTGGATACAATTTCTCTCCAGACATTCACGGGCTAGCACGCAATCTGGTGCAGGCATTAATCTTACACATGCTATACTGTATATGACCAAAATCTCATCCTATGTGAGGTAATTTCATTTGCGGATAATGATTCATATCGTTACCTGTGATTTCTGCCTTTCTTTGACAGTGACAAATTCGGGGGCCATGTCGTTTGCAGACGTAAGTTGCAACAGCAGCTGTTCTCTCTCCTTCCATCGCCACAATTTTGTGTCATATGTTGTGTCCCAGGTCTTTTGTCTAGGTTTGAGTCTAGGGTTTGCTTTGCATTGAACAGTTCCAAGGGAAGAACAAAAACAAGAGGCTTTACTGGTTTGCTTTTATTCTGAAAGAAAAAAAGATGTGTACCTGCAAAGAGACAGGAAAAACATATTTACATTTTTTTTGTCATTTAATTTAATAATATATTTCACCTTTTTACCTTATTTGTCGATTTAAATTTCTTAGCGATGCTTCCTGTGAGTTGTGAGTATTTATTTGGTTTATATTTTGAAATATAATGTGTATTGCTACATCTAGGCTTTTCTGTTTTAGAACTGGTAGTGGTGGTTTGGCCCTTCAGCAGACCGTGCTCTATTGACTGGTTTGGGGGATTCACACTGACAGGGAACCAAACAGTGTGCATCATTACCGTCCTTCCAGCTGAGGGAAAGTTCAGTCTCCTCCGTGAAGCCTTGAAATGGTGAAGTTTAAATGAAAAGAAAAACGCAAAACTCGAGCTGACGCGACGTCCTTGCAGATTTCAAACCCATATTCAAGACTGAATGCGTTTGCATTTGTTAAACCAGAAAGATCCCAAAAAATGGGATCTTTCCGAAAATCAGTAAATATTCTTTCAAAAGCGTCCTTGTATTGGATGAGCTGCGTTTGTAATTGTTAATAAGTCACTGCAATGTTTAACACTGAATTGTTAAACAATGAGACCTAGTAGTTTATTTCATTTATCTTGCCAATTATTTATTTCACAAAAATACGTTTCAACTGATATATTCACTTTCAACGTGTCTGGCCAACAAAACAATAATAATTGTCATATTTGTATTTTAGTTGAGTTTGAGACCGGGCTTAGATCATCTAAACATGTCCAGATCCATAAACTTCAACAAGTTATCTATTACTTTCATCTTTTATGCATCACTTTTTCTATTTATTTGAAATGTTTTTCTATTGCAACAAATCACTGCTTCCTATGGTGATTTATATTTTTACTGCTTGCCAGATGAGTGGAATATGTTTTGCAATTAAATAGAGCTTTTTATTTTCCCTTATTAGCTTTGTCATTTGATGCCTGGCGACCGCTAAAGCGGTCTGATCCGCCGACCTAGAGGTTTGAACATCAACAATCAGATCAACGGATGGAAGAAGAAGCAAAAACCTGATCTCAGATATCATGATAGTATAGAAGGAAAACATACAGTCGGGCGAGAGAACCGCGGCAGGCTGCCATCAAAAGTTCAAAGTGCACAACCACCGTGGAGTGGTCAGGGCAACACATAATCACAGAGCAGCCTGCTGTGCCGTATTTGCGGACGGATTTTCCAATATTGGCAAAATGAATTTTAATTAACGAAACACAACGAGCGATGCGAGCACGGTGGCGAAGGAAAACAAGTCCGGGTAACTGATAGATAGAGGCGGGGCGGATAAAAAAGGCAGAAGGCAGTCATGGGGAAGGTCAAGAGAGATGAGAGATGCGGGGCGACGCAGAAGGGATGAGGACGGAAAGAGGGGCACGAAGAAAAAAAAAAAAGCCCCGTTCTCCCTTTTCTACCACAGCCAGCCTGTCAGAAGCCTAATTCTCCTCCCTCGCCTTGTGCTTTTCAGTCTCCTCCCGTCCTCCCATCTCGGTCTTCCTCCCTCCAGACCCCTTTTGCATTAGAGCTAAACCGTTCATTGATCCCGCCTCTAAACAAACACAGATATGTATTCAGCGCAGCAGCGCCGCACTGGGACCAGCAGACACAGCTTAGTGGTGCTCGTGTGTGTACGCGTGAGAGTCTGGAGACGGAAAATAGGCAGATCAGTGAGCCACAGCTCACACGCTCTCCGAGTGTGTGTGGGTGTGTGTGTATGGGTGTGTGTACGTAAAACAGGCCATAGATAAATCGCTTTTATTTAGTAGTCGAAACCAGTGTGTGAGTGTGTGCTACAGCATCAATGTAAGCGGCCTCTCTCGGGTACGCCTAAAGTCAGAGGGGACATCTTAGCATTTGGAAAGGTCCAGAATCAAAACACATGCAAACACACACACACACACACACACGAGGAAACACAAATACACATTCTCTCTTTCTCACGCACACATACGCACACACACATATACACACACCTACACACACACACACACACGAGGAAACACAAATACACGTTCTCTCTCTTTCTCACGCACACATACGCACACACACATATACACACACACACACACACACACACAAGGAAACACAAATACACGTTCTCTCTCTTTCTCACGCACACATACGCACGCACACATATACACACACACACACACACACACACACGCACATGAGGAAACACAGGTTGTACTCTTAAATAAGCCCCTCTCTAGAAGCACCAGTCTTGTTTTTTTCCCCCGAGCTCCTCCAAACACACTTGCACAAAAGAAATGGGAAGAGAGCTCCAGCTTTTTTGTTTTCACTCACTGCATCTCCTATTCACACACATGCCGAGTCTCAAACATACAAAATAAATCCTATGCACAAATAGACGCTGCATACAGTATGCATGAGCACACATACGGAGTGATTTATGGGTTGTTGTTTTGTTTTTTGGGGGGGATATAAAAAGCAGTGACAGATTGAATGTGGTTCAGTGGAATCTCACATCCTGAATTCCCCTTTACTGAGTCTTTCTTTCCTCCCACTAAGAACACTGAAATGCTCCCTGCTGACTCTTTGACTAGCCGCAGGTAAAAATCACAGGTATGAGGTGCTATCAGAGCAGCATCCATAGGCCATGTCGCGAGGGGGGTCCAACCACCTGCTCCACCCAAGGCTGATTTTCCAACCCATGAGTGCTCAGTACTCAGGGTTTGAACCACATCCATGGATGGATAGTGTCTTTAGGTTTTTTGGCAACTGAAGAGAATGCAGAATGTGTCATTTGTTTGTGCATGTTGTAACGGCATTTTGTTTAAAGAAGCAAACACTAACTTATCTGTCTTAGTTGTAGCACAAAGTGAATCATTTTATGCGACATCCACCCTCCTGGTTTGAAACACAAACATGGCTAGTAGCTCTTTGGCTCGTTCCTAATGAAGATACTATGCATTTTAACTGAGATTTCAGAGCTCCAAACGACTTTCTACAAATATACTGTACTTCTTCATATAATATCTTACGTCCCAGTACTGTTCAAACCAAAGAAGTGAAGGGAAGGTGTTTAGGTTGCATTAGGTGCCAACTCTAGTGTCCTCATGTCATCATTTGTGTAGCTGTAAATGCAAAAACTTCGAGTTATTGGGAAGGGGGACGCGTGTTGAAAAGGAATTGAGTCGTCAGCGCCTGGCAACAGTACTCTTGATAAGCTTAATTAAAAAAGCATATTTTTTGGGAATTTCGAGCAAGAGAATATGCACAGCCTCATTTTGTGCCGCAGCAGGCCCCTAAACAATACTTAGGTTAGGGATTTGCCGGTGAACATAGCGGGGCATTTGGCGGCTTGAGAGCCAGCGATTTCCCTGACGTTTGTATAAAACAAAATGGGGTTTAAAGATTGCGATGTAAACCCGCTTATTATTCTGTTATGTTTCTGTTGGCATTTTTCAGTATACTTGATGAATCTTTCAGCTTTAAATTCCATATACAGTACTCCCGATCTCCCTGCTCCCCGGGGCAAGTCTTTATCTGGCTTTATCTCTTCTCTTTTCTTCTTTCAACTTCACTTTCACATCATATCGTGCTTTTCTAGGAAATCTTATCACACTTTACTTCACTGTAAGATAGTCTACTAAACTGTATCCAGTTTCAGATATTTCATAAATTGACATGTTCACACATTCCGATGAATTCATTCTGCTTTTCTTTTAACGTGCCGTCAAAGCACCTGAGCATCATGTTTTAAAATCTCTAGCCTTTTAAACGTTTTTTTTTTCTATCCTGTACACCTCCTCAAATGCCTTTCATGAGGCGCATGAGTTAGAACATTTCCACCGGAATCTTGGAATTGAGATAATTTATTTAAACTTATTTCTTGATGTTCCTTGGAGCAGGCGATATGTGGAGAGGAAATTGTATCGAGAATTTCCTTAACTGCATATATGTCTTAAGTTGCTTTGTCAGATGACGTTGGTACAATGTAAGATTTTACAGTGTAAGTTACATTTTATTTTTTATCTCCTCAAACCTAAATGATTTATTTTATCTTACTATGCCAATTAAATATACTTTGATGACTCCTATAAAGTAGCTTCCTTTGTGAGGGGCAGAGTCTGCCATGCTAACACCATATAAGTGCACGGGGATTTACAGGAAATGACCACACATGCACAGGATATAATTTGTAAGACGAGCCATGCCTGTCCACAGAGCATGTTGTTTGCATGTGCGTACGTGATGTTATGATGTAATGCAGAGTGGTCCTGGCTAAAACAATCTAAATCTCTGGGTTCAAAGCTGTATATGGATCTCCCACAAGACACTGGGTTAATGTTGCACAGTACCAAAGAGTTGTTTTTTCCCCAGTGTTAGTATTCTGTTCGCCGTAACATTGTTGGGTATTACTGAATCCAAACCACACATTGTCTCGGTTGGTTCTCCGTTCATGTTTACGGGACAAAATGGAATTGTAATTAGAACTTTGCAATATTGACCCATGCAAGATTGTTGTCAAGCCAGCGAGAGGTGCAAAACATACTACATATTTACTGAACAATTGGAAAGTAATTGGATTAAAAGAATGTTCAGTAAGATGCGTCAATATATTTTTCCTATTACAGGTTTTTGTTTAGATGTTAAAACAAGGAAAATTACAAGGCTTTTTTTCTTCTAATAATGAAACATGTACTGTTTGGAAGATTTGGTGCTCATGTCCCCACTGGACTGTATGTGTTACGACAACTTATGTGGATTTGGTCTCTCTTTTCATCCCATACTACTATGAGTATCATGTATATATACAGTATATATAGAAATTGTCTGTAGCCCATAGACTGCATAAAAATAAGTTTATTTTCTGGTTTCTGGTTTATATGAAGGCCTTAAGCCCTAGTGTTAGCATTGATTTCATTTATTTGTTGCAGGTCCTTATCGAGTGAAACCAAATCCAAAAAGCAAATAGTGCTAGGAGCTCTAAAGTGGGAGCAACTGAGTAAAAATGTCCCCTGAGTACACTTTTTAGTGGGGACTTTGAAGACACTGGGGACCACCAGCATGAGTCCTCGCTCGACTCTGTCCACATGTCATCTTGTTGCATCAGTTACGATGACTGCTCTCTCCATCAAAGGACTGTTAATACCTTTATTTATGCCCCCTCAATGCCGTCTCAAGGTTCCTTACCACATGCACGCGCACACACACACACACACACACACACACACGGGGGACGAGGGATATTATGACACGTCTGGACATTGCCGGCGGCGTTTGGAAAAAGAGCAGGGGAGAGAGACGCCAACAGAAAGCATATGAGAGAAAAATATGAGAGAGCTGAGTTTATCCGGGACTTAGATAATCAGTTTAAAATAATCTCCCATATTCTTCTCCTTTCTTTCGGAGTCGCCACTTCATTTCTTCTCCATGGCCTCCTTCATCCATCCTGTTGTCTTCACCCGTTCTCTACGCCTTTGCTGTCAGGCCACCTACGCCTGCCATAACACGGGCGCCTGCGGCAACAAGAGAGCGAGGGCAGGAAAGAAGGGCAAAACGAAATGAGTGAGATGGAGGTGATCGTTAAAGGAAGAGAAGTGGGCGAAGAGGCAGAGGGACAACAGATAGGCCTGTGCATTACTGCACAGCTGGTGTCACTAGAGAGATCCACTGCTGAGTTCACTGCATGCATATAATGCTGAGATATGAAACGGTCAACAAAGAAAAATTGGTACTTAAAAACCGGTTGTGTAATACATGCAAATATATAAACATTGAGGATCAGACCTGAGGTATGTAAAGGGCGACTGATATTCATGAAATCCTATTGAATTTGTACCTCGGCATGGCAATACAAGGTGCACACTTGTTGGATTCCTACACTCTAATTATTTCCTGTGAACAATAACTTGATATGTGAAAGAAAGGCACACATTTAAGAAGCCATAGACTAACTCACTTTATCAATAATCAATCATTATTCAAGAAACAAAAAATAAATGCACACAGTGCCAGAGGGCCAACATACACCCAATGCCGTACTGCTGCGTCATGCACAGCTAAATGTTTGCACGTGTAGGCGCTGTTCTCTGCATGTTGTCCTGTTCATTTGCTGTCATTATAAATCCGGCGCGATGCGCCCGTCTGAATTGAAAGGGAAACTGATTCATGAGCGCGTCAGCAGCCTCGCCTTTGCTCGCCTCCCCTCCATCATTGCCTCTTGTCACCCTATTGGCCACTGTGCTGCCGAACATTTTTGTTTTTGTTTTCCATACACGTAGACGCGATTAATGCGTTTGATAATTAGCTCGCTGATAAATGGACACACCGCCGTGTGCTCTGCTTATTTGCACTTACTGTATGTGCCGGCTTAAATATGCCACGTGTAATAGGTGCAGTGACGTGTTCATTCTTCATCCCTATCATTACGGAACATTCACCCTGTGCCGTGGGTGTTATCTATCAAACAAATTATGTTTTCCGCCAGGGTGTGTATGCTTTGTGCATCTTTAGATGTTTTGAAAGATATATGTATATATTTTTGGATCATTAATTCACCACACAGCGTTGGAAATAAATTCTGTCATATGCTTACTGGGATATTTAACACTTACTGAGCACATTATGATGAGCTTCGTGGTTATACTGGGAGTCGCCACACTACTGCCTTAATTATTATTATTATTATTATTATTATTATTATTGTTATTGTTATTATTATTATTATTATTATTATTATTATTATTATTATTATTATTATTATTATTATTGTTATTATTATTATTATTATTATTATTATTATTATTAGACTGGACGTAGCCATTAGAAGATATTAAATGTCACAAAGTCATGGATAGTAAGGTAGAATGTCATACATTATCCATTACGTTTCCAATATTTAATACATAAACTGAGTGTGACTGACTGTGAGTGAGTTGACTTTTTCTACACCTGTGTTTTGGATATATTTGATTTTAAATAGAAAACAATTTCCATCAATTACTTCCTGCAAGTCAAAACATGTTTTGTTTTGGAAAACTTGGCAAAAATATGAAAAACTGAAATCTCTCATTTGCAAAAGTATTCAGACACTTTTGGCTACTTTGACTTCAGATCAAGCTCTGCTTTATAGGAGAAAAACCTTCCCCTACTATCTCAGTGGTGATCTTCGTCGCTTTGTTGACAGTTTTGTATGCAGAAATCCACCTCTGACACATCTGCCTCAGCACCACATAAATTAGAAACTAAATTACTGCAATTTTATTGTTTCCCATTCTTTCCACCTATTTGGTGGAATTCAGTTTAAGTCAGCTACAGATTGGATTCCTGTTGTTGTCGTCAGATGTGCTGCGTTTGTGTTTTTTTTTTTCTGTGGTCATTGCCTGTGCAACAAAACAGTCAGGAACACTTAAAAAAAAAAAAAACATCCATCAGGACGTCAATTTGTGTATCACTATGACCACCTCTTTCCCTCTGTCCCTGCATGACTCTCTGTCCCTCAACTGCATTATGTGCTAACCAGATAATTTACTGTCTGCAGATGGCCTGCACTGCTGTCATGGTGTGTGTGTGTGTGTGTACGAGTGTGTCAAGGTTATTACTAAAGTAAAATGCAGAGCATCCCATATACTTGGGCAGAGGATAAACAAAGACATGAAGCGAGCATTTGACAATAACCATTCATGTGTGTTAAAAACCATGTTACCAGCTGTGGGGAATTAAACCTAAAATAATAACTGAAGAAAATGCTATGGGCTACAACGTAGTGGATGGAAACGGATTCCTTCGTGGGAAATCACTTCTGTCGGTTGATAAACACAATTTGACAACATAATGAAACAAGGACACTGTCATCATTTAACTGCTCGGCTACTAAACGTATCAAGCTGACGATATCCATCTCTCCTTGAGCCTGTCAGCCAGCTGAGACAGGGTGTGCGCGTTCAGCCAGGATCCTGTGCTGTTATGACCAGGCCAGGTGTGAGGTGTGCATGTGTTTGTTGGGGGGGGCGGGGGAAGGAAGTGACAGCGGGAGAAGCTTTGACAGAAATCGTTATGCCAACACTGAATCAAAGGTGGTTTGTCGTCACGGCTGTGTATAACCTCCTTTTTCTAATTTGTGATTTTTTCCCCCCCTCCTGTCATGACTAATTGTATATTCCGCCCGGACCCAAATCCCATTATTTAAGCCTTGAAAATAAAAATAGAAATGAGGAATTTGGAAAAAGTCAAAAGGTTCCTTTACCTTGGTCAACCGGCTAAAATACTGATTGTTGTGATCAATTTTTAATTCATTAACATGTAGAAACTTCTCAATAAACACACCTCATAGCTAATATTTCTATTTAGACAGCAGTGTTGGGCAGCTTCTATTGTGCCAAACCCTGACCACTTTCATTAGTAAAATGTTCTTTGTCCTGCCAATCCCTAAAAAACAGACTCGTGAACATTGCAGCATTCACCACAAGAGAACAACACTCAGCTTGAAGCAACATGAACCTTCAATTCTCTGTCAGGTTTATGCGGAAACACGAGTACAAATCAATGTCTGCTGCATATGTAAATTGACATTTTTGAACCAAAACAAAAATTGTCTCTTTGAGTGCCAACCAGAAACGGAATAGAAAAGCCTACGTGACAGCTTGAGCTGATATTTTTCAATCCGGCCCGCATTAATCTAATCAGTGCCATTTTTTTTTTTTTTAGAAGAATAACATATTGAAGTTACCCATCTACTCATGGTCAAAAAAAGGACATCTAGTTCTGTACGGTTCACAGGGGAAAGCGCTGCTGGTGTTTTATATTATAAAAAAAAAAAAAAAACTTGAACGAATCTGAATAGCATATGGAGACACGCAGAGGAGAAGTACACTCCTATTGATCACTGTCAGTTTGAAACCGTTTATGAGAGTTAATGAGATGACATTCAAGGCAACAAGATAGTGGGGATGATTTATCTTTCGAAATACTGCAAACATCAGGAGGCTGTTATGGCGTGTCAATTTGGGGATGATCTTTGAGGTGTTAATGACTCATGCAATAGGAGAGAAATACAAACTGTACAGGCCATGCAAATGAGCTATATATACGTGTATATATTTATATATATATAAGACGTGCATCTGGTGACTGACTTTGTGACTCACATGATGTCCCCAGATGACGTTTTCATACGACAGAGTGATAACACTGTGCAAAAGGCTGTGTTAAAATCTTGACTCGATTGACAAGTGTGTTGTGAAGACAAAATGCTATCTACTGAGTCCTTCAGGCGACATCCGTTTAACCACGTACACGCATGCGGAATAATCCAAAAAAGCCTTTTTTTTCCACTTTTAATCCTGGGCCAGAAATGAGCAGCATTTTTGGCTCATTCTTTGTATTGCTTGTGCTTGGAATATGTCCGAATGAGAATGAGAGAATGAATGTGATACACTCAGCTTTCCTTTCAAGATAAGAGAAGACATTTTCAAATTGCGGAGACGCTTGATATTACTTTACATACGACACAATACTTTACACAGGTGCTTAAATTGTCTTGTCTGCAAAATAACAGAAATCCAATTTTATCCCCTGTGCCTTCTCTAAACCATTTTCTCTATCTCAAACACGCACGCACGCACACAAAGACACAAACACACACACACACACACACACACACAATTACTGTGTTGGCTTGAGAAGAGAGCAGCTGATGCACACCTGTCACACCAAGTCAAGAGATTAGATAAGAGTTAAAGCCTTTTTTAGCTTTTTTTTTTAACATAACTTCCTCCGGTGTCGTTTGTGTCTCTCTCAGGATTTTGTATTTTCTGATGTCCCGTGTGCCATATCTCACACTGACCCCCTTCCCGCCACCAAAGGGTGACCTTGGTCTGCAGGGCTGTGTCGCGGTGCTTTAAAATAGAGGGTGGGCCACACTTTCATCCTGCCACACACTGGGCCCTCTGAAGCATGTGACACTTCATAAGGAGGAAATCCCATTATGCGACACAGCAGGGAAATGTCATCACCGGCCTCGGCTGCTGTAAAGATGAAAGCTGGTCATATTTTAATGACGGCGACATCATTACGCAATTGCATCATGGTGATTTGTATTATGGTAATATGATACACGGGGCTATTGCATTCTCTTCAGGTAGAAGTGTTGCTCTGGTTGACCTTGTCATATAATATAATATATATTTGGACTTATATTATATAGGGCAATGGATTATTGATTTTCTGGTACCCAAACCTATACGCTGGATTTAGTGGCTTCTTGGTCATCAACATTCATGTATGATATTCACCGACTCACGATACTTGTGCACACAATAGCATCGCTTTCAAACACAGCATGTTACCGCACGGCAATGCCAGCAGCATGCCCACAAGTGATGGCAGCATTTTCTGGGCAAATAATGACATCAGTTACAACAGGTAAACCTTATCAAACATGGTGCGAAACATTTTGTACCCATCCGTGTACTTATGCATAGGAAGAGAAGAAGAAGCTAGTTGCAGAAAAAAACATTGAAGCCCTGTGGTTTCCCTTCTGAAAAGCCAGAGCAATATTGACTCTGGCCTTAACTGAAGTTCACAGTTTCTCCTTTGCAGCAAACCTCTTTCAATCCAGAGGTCATGCCGCAAACCCCTGGGTGCAACTTTTCCATTCCCAGCGTTGCATTAGCCACCAACCATTAACAATTGAAGACGTCTTTCTTTTGATTAATATTAAATCACGAGCCACTTCTGATGCTGTTTTTGTTCCATTTGGTAGATGGAGGGTAGACTATCTATGAAGACTTGGACCCAGAAAGCAAGTTAGCTGAACTTTCTCTAGTGTTATGACAACTTCATTCACCAAGGGAATTAAGATGCTTTCTCGAACAGCAGGATCCCACTGTTTTTAGAGCACAGATGAAACATGGCAAAACTTAATGATGACTTAAATTAAAATGATGGGACAATTTTAATTGTGGAAGCTGTTTAGCGTTGTAAGAGTTCAGGGGGATTTTAAAAGAATGATTACCTGCACTGTGGACACAAATATCCGGTGTGTGATTGCACACAGAATTCCCTTCATTGCACTGACAAGGGTGACAAGGTTTAATTAGAGCCGTTGGCAAAACGTTTGTGTTAGTGTCGTAGCCAGCCAGGTTGTACCTTCCTTTCCTATCACCACCACACTCATTGAAATACCGCAGAGGCCACCTGTAGTGCTGATAGGGTTGTCATAGCAACTTAAAGAAAATGAGTGGCAGGAATGCTGAGGGTTAAAGGCGCCGGAGGGCACAGGTTGAAGTTCAGTTTGTAGTTGGTGTGAGTTTGTGTGTGTTTGTGGAAATTACGTAGTGGTTGAGATTTTTAGGACAAATGAAAGGCACCTGAAATGTCCAGGGGGATGAAGTAATTACAAAACCTGTGAAGTAATTTCCAGGATTTTTTCATTCTCTTGAAACACGAGGCTTATCTGCCATTTGTCCTTTGTTTTCTGACATTGGACCTCGAGTAAATTAAGTACAAACTTTTTACTTGCTAATTAAATCACACCCGCAAATAAGGTGGAAAGTTGTATAGAACAGTAGCTGTATATGTTATTAGAGAAAAAATAATTGATGTTACTTTTTCCACCTCACCCAGGTCGCATGCTCACATCCGTGTGTATTATCTACTCACAAACTGTATTTCTGTGGTGGTGAAGTAATACACAGCGTGTCATTGTGTAGACACAGCATAATTTGTCACGACAGTCTGGTGTTCTGGTGAGTCAGTAGTTTGGCTGTTTACCTGACTCTGTCATTTGCAAACTGCATCAAGTGAAATGACCGAGTGAAAAAACGTACTAATTGGGCCATGTGCCACGACATAAATCTGGATACTGAAGTCACCCAAAAAATGAATGTTAGATTGTCTTAAAAGATGAACAGGTGCTGATGGGGATAGATGAGCACTTAATATTAATGAGGAATGACAGGAAATGGCTGCAAAATCCCCCTAACATCTGACTGATTAAGAAATGTGAACTTGACAGTCAGCACAACGATATGATGACTTTTGCGTAGTGCAAACCTGAATTACTGTTTACTCCATATATCACTGACCTTATGCCTGCAATATAATCCATTTGTCGCACTGTGTCTAGCCTCTTTGAATCCTGGGTCAGTCACAGATTTGGCATTTGTCACCGTTTTTGCTTCAGGGCAAAATGGCAGCTGTGATGTTTAGCCTTACTTTGTGGTCAGCATATCTCCTGTGTGTTGCACAGTGTGTACTTGGGTATGTTTGAAGTCTCAGTGCACTTGCTGTTACCTATATACACCGTGAGGAGCAGTGAAATATGAATACTTATGCAACATTAATTATTATTTTACTTATCGGGTGATTAAAAATATAATCATTTCTGTGTGCATACTGTAACAAAAGACTGAAAACAAATATTTTAAATGCATACTATTGGAGATTTAACTCCGAACATTAATGCCAAATATATCAATAGGCAGGGACAAGGAGGATGGAGCTGTGAAGAGAGAGCTCAGGGCACTGACCTTTTCCAACCAGCCATTGATACCATCCACGTATGTGACGGTGTCAAGATGGTAATCGAGATCAGGCAAGGGTTGACGCGTCATTGATGCACAAGATGTCAGCGTGCCGCACATTCGAAAGGGCGGCCACCCACCTGAGCTGAAAGAGAAAATATGATAAGTGTGTTTGCGTCCAGCGGCTGTTTACCATGATAGTGGAAGCAAATTGGTGAGACAGATGTCGCTGGTGTCCCAGCAGTATTAAATAACAGGAACTCTGTGTTTGTGTGTGTGTGTGTGTGTGTCCGTCCGTGTGTGTGTGTGTGTTGGCTTGGGGGAGTGAATGAGAAGCCTACGTTCGCTATAGTGGAGTCTCTGATTAACTCCCGGAAATGATGATGAACCCACACAGCAGCAGGCGCGGACTGAGCTGAGTTGCTGGGCCTCTAGGCGAGGTTACAAAACGCACCCAAAAATGCTCTCAGCGAGACACGCAAACGGCACCAGTGGCGGGTTTCTCCGGCAATAGCTGCAGAGCTCCCAAACCTCGGGGACCTGGCGGTGCCTCTACTCAGAGTGGCACAAAATCATCAGTGAATGGCGCGACTCAGCTGTATATTGCGGGTTACAGGGGAAGGCCACTCGTCGGTTTGGCGTCAGCGTGGCCGGCCAGGGTGAGCTAAAAACTACTCTTAATCTTGTCAACAAAATCTCACAATTTATGTAGCATGCAGCACCGCATTAATGTCTTAAAGCAGACTTTCAGGAGGTACCTCCTAGCTGAGCTTTGATAATTGGCCCCAGAGGTCCCGGGTATCCAGCTTGGTTATGATTTTCAATCTCAGCTGCCAGCTGCCCCGGTGTTTAGGCTCTCTGAGTCCAATATCGAGCTTTGGAACCCAATCTTGGAGTGTGGGAAGGATGATGATACCCCCCGCCCCCTTAACCTGTTGTCCTGGCTCCCCCTTGCCGTTGATCACATGTGATCACGCGAGTGTGAGTGAGATCTCGAGTGCCGGGAATTGCCACTCAGAAAGGGTTTGTGATATGTGAAAGGTACCGTGTCGCCACCGTATCAGTTGGTGTGTGCGGTCTCACGATTAAAACGAAAGATTAAACATCACTACATCACTTTTGCGTGCTTGTCGCACTTCCCTCACAATTGATTGGAAAAACTAAAAAAACTCCACACACGTACACACTACAATGTATTTTATACTTTTCTCATCCCGCAATTATTGCCAGGAATGTCACTGGGTGTTACCATAGCAACTGCCTCCCCGGGTGTCGACCTGACAGGAATTGCATATTTGCATACTTATGTTTCACGGTTTTACTTGCATTTCATCACCCCTCGAATACCAAGCGACACAGGTACTAACAAACAACACGGAGAATAGACAGGAAAGAAATACACATCTTACATTGGTTCGGGAGCGAAAAAAAAACATTCCACAACTGAAGGCCACAGTTGATACCCTCTGCTACAGAGCAGCAGCACGTGAGCTGGTGGGGCTGCATCTTTTCAGCAGCATGGATGTCTTACCGTCTTATTTACCAGCAACATTAAATATATGATTGTGAACCGAATGATATGTTAACTGTTTAGGCGTGATTACCCATTGATGAATACGGAGAGCACTCACTCATTTTTTCCATATGATCTAAATTCTCTTTGAGGGTAGACTAATATTAACAAATACACATGCATAAGCATGGGTTACAAAAATATTGCCAATAAAACCTGTGTATGCGTGTGCCTGCGTGTGCACACAGTAGTTATGGAATCCTCAACAACCCGTGAGCCACTTTCTTTGTTTGGCTTTATTAAAATAAGCCGTTGCTGTTGTCGTCGTTCACAGATGAGCTTTTTGCCTATTGATACAAATCAATAAACAATTACTCTGTCTTTTATTTGTCCATTCATTTGGCATTTCAAATATTCCCAGTGTCCATAAAATAATGTTAATAAGATGGTTCCTGAGGTCATGTGACTTGTACTCAAGGACCCAGGAGTCCGTTACAGCTTTGATTCATTTGTATCGATGTCATCCGGGTCAAGATCAAAGATCGCAATATTCTACAGGGGCCACTTCAACTAAATGGACAGTAACATCCATTTTACATAGGAGGCCAGGCAGAACTGTGGAGTATTCTTCAAAGGGAATGCCAGTTTTGTTATTTTACTGTCATTTCACAGACCAGCTACTGCCACCAATCGGTATGTTGCTTCTTGACTCCCACCGGGGCTTTATTTCACCCTCATTATGTTTGTCCTGGCAAGGACGGAGGCAAAGGACCGCGAGAAGAACATTTCCCGAGGATTTATGAAGAGAAAGTATGTATGCAATATGATCCGAGCTTTGTTCTGGTGTCCCTGCTGGTTTCCTGGCTCCTATGACAGAAACAGATGTCGGAAGCAGAACATCCTTGAGAGCGATGTACACGGCCGCGCTATCCGAGGAAATTAGGAGGATCTTTTACTACCGCTGCAAATTGTTTGTTAAGGGCTGAGGAAGAAACTCGCCGGCTCAAAAAATGCTGACACTGCGGCGGCACGGAGAGGGCGTAATAAAGCGCGTCCGCTGAGATCGCCGCGTGGCAATGCTGCTGCTGTGTGCTGCCCCGAGTTAACTGGTCCTGAGAGGACTGAGATAATAGTGATGCTAGTGACAGCCAATTACACAGGCGGCGTCAGCCCCAATATTATTAGCTGCCTGGCTCAACGCTGGCTGCCACTGTGCGACTACTGTGAGCTCCGCGTGACTCTAATTCATGCAGAAGTGCAGTTTGAGAGCACACTCCCATGTACGCCGGCGTGTACACGCAGTTTTGTCGAGGCTAAGGCGGTCGTGGCTCGGACGTTTTTTTTAGATAGACTTAGAATATTGATTTGATCATTTCTTTATCTCCAAGTTTATAGTTAATCCTTTTGGAGTTGTCTCCTGCTCACAGACACAACTCCTCCGCCCCCACACACAAAACAAAAAGCCCAGTTACTTATGAGTGAAAGCATGAGCTCGGACGGTGAGTGCACGTGTGATGTCTGCATGTGTGGCACTGGGAAGGTGTTTGAGTGTAAAGAATGTGAAGGCCAAACTAAATCACCTTCAACAGCCGGAGAAAAGCTGGGTTGAAGAATTTCGGAGCGCTTGCGACACTTTTCTTCCGGGCACATGTTTGCATTCTGCATCATGCTTGCCGTGAGAATGTGGGATTTGCGAAGAGGACGACAATCAATAAAGCAGGCTTCTTTCAATGCCAAAGTGTAGCTTCAGAGCATCTCAATGTTTTTCTCCCACACATCCAGAGTCTCGCTCCGTTTCCTCTCCTGCCGTCTCCCAGCTACGATAATTGTATGAAACACACACACTCACTCATACGTACACACAACCACAGACAGAGGGTGAAATAGAGTCTGAAAAGCTGATGTGACAGTGGGATTTATTGCCTCTTAATTATTCAAAAGTGAGTGAGCGGTGTTGAGTGAGAAGACAGAGATGGATTGCAAAATGAAGGCGCAGAAATAACGCAAAAAAGGAAGCAAGGATAGAAAGCAAGAAGCTCTACTTCTCAGTCACATAGTGGTGTGAAAAGTGTTCTGTCAAATTGTTGAAAAAAAAGACATTAATCAAGCAAGTTTTCTCTATTTGAGAGTAAAATATTTAGAATATGTTGCGAAGAGACATGTACTTCTTTATGCTGAGCAGATAATTACTACCTTTGCTTTGAACTTTGATTTCAATATGTTCTCAGGTTTTCCATCATTTTCCCCCATACGCGGTTGAGCTACAATAACAACACCAGACAGCCAATAACACCAAGTTATTGTCATTTTTAAAATACTGTATATGATACATGTACACTGTTCCTGACCTCATAGCATCTGTGGTTACAGCAGACGGTTTGGATTACTTTGTCTTGTAAGGCAGCCCAGGGCGCTCTTCCAATTTACATCATTGCCCACTGGAGAATCCTCATTATTTGCCAAGATAAATGCCTATCACATTTTTTAAAATAATTGTCTAAAACACCATCAGTAAAAAAAAAGAAAGAAAAAGTGCATTCACTATTTCTAATACCGCAATTATGAATTTCAGATAGGTTCAGAAAAGGTACAGATTATTGATATTATATGCACAAATTCAAAAAATATACTTAAGCAAAGTCTTTATTGATTTATATTCTCACCTCGCAAAAATAAATGAGTGTATTCTATAAAACTCACTTAGACACATTCATATGCATTTCATTGAGAGTATCGGCTAAGGAATAGATACTCTGTGTACATGTTTTCATTATTTATTTTTATAATTTTATTTATATAATTATCAATATTTTATATTTATTCGCATGTTAACATGACCTGGAGGTATTTTATGTTTTATAATCTGGCTTCCCCTGTTTTATTTGCTTTTACCTGAGCGATCGTGTGTCCCGGTCCAAAAGGTTGGCGGAAAATTACTACAGTCTCTCAGAAACATGAAAATATTGATTTCCAACTCATGGAATATTGTTGTCATATCAGAGCAGACGTTGTGTAGAGATATGACGGAGGCTGAGGGCAGAGCAGGGATGTGGCTTCACAGGAAGAAAAAGTTTAGACACGCTATGGTTTCAAGTGTGGCCTTTGATGATAACGCGCAGTGATTTGGAGGTGTGCTGTTGAGAAAGCCTCTGTTTGTGCGTGTGTGTGTGTGTTTGGTGTGTGTGAGAGCGGCAAGCACGAAACCAGAAACAAGTCGGGTCCCGTGGGTAATTCAAAATAGATTATAACTGCGAGAAACGTCCTCCGACAAACACGCTCGGTTCTCTCGCAGCGAAACGCACACCACCAAAGGCTCCCGCTCCTCCTCCCCTCATTCCAGTCCTGACAGCCGAACCGCCTGCGTGCCTCTAGGTTGAAAGGGCATCAATGTTTAACAGTCCCTTAATGAACGTACAAGTCAGCTCTCAACCTGCACTATGCGCCTTAATGACGGCCGGGCCAGCTTCTGTCAAAGCAAGGCGTCGAGTAGGAATAGACCTACCCGTTACGTAAGTGTGCCATAACGGTGAAAGGGGGTTGAACCAATCAACAGGGGGGTTGTATTTGCAGGAAAGCGGGGTATTAGCTTATGCCTAAAGGCAATCTGTTGTCGTTTTTTGTTTTTTTCGCATGGCTTTTTACGTCTGGGGTATTTTTTTGCATTCACCTCACCCAGCCAACGGAGGATAATTGGGTGGATTTGGGGTGTGAGTCACCATGGCGACGGGCGGCCCCGGCGTTTCAGATTTGAAGCGCGTCTGAACCGATTGCCTGTTCAAATGATCCTGTAGTGTGAGAAATTTACGGACGTCATCGCTGCCGACTCAGCCACTTTCCTCTACCCCTGCGTTTGCCCAGCTACTTCGCAGCGCGCTCGGCGAAGAAAGGAACCTATTGTTCTGTCTCATTGTGCATCCGGAAAGACGCGAATGCGGCAGCGCCTCACTGTTTCAAATACCCAGTCCCCAAGTTACGCTCAGGTGGAGCACATTGTAAACTGACGCGTCGTAATCCGTGACGGCAGCTGTGTTGATTTCAGAGGAAAACAAACCTTTAACCTTGAATAAAATGTATATTTTGCACATATAACAATATAAGCAAATTATTCTGTATGTGTGTGTGTGTGTGTGTGTCCTTGTGGGGTAAAAGTTAAGCCGGTAAAAGTGTGTGTTCATTTGTGTTTATTAACTACTGCACAATAACTTGTGATTGCATCGAGGCAGTCAGATTAAGTAGTGGGCACACAGTGCGTGTGTCTGTGTGTGTGTGTGTGTGTGCGCGCTTTTAAAATCCTCACCTCCTTGCAGCTTTGCTGACCAGGGAACACACCGGGCAGTTAAACAACTACAGTCATGATGATGACTTCTTTTCTTCCCTTTCCCACTCCCTCGCTCTGTTCTCCTCTTCTTTAAAGACACCTTACCTTCTTCCGAGCTACTTATTTTCCTTTCCGTGTGTGTCCTTTTCTGAATAGACACATTGTTGCTGTCTGGCGAGGAGAATAGTTGTATATAAAAGGTCAAGGGTGCAAGGAGCAAGGTATGGAAGGTTTTACTGTTATTCTTTCTCTTCTGAGCACATACACACTTTTTTTTATCCGAAAGCAATATGAAATGTTTTTTTGAATTCGGAATAAAATATTTTGAATATTAGTAAAACAGTACCAGGATTTGAGAAAAACCAAAACATTTTTAATTGTTCAATATACTGCTAAAAGTACAGATTTTCAGTTAAACATTTACTTGCAAATAAAGCCACATCATTTATTTGTATAGTGTTAATTTCTAATGCCTTTTTTTGTGTAATGAAACAAGTGGAAGCTAATTTAATCTGCCCCACTTTGCAGTCTGTTGCTAACTTTATATGCAGTTTACAATGAAAGAAATATTTTAGTTTAAAAAAAGAAGATGCAAATACATGCCCAAAAATATTCTCTTGCGTATAATCGACTGTTCCCATCAGTGAAAATAAATTAAACTGACGCAAACGATCGATTTTAGAGTATAGGTCGAATCCATTTTACAATAAAGAAATATTTGCGGCAAAATTACATCTAATATAGTTCTACTTAGTGTTGCTTATTCTGCTGTGTTCTTTTATTCATAATGCTATTCACTGACCATCATTTAAATAATGTCCTGTATTTATTGTTGTTTTGTCATTTGGAGGTCTCTCACTGACTCTCTCCTCCTGAAAGTGTTTTAATACAGTGTTAGTTTTTTTTTATGCACACAGTCTCTCTCTGTGAGTCTCTCTGTCAAACAGTCTCAGTCCATCTCTCCCCAACACAATAACCCGCACACACGCACGCAAACACTCGCACACAGAAACAGACAGATGCTTGGTTAATGTAGCATGGAATTTTTCAGTGTTGCTGACCATTTACCTCCTCAGATGCTGAGAGGATGTGGCTGGCTGACCTTGAAACTAACATCTATGCACACACATACACGTGAACGCACACACACGCACACAGCACCTTGTCTAAGCAAAAGCTACACACGATACATACATTCGGGCATCTCTTCATTGCCAAGAATCTGATCTAGAACAGTTAATTTTTTAAGGAGATTATACAAGAATAATACCATCCTTATGTCTGAAAATATTAATGTCGCTGGCAGGAACACTGGAATGAAGCAAGCGTGTTGCTCAATTACAGGTTGGAACATAATGTCATACACTGCAGTTATGTTAAATATACAATAAGTACTCAAAACCTGCCACAGTGAGAGCACATACAGGGATTTCATTCATGGTAAATGAGACTCATATCATCTGTTTTCATCCGTGTATTTTAGGAGCAGGACCTTGATTATGTTTCCATTATGTTTTTTGTGCATGTTTTTGTTTCATTCTTTTAGTTTCATTCTTTTTTTTTTTTATGCAACATCGATGAACCTGTGTGCAACTTTGTTAAGTAACACAGACTTTCGAGGCCAGCACATATGGTTTGGCATTCACACAAGCCCGGTGCGGGAGAGCTGTGGAGGCACGAGAGTAGTAGCACGGTGGAAGGAAACTAAGTCGACCAGATGGGTGATGTCTAAGGGCACAAATTCGCACTATACTGCTCTCATTGTAGTAAAAGCGCTGGCTCGACGGCATTTTGTGCTGATATGAGCTGCTTAGTTTCAGTCCATCTCACTCAGCAAACAGTGCTTATGTTCAACTCACAAACTGCAAAGTGTGGGCCCACTTTTGCACCAGAATTTCTCGATTTATTTTTTAAGTGTCGCCCTGAACTGCCAGATCCATTTTCCATGAGCTGCCTCTGCGGGGCCTGTCCATGTTCAAAGGGCAGCGTGGGTTTCGGAGCAGTCGGTACCTGTCCGTCTTCCAGCTGCTCCCCATCAACTGCACAGCAAAAAAAAAAAGGAGTGTTGGCAATTTCAACTAAATCAAATGGCGAGCACAGCCCCCGAAGCTCGAGCTGGTCAGCGTGCCTGGGTGCGCATACCTGCGGGATCAGGATTTGGAAGTAGCGAGAGGCTGGCATCAGCGGCGTGACAGTTTTTGAGTTTGTCCAAGTTTCCCGGGGAAGTCCCTGTTGTTTTGTGGACCGTGGCGGCGATATCATGCACAAAGGGTTTCCTGCCAGGTACAACGATCTGCTGCGGGGTTGTTGTGTTCTTTCGAAGGCTGCGGGGCAAACATCCAGCTGGAGGTCTCACCCGGGGGGAATCATTAGAAAGCGGCCTCACCCTCGGAGACACAAGATTGTGAAGCAGCAGGGGCGCTAGTGGACAAAATGAAAGAGTCAGCCGAATGCTGAGACATAGTAACGCATGGCAGGAATGATGTGCCAGTGGATTAATACCACCCCTTTATGCATTTTGGCACATACTATAAATACACGGTCATCAATATAACCAAAGATCATTAAGATTGTGATTGATTAACCAAAGTACACCAGGTCTTACTTTTGGACTTCATAATGGGTACTGTGCTTATTTCTTCTTCATCTTACACTCATGTGTGCAGTTGATGTGACTTGTCATAATATGTACACACAGCTCTATTATCATTGAGAAACGCCCTGGGGGGTTAAGGTAGCCAAACTCTATGCTGTTTTTTTTGTCTTTATATGTCCTGGTGGTGGTGGTGGTGGTATCGCTCCGCCTTGATACACCCACCGAGTACCACTGCACTGCAACTGAGACTGCACTCTTAATTGGACCCTTGTGGAAAGCAGTGTATGGGTGGGCAAACTTAATGTGCAGCTGGACGGCTCCAAGGAGCTTTAGGTATTTTTTTATCACACACGCACGCACACACACACACACACACACTGTGGATGCAGATGCTGTATTCCTAATTTCAACAGCTGCACACTCGCTCTGTGTGAGATATTCGGATCATGTGTTTTGTTCGAGTGATCCGGTGGTGTATACGTGTGCACTGCTTAATTGCGTCCTTTTTTGTGTACACACGCTAGGACTACACCACCATACGCATAGCTTCGATTCACTGTGAGTTTGAGTGTGTGTGGAGGAATTTTTGCAGCTGTACTTATTTCACGGTTCAAAAAAGAATTATGAGAGAGGAAAATGATATAAGGCTAAAGGGTGGGGAGTTTTTAGACTTTGTTTTTTGTCACAGTTGGACAACACAGACAAAACCGTTTTGGATGTAAGCACTGGGAAACCAACTGTGTCACCGTGTCTTCTAGACAAGAGCAAAACCGAGGGCCATTTAATCAACTGGAGCATCTACCAAATAAGTCATAGTACCAGTGCAATTAACACTGGTGAAATGATTGGACAGGAGATTGGGGTTGTAAGGGGGGACAAATCTGACAGAAATTGTGTTTTGATCCGTACTCGCCTAAACTGCTGCATTTGTGTGCTTTCGAGTGCATTTTATGTTTAAATGCTAATGCAATGGGAATAGTTATAAAATGAAACTGAAATCACACAATCTTTAGAGCTGGTCCCCAAATATGTAAAAATATCATATTTATGGTGCTCCAAGCTTCATTAAGTTGCCTTTTACTGCATTTGAACTAGGGAGCATTTTTTAAATCAGGACGTGGAATTGATTTTCAAATGTGTCATCCTGTGCAAGCAGCTGAGATATTATAATCAAACAATCGTATAGTTGCAGGGTTGCGTGTCTTTTTCTACGTGCATGCAGGAAATAGCGAGTGCGTTTGGATTTTATTGAAATTGATCAAGGTCAACTCAACCCTGCGCACTGACGTTATATCATGTGTGTGTTCTTGGCTGTGTCCTGGTGTGAGGAGACGTCTGTGTGTCTGTGTGTGTTTTTGTCTGCATGTGCGTGTGTGTGTGTGTGTCCCTGGAGACCATCTGTTCCTACTGACTGAAGTTACGGCAATGAAAAGTGGAGCTTGTCATTTGCTGGCCTACTTTTTTCTCTCTCTCTCTGTCCCACTCTCTCACGCGCACAACCACACACCAACACAAACACATTCTCACGCAAAGCGTTGTCAGCAAGAAAAGGTACGTTTTAGGGGGTATCTTGACAGGAGCACACACACACACACACACAAACACACAAACACAAATACACACAGGTCTGCAGGTCTACGGAAGTGTTATGCGTGTTAATTTGTTATGTCAGAGATCCCGCCTTACTGCTGTGTGTGTGGGTCTTGTCAACTCAATGCATGTAGTCCTGATAAAAGTGTGTAGCCCACATATGACAGGTTGTGTGTTTGTGTGAGAGCACAGCGTGCCGTGTGAATACATGCAGGGTGGCCTGCCACGTTGCATAAATTCATCTTTAAGAAGCGTGTTGGCATTTGTCTACTTACTCTCTTGAGTCTGTACATGTTGGCACAGTGTGTGTGCGGTATGTGTGTACAGGTGAGGGTGAGCGCTGCTGTGACACCGAGACAGCATGTCAGTGTGTGTGTGTGTGTGTGTGCATTAATGTGCCTGCACGTCAGGTGTGTTTCTCCTCCACTTAAGAGTCATTTAAACAGTGCGAATGAATTCTGAGGTTGTGAATCCGATTGTGTGTGTCTGTGTGTGTGTGTGTGTGTGCGTGAGTGCGTGTGCGCGCGTGCGTGCGCGCCCCATGCAGAAGAGCGCGGCGGATGAGGAACACTCAGGACGGGAGTGTTTATTCTTGCACAGGTGTGAGTTTACTGGGGTTCACAGCTGTCTCACACTAAGCCTGGAACACTCAGCTTTATTCAACAGACTATGCTCAGATGGTGCCGGGGCAAAGCAGCCATCCATCACTCTCCACCCATTAAATAGATGTAGGCATCCACACGTTACTGACAAATTTCCCCCAACAAAGCATTTGTCAAAAAGCACTTGTCACCATATCTAGTTTGCATCTGAAGCTCTTAATGGTCGAAACGTGATGGTAAAAGTCAAATGTCTTTGTGTGAATATATGGCACGCTTCATTCGTGATTTACACACAGCACGTGAGAAACAAGAGACATTCACACTATTATATACCATATTACAGGGGGCGGGTGGAAATTCACAAAGTTGGTTTCGCCACATTTTGGGGAGACTTGGCTCAAACTTGTCCGTGGTGGGACACAGCCGATCGGCATGCCGGCTGAAATTGCACTTATACAAAAGTCTTTTTTGTTCTTTCAAAGAAGCGCCATCGCTTCCGCATCTCTTTGCGGTCGGTTAGGCCAGGTTGATGTCTTTCACCGCCTGGACTCGTGGCCAGATTTTATGGCCTCTTCCGTCCAGGAGTGCACGGTATGCGCTCCTTCAATGAGCCTCGTGCAAAAAACCTTTCCAAGCCGACAAAATGCGAGCGTGCCAGGCTGGAGAATGACCTGCATTCATTTTAAATAGCTTGAGCTTGATCTTTGCCACCGTAACCAGTTGCCTGTTGTAGAGTTGATCAATACAGGCGATCATATTTAACTCCCGTTGGATTGATCAAATGTAACTAGGCAAATTCTGCTTGGTTTACAAACAATGACACCCGAGTTTGTTGAGAGGTGCGTGTGCGTGCGTGCATCTGTGCTAATGCGCCTTTTGTGTAACGTAAGGCATTTCAGAGTTCAGATTCCTTGTCTTGGTTACAGATCCCGTTTGCATGAGTGCTGCGGTTTGAGTGATTTATCATCCTCTTCCAGTGCATGATGGCCAATCTCCCTGTGAAGATTGACTAGTGCAGCCACTGATGGTTGGCAAAAATTCCGATTTTGAAACGGGGGGGAATAAGCACTTGCGTTTCAGTAAATATGTTCCCGTATTTCAATCCTTTTACCAATTTCATCATTTGTCTTTTTTTTCTCCCATCTTTTCTGTGCAGTGCTTTGTCACTCGTTTGTTGTAAGGTTCTTTCTTTCCCCTGCTAGTGTTTTTTTAATCAATATTTTCTTCCTTTTTTGTTCTTTTGTTCTTTTCAAAATTATTTTCAACGTTTTCCTTCAAAAGCTTTTCCTCTTTTTAATACCTTAATTGTTCATGTCATGCTTTATTCAAAACTATTTTCTGCTTTCTTTCTTTCTTTCACAAACAGCTCCTTTATCTTCTGTTGAGCAACATAGACTATTCCCCATTCACCACAACCCCTGTTAAACTTAAGTGAAACTGATCAGGCAGATAGAGAAAGCAGTTCCCTTCCCTCTCTTTCCCTCTTTCTCCTTTTGCCTTGTATATTTCTTTTCACCACCCACTTACCATCTCCTCTCCCCCTCTTTCGCTCCCTTTCTCTCTTTTGTATCGCATGCATGGAATTCAAATTCGCCACCAGTCTTGCCCTAACCCTATGTTCACCTAACTGAAAGTGATAGGGCAGAACCGCATAGCGTGTGGGAAGCGCCATGTTGAAATGGACCGATGATATATTCATCACGGCAACGGGAACCCTGTGTTACAGAGAGAGAGAGAGAGAAAGAGAGAGAGTCTAATTTTGCTTTTGTGAGTTTTGTGCGATGATATGTGTAGTTGGACCAGTGTGATTGTGTGTGTGCGCGTGCGTCTGTGTGTGACGCATTATTCAACTCCCTGCTTGTTGAACTGCGACACCTTCCATAAAAGCCCATTGCGTGCCAGAGACCAGTAAAAAACACACACACATTGCCGCTAATGCACACTCTATATTTGCCTCTCTTTCCCACTCGTTGTTCTCCCTGTGCCTCATTAGGACTCGCAGCGTTTCAGGAAAGGCCTCATGTCAGAGGCAGACATCAAAATGGAATAATGGCAGGATATTGAAATAAAGGAATGCACTAAATGATTGTAATCGGAATAATCTTTTCTGGTGTCGTGGTTTGGGTTCAATCTGTACTGCACGTTTAATAACTGGCTATATAATTACTAATGTGTGCAAAGAACTACTAACCTTCCTCCGCTGAATCGATCCTTGGAGTGCGCGTTCCATGCAGACTGTTGGCGGTATCTTACTTATCATGATAAAAGTAACAGTATATAAGATCTGTTCCTATGGTATAGTATTTTTATTCCCAACTCTTGTTGTTGCATTCTTCTTCCAAGTGTTTTCCCCTTCCCTTTTCTGTGCTTGTCCTTGTTGTTTATGGTTACACCTGTTCAGATGCCTTCACACTGTCAATTGTACGCAACATACATATTTTAGGTTTCACTCTCCTTTTCCCCCTATTTCACAGTGGCTCTGCCACTTTTGGCTCGATTTTGAGTCTTTAATGAGACCATAATCAAGTACCTACAATGACTTGTCTGTGCCAATTAGGTGAGAGTATACATATTTGTACGTTTGGTGTGATTGTGTTTATGAAGGATGAAAGACATTTTAAGTGAAGGGAATTTGAGATTTTTGGCAGTATGTAAAATGCATCCATATCAACCAAGTTATCCCTAATTCTGTGTTGGTCACCGGATGAGAACGGCATTTTAGAGAAGGCTGTTTAAAAATAGTTGCAGAGAAGACCTGTACCGGCGAGCAGAAGACGAGTGCAGAGGGGAGCTCTCCTGTGCTGCCGCCTTCTGCCACAAGCAGTGTGGAGGTGAGTGAGGAGCGGGGGGGGAGGCGCGCACCGCGGGGGCAGTGCCACTGTTTTCGCGAAGGTCAAAGAAATGCTTTATTTCATCGAGATATTCAGGGTGGATAGAATTCACAATGAGACGAGAGCATCGCTCTTGGCAAAAACACCAGTTGCCCTCTCTTTAGCTGTGTGACGGAAGTGCATGTGATCAGATCACAGTGCATGAGTTAGGCCAATCTGGTGAAGTCAGGAAATCGATGTGTCCGGATAGTTCCACAGTATCTTTATGAACTATGGCATGCATGCACAAAAAACACGAAAAACAGTAGAACACTGGACTGGCTGTGTGTCCACAGGGAGCGTGGTGAGTATTCTCACCATAGTAAACAACACTTTAGTGGAAGTGACGATGCATGTCCGCAAGGACAAGTCACAACCAAGGACAGAGACCTTCCGTCTCCTTCAGCTCTTATGTTTGTTCCCCAAGGTGTAAATTGTGTACCTTGGCCAAATACACACAGCTGCAGCATAGAGTAAAAACCATTAGTTGACCCTTGCATGTTTCTCGGAGAGAAACTTAAAAAACACTCATACCACTTGAAAATATATCAGATGCAAATATATCGTATTACATATGATTGAAAATATGGTCTGAGGAGAAGATGACGTTCAAGGTTCAAAGTTTTTTTGTTACCTAGCAACAACCGGTTCCTGAGACAGGTGCTCTGTAAATGGGGACATAGACGTTGTCCGAGCAAGAAAGAAAAAAGCTTGCGGACGCAGACATTCATCATATGTTTAACATAAATCCTATATGCTGTCAGTATATTAATAAACATTAAGAATTTCCCTCTATAGACAAGATACACTCAGGTGACGGGGCGTGGGGGTCATACTGTGGTAGTTACCTGACGTGAACCCTTCTCCACATTTTTACACCTGTGGGATTACCGCTACATGTGTGTGTGTCACGTTGCTTTCAGGGACATGTTGTTCCCAAAGTACAGTGGCAGGTCAGGTAATGGTGATGTTTCCTGGTGCTCACTCGCCCGTTCACTCACTCACTCTCTTTCTCTCTCTCTCTCTCTCTTTCTCTCTCCCTCTCCCACTCTCTCTCTATCTCTCTCTCGCCCTCTCATAAACTAGGACAAGGACACACAGAGACAAGCCGGCGCTTGCCTCCATGTGGTCACAATCTGAACATTTCTCTGAAACCTTGAATGCGGAATATTGAATTTGAATATCTTCAAATCACAGCTCAGACTGATTTACAGCAAGGAGGCAGGGGTGGGTTCTTTTAAATGTATTTAACGGAAGTTTTTGATATTTAAACTTTCTAAAACTAAATTCTGTGCCAGACATTATGATGACATTTGCCAAACAAACCTTTTTTGTATTTTTACTGAAAACCATCTATAATGCATGAAAAGGCCTTTTGTGGTGCATTTTAGCGGATTAGGTGCCATATTGGGAACGCCGTTTCAACCAATGTCTAAAGACTACTGCTTTTGCGACACCTTCTCTGTGATAGGGAGTTTTATTGAACATATACCTAAAGTAGTATGATAATTATACATAAAAGTTAAAAAATATAGTACCATGTTTCATGGACAAAAAAAAAACACGCTACATGAGGCTCTTAGGTTTCAGCCAAATATAAAAGCCATTACGACAGACAGAAACTTTGCAGCCTTTGCATCATACTGATTTTCAGCTACCAACATTAGACTATCCCTTTATAGATTCACGAGAATTAACCGGGTAATATGCGGAAAATCCGCCAATAAAAGCAGAAAATCCCCAATTATAACAATGAAAAAGTATGGCCATGGATGTATACCGCACTAAGCTGCCACTATAAAGCAGAATAACACATCACTAAAGCGGACAAAATAGAGGCGTACAAACAGTTTGAATTTCCACAGCAGCTACTGCCACAAACACATATTTTTAAGTCAAGTATGTGCCTGCACAGTTTCAGCACAATCTAACTGAAATGTGCACACACAACACATTTTGGCAATGTGAGCCAGCACAAGTTTCAACTACTCTGCTTCTGAATTCTTAATGCAAAATATAAGAGGTCCATTTTATATAGTATAGGATTGCCACAACAGGCCAGACCAAAGTTACAGCTGAAATCAAATCCAGTAGCTTATTAACAGTCAGACACAGACTGTCTCTATCACTGAAGGGTGGCACACACTTTTACGGTTCAACCAATCGGGGAGTAGATTCTCATTCGTCTGTTAACCAGCTTTGTCATTAGGAAAGATCACCTGTCACTCCCAGCGCTCACTCACAACCAATTAAACTGCACTGCTGTGTGTGTTGGTGTGTCTGTGTGTGTGTGTGTGTGTGTGTGGCATACAAAGGGAGTCTCCTACTCAAATGCATTTGCATGCTTAAATCAGTCTCTGTCTCTCTTTCTCTCTCTCTCTCTCTTTCCCTCTCTCACCCATCCTCCTCCTTTCACTCTGTGTTCCGCTCACTTTTCCCTTCCTACCTTGCACTTTCTCAATCAATGTCACATAATGAACACTTTCAGCTTTAGCTTTGCAGGTCACTTAAAGTCAACTGTGGGCTCAGCTTGTTAATGGCCAGGTTCCTGCAAGGAACAAGTCACAAACAAGATGTCAATACTCAAGATGTCATTTTACACCTAATAATGTAAAATCATAATAAATTGCAAAAAACATTATTTAGTCAGTGTTTATTTAGTACCCGTGGCAACGCACATACGTCATGGTTTAGGTTGTAAGGTCTACAATATCACTTTTTCCTCTGTCATTGCTCTAAGGGTGTTATTTCTGGTCACTGTGGGCAGCTGTTTTCAGCAAAAAGCTCTATAAACCCATTGTACACCACGTATTGTGATGACAGTAGGTGTGTCATTATCATCAGTTTGGATTGAGCTCCATTGTGTATTGTGCAATGTCCTCTGTTATGACACATTCTTGATTTGAGGAGCTGGTGGAAATTCAGGCTGGTTTTATAAATAGACCCACAAGTTCCCCAAATCTTGTAGAGAGCCAGATCTAAGCTGGTGGAAAAGTTGAGTTTTTTGTTCAATCATATTGTTTGGAAATAAAAGTAAACCTTTAGATTCAGCTTTATGATTAAAAAAAGGAGCAAAAAACAAATTCATAAGAAACGCAGTGACCAATATATACAGAGGCCGTAAATATTTAAATGATGACATCCATAATGTAGATATTCCTTGTAGATTTAATAAACATGTACCTGTATGTGCTGAAATGTAAGGCTAGGAATGAATAGCTACTTGAGCAGCATAATGTCCTGCCATCATGAAAATGATATATTAAACAAACAGTTATTCTAATAAGGTTATTAATGCATTGTTTAGCAAATCTATTTTTATGCCAACACACTAGTCATTACGTACATATGAGAAGATGCTGGTTAGATTTAATAGGCTCTGTTTTGATAGAATCGGGTCAGCATGTTCAGGTTTCCCCAAGAAATCAGGGGAAAAAAACCTAAATGTGTTTTCTGAAGGAGTCAGTGTCCAGAGAAAAACAATTTTCCAATTGTTTTCAGTTTGTTTTTGAATGCTCAGTCAGCCGTCAAACCCTGAAAGCTTCGACAAACGAGAATCACCAGAGATAACCCACCTCGGTCCTTCAGCGCGGATATTTTGCCGTCTCTTTCCACAGAAACACCTGATTCTGCCGTGTTTAAAGCCGGAGTGGCTCTGAAATATAACAAAAGTTGTTCAACGGGGAAGGAACTTTAAAGCTTTTCCGTACAAAACCAAGGCTGCATTCAACATGAAATGGGAATAAGCTCCACAACGTACTCGACATCTGAAAGGTGCAAGCTGGTGTTCTTGTATTTTCAACCCCTTGTTGAGGCTGTCAGACCCTCGGATTGTGTATCGCGCAGACGCTTGGATGTGTGTTTGTGTTGTAGCTGTGTGAAAGTGAGACTTGTTGGGGCTAAGTTACAGCAAATATTTGTTTGGATGGCTTAAGACGGCAAACATTAGCATAGGGAAGAATGAAAACATTTTCCTGGGCGACACACTACTGCGTTTCTGTCAGCCTCGGTGTGATCTGTCCAACTCTGACTTAACGTTAATGCGCACCTTCCAATCCAGGCACACGGACATTTATCCTGCCCTGATAATCATGTATAATTTGCAGTAATTGCTATTTTCCTCCTTAAATGTGCAAATGTAGTATTATCTTAATCGTGGTATGACATGTGTTATCTCAATCATTCATTCTAGCCCAGTAAAGATTATATGTGCACTGTGAGCGCATGTGTAGATTTATTAGCTCAAAAATGCACAAATACAAAGTTAAGCAGATATCGCTGAGCGCGCTCGTGTGCTTTTAATTACCTATTTTAGACTCCTAAAGTGAAAACATGTCTCGTGTGATATTGGAAAAAGCACTTCCCCGGTTATTATTTTCTGCAGCTCTCTCTATTATTAGTATTACCAATGTGTGTATGTGTGTGTGTCTGTTTCTTTCCTTTTTCAGAGCAAATTAGTCTCCTGGGGCGGACAATCAAGAATCGTTGAATCCTTGATTTGTAACTAGCATTGCAGCTGTCATTATCAACTACCAAGGAGCAATTATATAGAAATAACAATAGTGTTCTGGCAATGAAATTTGTAGACTGGGTTGCACGACTTTATCATAAATCCATTACTTGACCATAAAGTCCAAAGTTAGCAATGTGTAACTACTAAATCATGTATTTGCTATATATTTTATAGCACATCAAATGTGTAAAAAAGAAAAAACAATTTGAAGAACATAGTGGTAATTAAGGGGATAATTTAGAATCAAGGATCATGGGTTCCCACAGGGTTAAAGATCATCAAGTGGAGAGGAGTGGAAAAGATTTTTTCCATGAGTACACTATATGTGTCCCTCAGATATGAGTGTGAGTCTTTCCTATGTTTAAATAAATTGTATATTTCAAAAAAGTCTATGGTCTAGGTTAAATAATAGATTTTATTTTATTTTGCAAAGATACCCTCAAATCACCCCACCCCATCCTCACTCCTAAGTTCTCTGAAAATCTTGGTATTCATATTAACATCATATATAACACCCTTGCGTGCCGTGGGGCTCCATGTGAATCATGTGAAAATGAATTGCAGCCTGCAGGGCAAACAGTGGACACATTTATCTAATTTATCACAATATACCCAATCAAACACGCACTACTGTTATTGATGGCCCTCCGTTGAGCTTGCACACGTTAGTGTGTGTGTGTGCGATAGTGTGTGGGAATCCTCTCTTCAAGGGAAGTTGCAGTGCAGCTGAGAAATGGGAAAGACCAGCAAACATAACATGGAGGAAAGGTTAGGATAACATATGCATAGTGTTAACAGGGCCCGTGGCACCAGAGGCCTATTTTAAGTGTGCGTTTATGTTTGCGTAGAAGACGGCACGGGCTTCATTGTGATCGATGCTTCACATTAAGAGAAAAGAGGAAGACACTGAGAAAGAGAGAGAGCTGGAGAGACGGTGTAGAGGAGAGAAAACGGTGAAATCAGGAAAACAGCTGCTGCCTCCTTTTCATATCCACGCCTGTGCATACAAGGACACCAGTATTCCCTTTGATACTGAAGTGGCCTATTCGTCAGGGGGCAAATATGAATGCCACGTCCTGCATGTAACAAACTGTGTGAAGAAATATTTCGATATAGCGGCAGCCGTATGGACACTCGCCGTGTTTGTAAAATCAGAGTCGTATGAAGACGGACGAGGCCCGTTTGGTATGCCGCTCCCCTCTCCTCTCATCCCGCTGCATTATGCAACAACATGCACTTACGGGCAACCGTGGAATACTGAATTACATCTACTGTATTAGCCTGGGTCAATTATTTACTTAAGTCTGCCTAAAAAGAGGCGTGTCATTTGTGCCGTGTGCCCCCGCGATTCATCGATCGCAGCGGTTGTTAAACTGCATCTGGTGTCGAATATACAATAAATGAGCTAATTGAAATGAATTTACCCTTAGGCAGGGGACTTATTTTTTGCACGGAAAGTGGAAGGCCCCACTCGCTCGGATTGTAACCAAATTGAGGCAAAACCCCAGCTAAACATTATTGGTTTGCTTTTTTGCTGTTCAAACCTTTTTTCCTTCATTTTGATACAATCATGTGGACATTCACCGTTGTTCACACACTTACAGTCATACAGCACACCTGCATTTTTGCATATCTTTTCTGTTCAAGAAGCGCACTCAGATCCGTTCTGTATTCAGCACCTTGCCCATGCAGATGACATAGATATGCACATGAAAAGAACCAGGAATCCAATCTTCGACTTAAAACCAGAGTTAATGTTACCTAAAATTCAGAATGGTGTTTATGGCAAAAGATGAACCAGCTTTTTAAAATGTTATCTGAATTGAGGGGCTGGACTTTTTTAGATAAAGATCTTATTGACTGATGATTGAAATGTGACATTTTTACGCTGAATGAGTCAGTTGCAGGAAATACAACACAATGATACATAATATATTAATAATTATTGTTATTGTTCCTCTACATCTGAGTTAGGGTTTTACGCGTATGTTGCTTGGGGACTTGGATGCTTGGTGGAAATAAATAAACAAGAATGCAGAAAGGACCAGTGACTCGTGTAATGGATGGGATTGGGATATGGATTGCTGGTGTTTGCTGCGGTTGCTTTGCAATTAATTGCAGAAAGAAGGTTCCAATGAGTGCAATACTTACATCTCAAAATGGACTACTTGTTTGGGCCTCATTCCTCATACCCGTGGGTCGTCACTTTGTTTAAATATATTTATTATGCGGTGGGATTTTGTCGAATCATTGTCAATAAACAACGTTCATTTTCGTAAGATTCTAATATCATAGCTTTTTCAATAATTGCGGTTATTCTTATTTGCCATTCATACTTACAACTTTTCAGGTTAGGTTTAACAGAAGGGGTGCCACAGACCTTAAGATTGAAAATGAATAGATATTCATCTCTCAGTGGTCTTTAAAATAAATGCGTACATTTAGTCTAAATGGTAACACAGCCAGAGTGGGCGCTCTCTTATTCACAACACAATTAAAAGAAGAACAGATGGAAGAGAGCAATCCATGAAACAAGTCAGATATTGAATTTAAAAAATGCAATATGCAAAGAAACAAGTGCAGCGTAAAGCTTCATGCAATAATAGACATAATGGGCATGTGCTGCTATATTCGCTTATTAGATTTAAACGCCTCATTACCTTCAGTGCACACTGTCAGAAGTGTGTGTGTTTGTGTTTGCACATTGTGAGGACATTACACTTTCATATTGTTTAATTTGACATTCAGGAAAATGGACTTAATAAGATGTGCCACTTAAAACTGAGTGGAAGACTAGCTTTGTGTGTCTAGTGAGTCTTTTTTAGGGTTAGGGTGTGTGTTCTTCTCTCATCAAAGGTCTCAAATCAGCCGTTATACATCTGATTTATTTGCTTTTCAACTGCTCTCCTCTGGCTCTACTGATATTTCCAACTTCTTTATAACTTCCTTTGTTTGTTTCTGTTTTCACTCTGAATTACTCTTTCTTCTCTCCCTCCACCATCAATCACTGTAGGACTGATTGCACCTTTTTATGCCCAATTTCACCGGATTATGTCCCTCAGGTCTGACATTAATTACCGCCCCTGACAATTTGCAGCCATTAGACAGACAGACAGAAGGACATTAAGCCTGGCGACGACACCTCATGTGCCGTGTGTACAAAAATCGCTGCTCCAAACACACATAAAGCTGCAATGCAGCTGCCCAGCGATACTGGAAGCTGTAGGAGTTCTGAGGATTTCAATAATTGCAATCAGTAATTCTATAAAGCCAAGGTCGGGCTAGACAATTTAGCTTTAGCTGAGCTCTGGAGGAGATAAAGAGAATTCACTTCTAACAAGGAGAGGAACTAAAGCTGAAATGTACGTGGAGCTTGTAGAATGGCTTATAGAAATGGTTTGTGAAAGGGTCGGGGGGGTCAATCACTGGAGCTGCAAGGAAAAGAACAGTCAATAACACCGTTTACAACACACCATCTTACCACAAAGACTGGAAAATGGCTATAAAGTCATTTACATGTAACACCATGTTTATTTTCTCGATAAAAATATAACCACTGCATGGAATTTTTTTTTCAATGAGTCTCTGATTGTTTGTAACAATCCCATCTCATATTAAAAGTTACAGCAACAGTAACAACAGTTTTCAGGAGTCAAACTAAAAATCATCTTGTCCACCTCCCGCCCAAATTTTTGTATTTTTATCAATGCCAGAGACTTCTTTAGTGGATTGCTGGTGTGTGCTGGGGTTGCTTTGCAACTATAAATTGAAAGTCAGTTAGAAGAAACCTGATACACCATTCAAACACAAGTATCAAAGGCTATACATGTTTATGTATGGAAACAGGTATAGCTTAATTAATTTCATGGCATTCAATGTAACTGGTGAAGGAAGCGGAAAGGTCTTGACTTGAATTTTAGGAACGTTAACACTGATATTCGAGTGATGTCATCATTGGTTCCCGCTCCGTGTTTAATTCTCAGTTTGATGCTTGGCTGCACAGATTTTTATTTATCCAGTTTTTATTCCAGTTTTTCAACATACTACGGTAATTAGAAGGCAAAGCCTTTTACACAAACACCTGCTGGAAAATTGTTTACATCTGGGCTTAAATGTATCTATTTTGAATGTAGCATCTCTTTATACTGTACATATGTTCTACTATTCTCATGCAAAGGTGTTCAAAGTGAGCAGTAAAATGAGCAAGAAACGATTTCAAACTTTGAAATTCATTCTCTCAAATATTATCCAAAGCTCGCTTCGTCTGTGTTTCTGTGACTTTGTAATTTAATTAGACTATTTTATATTTCATTTTGTTCATAACAATTTTGTAGCAAAGTAAATTGATTAAAATACCAGCTTGAATGCTGTTTTTGTATCACTTCATCTTACTTTCTTTTTCTGCAGAGAAAAAAAGTAAGAAACACCTATTCAAACTGAGCAGATGTTTTATGAAAACACTGCATCAAGTCCTTGTTTTTTTCTGGCAAATGTAGCATATAAAAACCTAAAATGAAATAAAACAGCAAAAATATCAGATTCCTGAGATTTTTTTTTACTACATATTATAATATTATATTTTCCAATGCACTTCTACTTTGTACACGGGAGAACTGCTTTAGAGCACACACACTCATTTTTTCACACTACACCCTAACTAACAGTTGGATACAGTACCAAGATCTCCCATTCAAGCATGTAAGTGAAGTTGACAAAGCACACTGACACCCGTGCAGGTCAGTATCTCTCGAGTATACTGGATAGAACAGGTGATGACAGACAAGCGCGCATGCACACACACACACACACACACACATGGACACACGGACACACGGACCCACGGCATACATGCTCACAAAGAACATCATTCACCCACACCATGACTGAGTGGATTCAATAAGTCAAGCTTACTAACTAGAAGATGGCAGGTTTGTATGCAAACGTTAACTGTGGCACATTATCCACGATTACAAAGCCTGAGCAGTTATATATCAACCAGGAGGCGTCGCATGGACGCACACGCACACACGCACAACGACCATCCGTATCCACCTCAACCTGTATATGAAGTCACAGGGATAAGGCGGTTAAGGGACGACTCACGACATTTCCGGTGAAGATAATATGCTGTACGTTAATGGTATGTGTTCAGCACAGGCAATGAAGGCGTGCATAAACTGTATCTGTCTGAGAGCTGCTCTTGTGATTGGTGTTCAATGGTGGACTTGTAAAACGTACACACACACACACACACTGCACAGCAATTATTCCTTTTTACAGCTGGCCTGGATTCTGTTGCAATCCGGTGTAATGTGGTGAAATACAGGCCTTCAGCTATTGTACTCCAGTCAAGGTGACGTGCTGCAGAGGCTGAGTGATAGCCTCACAGCACAGGGTTCCAAACAGTCATCTGATGAGGGTAGGGCTTGTTATGATTCATACGGGATCTCTACAGTCTAAATTATAATTCATAGGAAAAAGTATAAAAAAATCTAAAAGTCTGAAGTGAATATTTTTTCGAAGAGACCTGCTGACTCGAGCCTTGGACTTGCTTAACTTAATAAAAGACACACAAATAGAGCTAATTTCCTGCCAAAAAAGCAACTTACAACAATATGCGTTTTACATAACGCCCTACGACTCTGTATAGTTTGCAGATACGCAACACATATCTACCAAGGACACAAAATGTTTTAAATACACAAGTCGGTCCAGTGTCTCATATTGAATCGATTTTACGCAGCTGCTTCTTGCTGGATGCATGTCGTGTTTTATTCTTTAAAAGCATTGCAGTGTGTATATCTCATGAAACCAAAAAGGATGTGAGATACAGTAGTATTTTTGAAATTTGAAAGAACCTCGTATTTATGTGGTCACATACAAGATCTTGTCAACATTTTCATGATTCATTTCTGTCGAAATTGAACATAAAAAAAATTAAAAAGCAACACCGTCTTCTTCAGCCCTGGGGGGCACCGTGCTGGGGTCATGTCACCAGACAAGAATACATATATTTTCCGACAGGAGTGCCTTTTCGTTTGTTAAGCTGTTGTGAACATGTGTCACTGTGAGTGTCTCTGCTGAGGCCAGTGATGGCACCGCAGGAGAGTTATTAATCACGCACCCTCTGAACGATCCAGCGCAGGCAGTTAAAAACGACTTTGGGTCCGTTATTATGGATGCTTTCACACCTGCGTTGCTTACTTTGAAACGTACCAGATGTGAAATGACCAAGCAGGTGGTGGAATCCATGGTTCTATTTACTTCCAGCATGAAAAAAACTAAACTTTTTTATGGTTCAATCATTTTGGACCGCTTACGGGAGGCCGAAGCAGGCTTGTCACCTACGGAAGAGGTATAATAAGCAGTAAAATGGTAGCACATGTGGAGAGGTGCAAACGTATTTTATTGTTATGAGGTTTAAATTCAAATGACTGAAAAAAATAAATTAAAAATTAAAATCAATGAACTTGCTATTTTCTGATGAGGACGAGAGCATTGAGAATCTATAATCCAAATCATAATGTAACTCTTAATCAGGTAGGCCTGTGAGGAACATACAATTTAATCACCCAGACATACTGTATCTGAGTCCATGAAACGTAAACGTCACATTTTCATTTTTACACATACAGGAAGTATGCAGCTCATTCTTAAAGGCATGATAGGAATTTAACAGATGCACGGACACAGCGACAGTCGCTGAATGGAGGCGATTGATTTTTTTGCATCTCTGCGGTAAGAGAAAAGACTGGGAAGGGGTCTGTGGCCAGCCGTCAGCATCGCTCCACACTGTAAAACATGACATCTATAGATTGCATACAGGTTTAAAGACTTACACATGTTTATTGTCACATGGCAGTCATTTTGTAACTGTTGTGGCCACAATCAGTGCGTCGGTTGTGTAGATTTTCTGCTCCAGCATATCTACCTGAAGAAGACTGCTGTGTAGCAATATTTTTTCATGTCAGCCCTTTAATGCGTGGACTTTAAAAAGATCCATACTCTGAGTCTCTATTCTTGAGGTGTGATTACTGAACATAGAATTGGAAAAAAAAAATGATGACAAAAGTGTTGATACTTGTATTCTAGCTCAACCCTGGAAAGCACAAAGAAAAAAAAAGTCTGTTTATTTAACTGCGGTTTTTGACTCCTCTCCCACCTGAAACAAAAGACTGCTTCTCACAGTGTGACTGGACCAGAGGAAAACATGTTCTATGTTCATTCATTCCGACTGCTTAGATGAGTAAAGTAATATCCGGCGCCACTCTTTCCATTCACCGTGAGAGCTAATAGGAATTGAATGAGTCCCGACTCAACCTGCTGTCATTCAGTGGTTTGTCGGATATCGTCATCATAGAAACAACAGAACTGACTCTCTTATGACATAAAATGAAGAAACTGATAGCAATATATCAGTGGATTGGCTGTGACGAGGAGGTGCTCAGTAATGAAAAACCATTTCTCTCTGTCTGACGCTTAATTGATCTGAAGAAAAAAACGTATTTAGATATTCCGTCTGAAACAAATGCATGGCATTGAAATGTTCGATTAAATCGCTATAAAATACTACGTATGATTTTGATGGCGTCCGAACGTGTGGGACAAAACAGAAATATGGGCGAGTCAAAGATCTGCTCTTTAGTGGTAAATCCATTTTCAGGCTTTGAGTAATGGAACACGACGTCATGCAATCGTAATTAAATTTGCCGTTGAAACATTGCAATAATGTGGAAAGAAAATCCAATCATAAACCGCAGCGTGTTTGAAAAGCTTTGATTTACAATTTTCAATTTATTACGCGAGACTTTCAAACCAAGGAACACCAATAAATACTTTTGAGCCGTTTAATGTGAAGCAGTTGAGCCACTTCATTGTCGTGGATACTGATGACCGATTCAGGTGATGCACCTGCTGTTTGTTTTGCAGAGAGTTTTAGGGTAGGATGAGGAACCATTGGGGATCCCTCAGTAACTGAGGGGAGGGAATGTTATTAGTATTATTTTCAACACTCCATAAAACATTTTTTATCATTTTTTTTCAATGTGTGCAGTGATTTGTTTGGCTTGGCAGATAGCTGTTTCGAGACTCCAGCCACAGATCTCATGTAAGGTCGTCAGTCATCGTTAGTCATCGTTTCTACCATTTTCAACCACGAGATCCTAAATGCGAAGACTGGGACACAGGTGATTTTGTTGCAGTGCTCAGGCTGCACTGCTGGTCGGGGCAACATTTCCATCTCCGGAGCTGTCAAAGCAAAATTCACTTGGGTGTGAGAGTTGACGCAAACTACTTGAAAAAGGACCAGCTCCAGACAGTGTCTCTTAACATAATTATAACTGTGGATTTTGGCTGAGTTGCCTCTTGCTTTGGGCGGGACATGTTGTGTTTCCTTAGCTACATCCAATCCACTTGTGTCCGTGACACAGCTGTGAGTGCCGTGCGACACGCTGCCCACGCGGTCACACTTGTTAGGCCGACACTGTCACATACAGTTGAAACGCGGGGATGCGAGGAGCTTGTTAACCTGAATATAAATACAAAAAAAAACGCTTTTGAGTAGGATCATTTCTGTGCCCTTCAATACCGGTGTCAAGCCAGATGAAACACGTGGTGGTCACTCTGTACACATCTCTGCTCAAACCTTTTTGGAAGGTTTTGTGTCTTTTTTCTCAAAGGGAAAAAAGTAAAAACCCCCATGTTGAGATCTTAAATGATACCACAATTACAGTATACACTGACCAAACCAGTGTATTTTTAATCATTAGTAATATTTTTTTTGTAGTAATTAACATGTATATTCCATATCACTCTATCTATTAATACTACTTCTAGTAATAATAATAATAAAACCCCTCTCTCTGTCTGTCTCTGTCTCTCTCTCCCGCCCTCCCTGTTTTCGCTTGTGACACATTTCCCTACTTTACACCTTTTAGGATGACCTGTGCAACTTGGTTTGTGAACCACTCTAAAATGTACACTTAGTTTGAGTTCATTTAATCGGCCGCCATAAAGGAACAGCTGGCCGGGTACCTGCCCCTCGGTTTATGCGGCGTGCTTGTTGTTGAGGTTCACAATATGGTAATCACAGTATATTGTTGTTTGTGTTGGAATATGTGCTGTGTGCAGCGGAGGCAGAAGCATGCAAATTATTGACTGAGATAAAAGCACAAAAGTATTATCTGCACGATGTATGAACAATGGACGATCAATGTACAATGTACTCCTTTTCACACTGTGACTACATTATTAGATTATCAACAATTATGCATGGTCCGGCACCTGGCTGAGTGGTGTGCCGACAACAGCCTGGCACTCGACACTGAGGAGACGAAGGAGATCATCGTGGATTTCGGGCGGGTTAGGAGCACAGCACGTGCCCCCATCTACATGGACAGAGATGTTGTGATGCGTTTGTCCATCTCTGACGATCTCACCTGGTCCACAAACTCCTCCATCCTCACCCCAAAGGGCCAACAACGCCTCTACTTCCTGCGGAGCCTCAAGAAAGCTCCCCTGTGTTCCAGGATCATGGTAAACGTCTACCGCTGCCCCATTGCGAGCTTACTCACCAACTGCAGCTCAGTGTGGTATGCAGATGGCCGCGAAAGACTCCAAAGGGTGGTGAAAACGCATCACTGGTACCAGTCTGCCCACCACAAAGGACCTTTATAACAAACGCTGCCTGGGCAGGGCAAAAAGCATCACCAAAGATGCATCACATCCCAACCACACTCGCTACAGGAGCCTCCGTGGCCGCACCATGCTGGCTCAGGAAGAGCTTCTTTCATGAGGCCGTGACCCTGCTGAACTCCAAATCACAGCGCTGACATCATTTAAATGTTACACTTAAATATTACATTCAACTCTACGCTTATACAGTATATATTTGCTATATTTTGCAGCACTCATTTGCACAAATTACCTCTGCATTTTTGTTCATATAATCTAACTCTGCACCCCACTGACTTGTTTTTTTGCTCGGATCGTTTAAATTGCAATCGTGTTCAATATGTACAGTACATGCACTCATATGTTTGTAGCTCGACCAACCACCTTTCTGCTGATGTTGTTAACCTCAGATGTTGTTGACCATTAACGGGGTGTGGACTTGCTCACTCAGCTCTAACTTTTTCTTCTCACCTTATGTCGCTGATCGAACTGTAAGCGGTGTAGGGCCGACAAAGTCTTGGCCCCGGATATCCGCAGTCTCTACCAGAGGTGCCAACATTTTGGCAGTTTGCCCCCGGGAGATTAATTTGTTGTCAGACGATAGTCGATGGGCTCCCAGATTGGCCTTTGTCTAAAATTGCTCCCTCCTGCTCCAGCCCCTGTTTCCAGCCCTTTGTCTTGTCTCCCTCACTCCTCTGTGCAGGACCCTGCTCTCATTTTACCACAACCGCACACTCCCTGCTATTCTCTCTGTCTGTGCAGCGTGCAGAGAAAATATTTCCAAACACAGAGTATATACTGTAGGTCACTGCATATGAAGAGTATGAACTTCTCAGACCACCATCTCTATTGCATTGGTGCAGTACAAAACTGCCTGTATATTTCCAGTGTAACAGTTATTGCAGTTAAAAAAAAAAAAAAAAGTGCTTATCTCCCAGTGGAATCAAGCTGTCACGACTTAATTTCAATTTTGCGACGCTGAAATCTCATCAGGCAGTCCCTCTGATTTCCCAGAATGCCACCGCTGCCTAAATCGTTGAACGCAAAGCACTCCACACTTTGATGCCTTCATCTGAGAGTAGAAGGAAGCCTGGATCCCCATTCAAAAAATAAATGTCACTTATTTTGATAAATTCAATTTGACATCACAGTCTCATACTTTGTCTAGTCCATATATGTGGTTTTGTTTTACATAGAAGTGGTCATTTTGACATTCTTGTTTATTATTCTTCTTAAAATCAACCCATGTTATTCAAATTCAAACGCAAGCACACACACACACACACACACACACACACACTATCCATTTATCTAAAGGAGTAAATGAGTGGGCTTATCCGACTTTCCAAATCTCATCAATAATAAGAGCAGCACAAACACAGAGAGTGTGTAATCCAATTAATGACCGAGCTGACACGAAAACCAAAGCCTCCGTGGTAACGTTAAGGCCCTCCTCCTGCAACGTAATGAACATCAGTTACTCCTGTTGTCAACAGCCGTCCCACAGAGACATGGTTTGTGTTCAGGCCTGCTCTGGGCTTAGGGTGAACTTTGGCTTTTAAGGGTTGTGACGATAGTTCACATACTGGGTGATGTCACTGTGAATACTGATACTTCAAAAAATCGACCTTGCTCCAACAGTTATGTTCGAGAGAGCAGATCCAGTAGCAAATCGCCACCTGCTGATCAATCGAACGCCTTAGATAATGGCATCGCCATATTTAGATGATCATGTGGAGGTTGGTTGTATGGATTACGCGTAAGCAGTGTTCACGGACTGGCAATCCCCTTTGACTTCACCCGACAAGTTTTTATATGGACTACCACCATTATAGCCAAGGAACAGCTTGTCCTCTGTAGTAGGGCCCCGTCCTGTCTTTTTTTTATTAGATAACTAATTATCCTTGATATGTTGCACTGGTTTTATAGTACAGGGCCCCTCAAGCGATGCTGTGCGCAAGCTGATCTGTTTATACTGTTTATGTTTTTCTTACCTGGTGTGCAATTTCACACGGTGCCACACAGTGCCACACGCTACCGATGTGGAGTGAGCGAGCACATTCGGTCAAAGGCAAATTATATGTCAGCTGGGCCACACGACCAGAGATTACCATGAGGGGTTATTATAGGACAGCTTGTTCAAGTTCGAGATTTCCAGTTTGTATGCACAAACAGCACGTGCGTCTGTGCATTGCGAGTGTGTATGTTGGTGCACAGTGGAAGAGTGAGGATAGGCGAGGTTAATGCTGTACAGCCGGATTGTAGGGGTTAGAAAATAAATTAACTCTATTTACTCTAATTAACTTCAGGTCTCTCTCTCTCTCTCTCTCTCTCGTACACAGAAACGAGCCAAAGAGGGTCTTAGCTCAACATTTTATTCCATTTACAAGTTAAGTCTAGTTAACTAACTCTGAACCCTCCAAATTTGAGACCCCCTCAGTTGAATGGGAGGTTGAGCAATGCTCATTTATGAGGTCCACGGAGTCAAATAATCCCGTCAAAATTGGTGCACATGAGTATGATGGGAACAGATCGAGCCTGAGCGAGCACTGATTGGTTGTTGCTGTCACTCAGGACATCCCAGAGGGCCTCCTTAAATATATTGAATCAGTCTGGAATACTGCAGGGCGTAATGAGAGCGAGGTGTTGGATGAAGAGCTGCGGGCGACAGAGACCTTCTCCCCACCATCTACCCCCGTGTGTCCCGCTGGGTCTGCACGTCTGTTGCCGCGTGCAGCATAAAATCAGATCAGAGTGATGGAAAATGACCAGTGACTTCTTTATTAAAACGGCCATATTTTGGTTGTGCCCCCCCCCCCCCCCCCCCCCCCCCCCCACACACACACACAGAATTATCTGATATTGCATCTATAAAACATGATTATACCATAGATTTAAAAGCGGCATGTGTGATTTAAAAGCAGTACACAATTAGGCCAATATCTCTTCGTCGCCTGCTCGCTGCCGTTCTTTGTGTGCTCTGGAAAAAAATATATACAATTCACACAGACCTCGTGTATTTAATGAACGAAGAAAGCTTCTCTACCCGAATAGTCATAAGTAGCACATGCAAAATGTATGCCACTCAACATTAATTGCCCAACATCGCTTACGCCTGCTTTAATTAAGAAACAAAGAAAAACAGGGCAATAAAAGTAAAGAACACGTATAAAATGTAAACAGTTAATTAACAATAATGCTTGAGTTAAAAGGCTTGGGCCTTTATTTACCTCCACTGCAGAAGATGAAGCTACTTTATCAGAAGTAGGCCTTTATTTGTTTTCACCTCTTATGATTATAATTGGTCATATTGGATACACACACACACACACACACACACACACACACAACACATGAACACGGAATGACTGACTCGCAGACGTACTATGTCAGCTGGGGGGAATCTGTTGTTATTTAGCCATGACCTGTTAGTAAGGTCGAATCAATTGAGAAATTTGTGTCCTGAAGGAATTAACAGAATTAGCCACCATAGTGAGAACACATGGTGCCTGGTGTCTGGCAACTGGTCTCACTGCGTGTGTGTGTGTGTGTGTGTGTTTGCTCCTTTCATTCTGCTGCTCCTTAAAGGGTCAACCGTGTCTAAACCACGCTGTCCGAGGAATTAAGGGACACTCTACAGTGTGTTTGTGCGCGCGTGTGTGTGTGCGTTGAATAATGAACTTGGCTGTCTCCAAGCAGGCGCAGGGTGGTGGGGTTATGCCGTCTGTTCTCCGGCTGAGTGGCATCTCGAAGTGGTAAACAACTTCCCAGGCTGAGGTGGGAGTAGGCTGCAGCACCCATGGGTGAAAGCGAGGCCAGATCAGGCAGTTCAGGTAAACTTGACCACCAAAGATGCCCACAAATGTAGACTGTACACACTAAGATTTAAAGCTACACATATAGACATGGACAACTCTCCATAAATACATAACTTCACGTATTCACTTTAGGATGTCTTGCAGGACTGTAATACAACACAGCATTCGATTTGTAGAAGCGTACATGAAATACTAAAGTGATGAATGTCGTCCCTTATTAGTGTGCACATTATGGCTACCTCATGTGTTCACCCTCCTCATCTCCATCATCCCCTCCACTGTTTTATAATAGATGCCTACAGTTTAGCTACGTCTGTTTGTGTTGTCAGACAACCTAATGATCAAACGGCAGAAATTTCGCTGTGGTCTATAATGCACTTTTTGACTTTTTGAGAAGTTCTATAAAAAAGGGCTGGGCGACGTACCGTGCCTTGTCTCACTGCAGTATATTTATACGAAGACTACCTGAATAGTGTAGGAATAAAATACAAATAAATCATCATGAGGACTGTGTTGGCTTTGTGTTGCCACTCACCATGACAACAGTCAAGCTCTGCAGCGATAACGAATGCTACGCTCTTTACATGAAACCAGGTCCTTTCCTGCACCTCCACCAGATTGGATTCAATTTAATTTTGAAAATAAGTGTATTGCTCAGACAGCGTGAAGGGGCCATGTTGCAGCTTTGGGGCACCTCTAACCCTGCGTGCGCACAAATCACAGGGGGCAGAGTTAAGATGCATTTATGTTGATTTTGCCATATAACCTCAGACATAGTGACTTACAGAAGTAATGGCCTTGGTGCAACAGTGCAGGAGAATCAATGTGCTGTATGAGGGGATGTTTTTTTGATTTAGATTTGACCAAAACAACCCAAAAACACTCAAATTCACCTCACTAGAATGTATTCAGTTGCAGACTCTAACTGTACTTGAATAACAAAAAGAAACGTTTTCTATGGTTGCCCATGAAATATTTTACGCATTGAACATTTAAGTTTGATAAACACACAAACGTCATTAGTATCAGAGTTGTGTGGTCAGTTCCCAGTATTCCTTGACTGAGGGATTGCATTCATATTGGACGATAACTGTAAGGACTAAACTAAAAACTTGCACATACAAATTGAGAAACTCTAGGTAACGCCATATTGCCGATTAGCATTGACTAGGTGTTTGGCATGATAAACCATTTCATTTTGTTGTTGTTCTATTTCTGACTTTTGTTTAATTTTAAAGAAAACTTGCAGCTCTGTCTACGCCACCCTTTCCCAGGCTCCCTGAGAGGCCTGTCCCTGTTCAAAAATGAAATCCAGATTCCATATACTTTCAGCCACGCTCTGCCATTGGCACCATGGGGGGGTAAGCTCACGCACAAACACATGCAGGCGTAAGAACTCACATGCGCGCACACATACACACGCACACATCTTTTATGCTCGTTAGCCAGAGGACATGTACTGTACATCTGAGGCAGTTCAAAAATTGACAATATAAACATATATAAACACTGATCTCCATAGGATTTATTTTTGTAGTGGTTAAATTCTATTCCTCGTTAGGACTGCACGTAACGCAATGATTCACTCTACCACTCTGGACTGTGCTCTCTGTATTTATCTGTTGTTCCCAGCGAAACACAGAAACTGTCCAAAAAACATAATTTTGTCTTCACAAATGCTAGTGACGTCTGTGTGTATTTGCATTTAGAGCGGGGATGTAGTGATCCAATCCCATTTGTGGACCAGCCGTACTCGGAGCTGTGCTCTTGTGATCCGATTTCTCAGGACGGATGCAAATGCCAGGCCTGAACGTGTCCTCTCCTGGTTAACGTTGTTCAATGTGTGCAGTTTTACTCGGATTCTGTAATTAACATACCACTTGTAATGCAGTGAACAAATGATTGACTCTTTTTACGTGAGGGTGGGCTGCGCCGTTAATGTTATTTCAAAATCTAATCCTATTTTAACCTTGAATTAAAAACTTTGAGTGGTTCTGGTTTAAACTTGCTAATAAAGGAGTTAGACCTTAGTTAATATTCAAAGACAAGGCAAAAAGTCAGTATCAAAGAGATTTGCGTAAGCCTGTCTGTCTCCAAAGACTTAAAGAGGTTCCGTGGGGCCACGGAAGAGCAGGGGGTGCTCATACCTGCATGACATCCTCCAAGGTCTCCACCTCCAAAAAACTATTTGGGAACATCCAAAATAAAATGAAAAAGAGTGAAATATAATGTAGTGACACCGCAGACTCCCTGGTGTGCTCCGATATAAAATACGAGGCAGACAGAAAAAAACAACCATTGAGAAATTTTGACATTCATAAAATATAAACGTGACTTGTGACACACTTCTAATATTGCCTTTTGGAATATGAATCATTTGAATTTGTTTTGCAGATGGAAACAAGATCAGACAGTGTTCTCTCTATCTCTTCTCCCTCTCTCTCTCTCTCTCTATTTCTGTCCTTTCACACAACACACACGCCCAACCATGCCCACACACACACGCGCCCGCACACACACACACGCACGCCCACGAATCTGCACACACACACACTATCCACACTCGCTACATGAAACAAAAAGGCAGAGTAATTGCAGCGGGCAGGACAGGAATCTACAGGGGCTTAAAAATAAATGTGAGTTCTGCCTTCCCTCCGAGGATCTAACACACGCAAAAGCATGCACGCAAGCACGCACACACACACCCGAACACAGGCACACACAGACAAACACACACGCACGCACACACACGGCACCTTTCATGGCTCATCAGTTTACAGAATGCTGAGTGCTGCACACTGCACAGTAATAAAGAATCATCTACAATCATTTATTATCTCTTGCTCTCTCCGTGTCACTCTCTGAGGACCAACATGTCTGTCTATTCATCTTCCTGCCTCCTTCACTGTTCCTTTCCTCCCCCCCCCACGGTCATCCTCTCCACCCTATTCCGACCTCTTTTTTTTCTTCCGCTGACCTTTTCCCCCACAACAGCAAACTCTCCTCTTTCTTCTCCGTCTCTCCTCCTCGCTCTCGCTCAGGCGTCCCGTCCGCTTCAGGCCTAAATGGAATTATCTAATGGAAATGTGCAGGACGTTTGTCGAGTGCTAGCCTCCAGCTGTGAGCTTATTGGAATGATGCTTCAACGAGGACAAAAAGCTGTCACTGCTTATATTTAAACGCACACAAATACCAGGACTTTATCCCAATCAGGGCAGCAATTTCGATGGGAATCGATGGGACCCAGAGCTAAATAGACCACAGTGTAATAGGAAAAAAAAAGAAACCCCGGTGATTGGATGCGATTGCCTTTTGGTATTGGCGGCTGACATTGTTCCCGACCGTGCATGCACATGGGTAAAAAACCTTTTCTTACTGTCCACGGAAACGGATGGGAATACTTGGATTGAATGCCCCTTGCAGTTATTGCAGCGGTGGTATGAGGCATGGGGCATTGTTGAGCATTGTTTGACGATGTTTTTTTTTCTTCTTTTTGTCGTAACACGAGGCCACTGTGTTGCCAGAATATAAATATTCCATTGAGTCCACGGCAGCGGTGCAGCGTGGCTCTGGGGATGGTGGCGTTGGTCGGTCGTTCGGTCTGGTGTAGACGGGAATATATCAACAACTATTGGATGAAATGCAGTCGGATTTTCTTTTTAGAGGCATTTATGGTCCCCAGATAAGAAAGCCGGGCCACCGGCAGGTCGTAGATCTTGCTCAGGTGGGGACAAATTTATGGATGTTGTAACGGGTCACTGATGTGGACCTGGATTTCTCCGGGTGCCGCCGATGGCCAGTCTGACTTTGACAGACCGGTGGGTGAAAACTAAGTTAGAAGTCTATTTGTGATGTGTGCAATCATTTTTGATTAGTTATGACGCTGGATGGACTTGAATTACAAGTATTACAATATAGCGCAGTTGGCACTGCCTGATTTGAGTATACACCATGCAAGCACGCAATTTGTGCATCACCCTATGTTTTGTATTTGCTGTATTTCAGAAGCAATGCTATTCACGGTCGTTTTAAAAGCACTATCGGCCGTTATAAGGCACAACTGTCAGAGCCGCAATCCATTTATTGCCTGCTTGTTTAGGTCACATATCTTGAATTGAAAAAAAAAAAAAAAACATCTAGTAATGAGACGTTACTCACACTAAATGGAGCTCCATACAAAGTTGATATGGTCCTGAATTAAACAATAGAAAGGTGCACGGCCATCTGTGTAAAGAAAATATTCATTGCAAACTATTCTGCTGTTGTATATGAATCTGTTTTGCTACCTTTATCAGTTCTTTGCATTTCTCTTATCTAACACATTACATACAACCTAACATGGTAATACATTTTTCATTTGAATTATTGGCTAATATGAAATTTGGCGAACGCTATGCTTGAATTTGAATAATCCCAAGCCCTGTTTCCTTATCAGACTATCACTCCATTTAAATTTATTGAAGGACATTTTACTCTCACCGTTATCTACGCGGCTTTGGACATAAAAGTTCACATTCTTAACATTATCAGATATAGTGAATTCGGTGGCCCCTCGCCTAAAGTGAGGCTTTGATTTAAATTATTCCATATAGCGTTCGCGTAATGGACAGAGAGATGGATTGAGGTGCACTGGGGGTGCAGGGCTCCGTTCACCTTAATTGTTAGAGCCATGCATTTTAAATACAGAGCCGGGGAGGGGGACGGAACCGGGGAAGAGAGATGGCTGAGTGCACGCTCCATTCCACTTTAATTGCCCTCATGGACAGAGAGGATTTTAAGTACAGAAATGAAGGGAGGGTGAGAGAGAGAGAGGGGTTTTAAGGGGATGAGATGGAAAGATGCAAACAGAGAGATGGCGAAAGGAGGAGAGGGGGGAGAAAATCCGAGGTGTCATCTTCTGCAGTGACCTCCGGTGGCATATTGCTGATGACAAACTTAATGGAGCCTCATTTCCACCGTTCACCTCACTACACCTGTCCGGACCTGTTCTTCCTCCTCTCTCCGACTCTTTATCTCCCCCTTTGTCCGGGCACTATAGTAATTATGCATGCATGAAGGAGACTGCTCATTGTGCCCATTGACCGTGTTAACATTAATACAAAATAAAAAAAGAAAACCTGTCCCCCGTCTTACTCTCGTCCGCCAGCGCTAATAACGCCGCGATTCCCACCAAACAATCTGAAGGGAGAGGGCGAATCAACCGCAGTTCATTTGGCTCCTGATGAATGCCGATCTGAAGAAGCGCAGCAGAGAGAGAGAGAGAGAGAGAGAGTGAGAGAGAGAGAGCTCAGCCAGGAGTGGAGATTTTCCAAATCCATCTGAGAGCATGCAAATGAACACAGTGAGCGAGCCGAGAGGAAGCAGCCATCAGTTCTAAGTGATACCTGATATGAACCCTGGTTCAGTCATTAGCCCCGAGCGAGAGATCAGGCTTTAGCTGATGGGAGCTTTTTGGAGAAGGAAATGGAAACGGCATTCATGGAGTATATCCAGAGCTTATATGGAGAGCTTATGTGTTTCGAGCACGCTCACTTCAATCTTAACATTTTGCAATACTTTTAATAGATGCACTAATTCACAACATTTACAAAAAAACATTTACAACCTCATCACTGATTTTGTTTGGCGGCATTCGGTGCCGGGACACTGGTGTCACTAAACGAGCCCCACTCGGCCGCTGGAACAGACAATGACAACACGCTAACCATGCCTGCCTCATGGCGTGCTCTCTGCTATGTTTGTCACAAATGATCCGTCACCCCCCTGTGAACACATTTAATTGGATTGAATTCACATGGGGTCATAGCTTCACCTGAAAACAGGCCATTGGGGCAACTATGTGAGGTGAATACTGCTTATATCCCTAATCAGTTTATAAGATGTTCATGCGGCTCTGCCCTGTTATTTTTAACCGTGCCATGTTGTTGATTTTGCAAGCTTCATTATCTCATCAGCTCAGTGCAGGTGAACAATTATGGAATGAAAGGGAACGTGTTGAATTGATTGTCGAAATGTGAATGGTCCTAAACAGACAAGAAGGGGTATTACTGGAGACTACAGGGTACTTGTTCATTTTATACATATATATATGGCCTACGGGGCACTCATTCATTATATATACAGTATATAATGAAAGGCTGCCCTCTCAGCCATCAGCCTGTTGACAAGCATACATTTGTACGCCCCGGGTTTCAAATGTCAATAATCAGATCAGAGCGTATGGACAAAGCCTCTGAAAAGGTCAAAACGACAACATTACAGTGCTCGGGTCGTTCTTCCCCACTGTAACTGTCAACTTTTCTTTTGTTGTTAATTGGCAGTTGGCCATTTATTTTTATATTCATACATACATATGCATACAGTACATGATTTTGTAAAACACATTTTTTGCAGTCACAATTTAAAGAGTTTTTTTTTTTTGGCCTTAGTATTGGCTAACCTCAGTTAGCCATCTACAAGAGACAACTGAGCATTGGGGTTCATTATTTCCACCATCCATCATCAAATGGACGGACAGACGGGCTTACATTTAAAAAAAAAATTTAATCAAAAAGCAGTTAACGCGCCTGAAATTAATTGTCGGCATCAATTAATTAATACGTAAACGCGATAATACTGCGTTAATTTGCCAAGCCCTACTAAAAACATAATAAACCTAGTGCATCTTAATTTCACAATAGTGACAAGTGAAGGAAGAGCAATGTTTTAAGGAGAACAATGCCAGGGAATAAAACGGACAGAAGTTCGGGGAAAATATGTGAAGAAGGTGTGGAGAGACGACAAACTGGTGGGAAACTTGAGTTGTGTTCAGCAGAGTAAAACTAACACAAAGCACATTGTCAGCCTCGCTGTGTGAGCATAGGCATGAGATGTTCATCCGACTTCTAAGCAGCACCAAACCATATGTGTTGTGGGTGTCAGGCCGGAGGTGGGAAGATAACAAAGTGCGTGATGGCGCAACGGCTGGGTAACGGTAGCATTTACAATATGCCGGTAACCCCTCGAATTCGGTGGGCAGTATATCAAAGGTTTCGAATATGGCTATGATAAACGCTATAATAAATTCTGCTGCAAATACTGTATATGCAAAGGGTAGTTGTACGTTTTGTGATCGCCCAGGGGGTAGAATTTTACAGCAGCAGCAGCATCAAAAGTGTGATATAAATGAGGATAAAACTGAAAGATAAAAGAGGAACCAAAGTATATGCAGTATAACACATAACCTAAGAAAATATTTAAAATAAAATGTCATATGACATATGTTGGAAAGTTGTTTTTTTTGTGACGCGGTGCTTCTTTGGTTGTGTTACACATTTTACTGTACGGACTTTTAACTACCTGCAGGAGATGTCTACAGTAGCCGCTCCAGACGTTAAAGTCTTCTGTCTTCTGGGTCAAAATTGCGCTAAATTCAAGTGGGATCTAGGATTTAAAGCTTTTATTCTCCATTGCCCTCAGTTGTTCAGGATAAAAGTATCAACTCATTGCCTGAAATGTAAATGTGAAGTGGTGCGGGCCTGTAACAAGCACACAGCCTCTGCAACTGTGCTGCATAATATGTGGAAGCAATGAACGCTGCCACACTTTAAATAACTGCTCTCCATGCATTCTAGCGCACTGAGCTCATTACACTTGGGCTCCTGGCATAAAATGGGCCATGGACCTAACAAAGCTAGTTCCCCAAATGCTTCGAGCTGTAATGTGTTTTAATGAGCCGAGGTCCCATGGTGGGACTGTTTTAAGAGTATTTATTATTCTCATCCCAAAATCGATGAGAAAAGGTGGAGAGCGTCTCCTCACAACTTTTAGGAATTTTATAGGTGAATAAATAAATGAGAGTCATCAGAAATCAACATTTCATGTGTATCCAGGGAAACACAACAGGTGACTCCGGTTGAGTTGTTTTTACGACTACGCCGATAGCCGCATTTTGCTGAAAGCCATGCTGGGCGTATTTATAACCTCGCAAAGCGGCGCGCAGGGCCGTAAAGTGGCCGGGCCATCGGGGACACATTTGAGACCTGACCCACCTCTGGCATGTGTCATTCACATTGTTTCCACGAAATGCATGAATGATGTGAACCATTGCGGGAAAGCCACATGGTTCGTCACCAATAATGGTGAAATGTAACCACTGCAACTTGCACTTTGTAGACTGCGGCACATCTTGGTTCCACTCGCCTGGTGACGTTTTAAAGCTGAAACCACCAAAACTGCTTCCAGTGAAGCGCGGAGGGACGCAGTTCCTCTCCAAGCGGTGCCTTATCTGCCATACTGTGCCTGCGCCGACCTGTTTTCATTAGTGGAGCAGACGTCGGCATGCCTTACCTCTATCCTTGGCTCGGCGTCAGAAACTCACCACTGGAGATGAAAAAATCTGACACTTGACATTTGAAGGGATTTTTCTTTATTATCTGAGTCCCTTCACAGAACAGTATTGCTATTATTTTCTTTTTCGATATATTTGATCACTTTTGGCAAAGAGAGAGTGCCGCACGGTTATGGTTGTAGCAGACGGGGAATTGAAAGATGTTTCCATTGCCACTGTGGTCCATGGGACGGGAAATAGAGTTTTTATTGTCCAATATAACAAAAAAGGTCCTTGATCCATCTGTAAAGTTTGGTGGCGCTGTGGATCAATATCAGTGAGTCATTCATCATTTGTTCGGGAGCTGCGATTTTTATGTTGGTAGAATCGCTTCGTTTTCTGTTGGGCCACGATAGTCGCATGATGGAAATCTAACTCCAATATGGATGCCTATTTTCACATGTGTCTGTTTTTGTACTGCATGATTGTTACGTCGTAATAATACCAAATCACTCATGCATGCTCAAATTCATTGGCAAGTTGACAAGATTTGGACCAAGAAAACATTTTGACCTGATGATTAAGTTAAAGGCAAGTTAAGGCATCACCAAATAATATGAAAAATATGTATTCTTTTATAACTTGTATATTCAGCTGTGCTTGTTGAGATCAAGACATTCCGTTGCAAGCCTGAATAAAGTGGAGAGAAAAATACATAAATCTGGCTAGAGATGAAAAACACTAAAAACATTTATTTTGTCCAAGAAATAAACCTAACCAGTTGGTCAAAAGCAAACATCATGCAGTATTCAAGTTTTCAAAATCATCACTTAGTTATTCCAGTCCGAAATGTCGGAGGGTGGTCTTCCCAACCTCAGTATAAACCCTTGAAGTTACCATGGTTAATCAGGCCTGAGGTCTGGTTTGTTGAGCCACGGGTTTCGGTTTGCAAAGTGATACACTAAGGCCAATTTTAAAAGAATGACCTTCTCTTCGGTCCGTCTCAATCGTCCCCCTTTCTCCTTCTCCCTCTCTCTTAAGAAACGGTGCTAAGAAGCCCATGGCCAAGTGCCTGCTGGGAAGTAAATGAGTAGCATTTACAGGCTGAATTGCTCCGCGCCGCTGTGCTGCCGCGGAGAGGTGCCGCACACGTAGAGAGACATATGTATTGCATGTTGACTGCCACCTTGAATTTCCTGCGGACAACTTCTCGCTAGGCCAAAAGTTTGAATTTCCCCTGACGATGAGCAAGATTCCGCACGTGCACACACACGTGCGCCTGTAGCATCCTACAGTGAGGCCGTCCCGAGCAGCTAACTGGCTCCCCGCTTGGATCACAGTGTGCGTTTGTGTGTGTGACTGAAAGGCAGCGTGTGCAACGCAATCTTCTCTATAATTCTGATAAATGATGTAATCAGTCTGGCACCTCCAGCTCATTCCTCTCTCTCTCTGTCTCTCTCTAGCTCTGTCTGTAATGGCAGCCATTAAAGCCTAAAGCCAAATTTAAGCCATGATGCTACCAATGTACTGAATTTAGTTTTTGTTCATTTCATTTGCATATGAGCGGCTTTTCTCTTAGCCCATAAAATAGTTAAAACACTTAAACAAAAAGCACACTTAAGTGAGACGGCAACGTTTTTTTTTTCATTCAGACAGAATCTTTCCTTTTCCAACTGAAATATTCATGTACACATGCAAATAATACCTCCGTATGGCCTATGAACATTGATACAAGGGTTTCGACCTTTTTTCCCCCAATAAAAAAAAAATCCCTCCACATATGTTGAGTTGGTTCAGCAAAATAATTATTTGCTGCGTGCTTATAGTATTAATCACTGTAATGTAGTCAGGTGCACGTTCACTGGATCCGTTTGGCATGTAGATGTCATCAACACCTGCTCAGAGAACGGTGGCTTTATTCCCCTCGGAGGATTGAACACCTGCAGCGGCAGGAATGATGATGCTTATTTAATCTCAAATTAAGTATTTGTTTATGGCACTGGGCGATCAGAAAAAAATGTAGTAATACAGAAATCCTGACAACTGTCTTGTTTCTCACCCAGCGTCCTGGGATTCAACACTTCTCTAAAGGAAAGTATTGTTGTAGCTTTGCATTTATTTATTGTGTATGATTCAGACTATCCATAATGATAGGGGCTGTTTAATTCCTATCCTACTGATGTTTACTTTCATGTTGGAAATCTGCCTATCGGGAGCACCAATTCGAAACTAATACTCAATATCATTCTGATCGTAATTGCAGCTCTGGGGATCCGGAATTTGGCACATTAGTTCCCTCGAGCCATGTGACCAAAAAACTGACCATCCTGATCCGGAAAACAATTTGGAAAAAAATACGATTTTAAGTGTAAACAACAGAATAAATAAAAGAGAGAGAATGGACAATGTGACACCCTGTGCTGGAGGGATGACATCTCACTCGAATTTACCAAATCTGTGTGAAAATATGAGATTTCCACACAAACCGACTTTCTCCTGCTGGCCTGCAGGAGAAGCAGAGCGGTGTTGTCAAGCCTCGGGCTGCCCTGTGTTTTTGTCATCGCTCCTCACTTTTGGTCATTTCCAGTGGGGTGTTCTAAAGTCTACAGCCTGCCATACTCTCGCAGCTGAATTGCTGTGTGTACTGTGAAGAAGTGTGATCGCAAAAATGTCTTTTTTTAAAAAGGCAAGCAAACGTTAGCCTCTTTGGTCAAAAATTACGGCTATCCCATTGACTTTGTACCGTCATAAAAACCTTTTCAGTATTCTTTCATTTTCTTTGAAGGAGCTGGCACTTTGTTTTAAACATTCTAAATGCAACATGATTTTTAATGAGCCGATGCTCTATAAATGTGGTTGTTCTTTTCCTCATGTGCAACTTGTAGCATCGTTAACGATGTAAAGTATGCGTTTCTTTCTGAGTCACTGAGATTTGATGGAGCTCTTTGGCTTCCCTTTCAGACAGTCCCATATTCCGGGAGACACATGCAGAAGGTCAAAAATAGAGGCATAAGCATAAAAACCACTGGAAAGCTTAGCGTTGGGCTGGTCCTGCCATTTGGCTGTCGAGTTGAAAAGGGAAATAAGTCTAATAGGAAGAGATTGGCACAAATGGATATTAGCTAAAAGCCGAGAAAAATACATCCTGCACTCCAGCGAAACATATTGCAGACCTGACAAGGTGACGTGCTGCTCAATAATATGCAAACAAAGCTTGTCCTCACTTTGAGCAGAATGGACTTTGACTTGAATAGTCCAGGAAAATTAACCGAAAATCGTTTTCCCCAGACCTACATACCAGCTACTTTTACAGTCATGCAGCAGCATGCAGTAAGCACGCGCATGCACACATGCACGCACACACGCACGCAGACGCACACACACATACGCACGCATACGCACACATACGCACACATACGCACACACACACACATGCACGCACACATACATGCACGCAGGCAGACGCAGGCATACACACACGCTCGCACGCACACAAGCACGCGTACGCACACACGCAGACGCACGCACGCACATGCACGCACTCACACATACGCACACACACACTTACGCACACATACGCACACGTGCGCGCGCACACATACGCACACGTGCACGCGCACACACATACGCACGCACACTCACGCACACACACGCACACACACGCAACACACACGCACACTCACGCACACATACGCACACACACGCACACACACACGCACACTTACGCACACACACGCACACATACGTGCACGCACACAGGCACGCACACACACGTACGCACACGCACGCACACACACACACACACACACACACACACGCACACAGCTTACAGGACAAATTGGACAGCTAATTAGATCCATCAGCTACTTCCCGTTTCTCCACTTCAATCCGGGGCTCTCTGGGAGGGATACATGACATGCTCCGTACTGGTGGGTTAAAATGTCACCTTCATTAAGCTGATCTGCAATCAATAGTTGGGCTCTGATGAAGTCCCACAGTGGCTAATCATACAGCAGAGGTCGGTGCAGGGGAGAAGACATGGGCAGGGATGTCATTTTATCTTGCTAAAAACATATTTTCCTGTAATAGAAATCGATCGGAACAAAATGTGCGCGGTAAAGAATATAACCGCAGGAGCACAGTGAAGGCTAATAACACATCAGTTTTCTCAGGGCTTAGTTTCAGTAATTTTTAGAAAAGCACTTCCATAACTGCAGCGCACAGATGTTATTCTGAATAGGTTTAATCAAATTGTGCCACAAAGTGTGAAATTGAGGCTTGACTCCATCTTGCAAGTATGACAACAGTATGGATTTCAACACGGAGTGCGACGCAGTTGCCTAAAGAACATCATTATTTAGGTTATTTACAACTTTTTTGATTTGGCTCATTCAATGGAAATGTCCGAACCATTTAAAATACTGTCATGGGGACAAAGGAGTACACATAAAGATTGGTTTAATAAAGTTGCATAAAGGTTTGATAACAAATGACAAAAATAGCAGAAAGAAAAATAAGCTACGGAAGAATCAGGGCCCAAATGATTAACAAAGCCTAAAGAAAAACATTGATAATACTAAGCCTAAACCCCCCTCTTCCCTCTCTCTGATGGACTCTTCCACTTGCTGTGGGCCGTCTTTAAAATGCCATCTTTGAGGCATTTCTGGCCATTTGGCAGTTGAGCTCAGGAAAGGAGAGGAGAGCGGTACCTGTAAATGAAACAGAATATTGCAGAGGGTAAATTGTGTGCAAACTTACACAAATATGCGATGCAAACAAACTATGTGCCAAAAATCTTAATCTGTTAAAATTAGAGCCCTGGTGAGCCGCAGCAGATACATCCACCGCGCTTGGCGTGACCGGCCTAACCATCGCTGTGTCCTCTCTGTCTCTGAGCATGTTAGCGTGATCTTTTGTGCCTTCTTACAGTTGCTGTTTTGTTTCTTAACTCAACCCATGGGATACTAAGGATACAACAAAAGCGAAAAAATGGTAAATATTTTGCAAGTATGTTTCTCATTTAGATTATGTTTTGCTGACCTTACTTTAACCACTGTCTTATCCTTCGGTTTTTAAGGCCTGGATAAATGTAAGACAATTCATAGTACAAAATAGATACAAACCAGAAAGGAAAGAAAGCTTTTTTTTTAATCAACTTCTGATTCCTCACTTCTTGATGGACTTGATGGTTGTCTTTATCATGTTTCATAGTCAACATTACATGCTGATGTTTGGTTTTAAGCTAATAACGACCTGATCTACTAAGAAAAGCTTGTATGTAACCAAAGCCTCTGTGCCGCAAACCTCAGTTATTGTCTAAAAACTATTCAAAACAAGCCAAAAATACCCTGGCATGACCTACATTGCGATGGTTGGTCCTTTGAGTTTGTGTCGATCATTTTTCACGGTCTTTGTTGAGGTAAAACAATCGGTGCATTCAGTGCGCCAACTCCACTTCTTTTAATGGCATCATTCTGCAGAAGTGAACAACAACGTGCACAATGTGCAGCAATTAAAACCTAAGGTGCTTTACTGAGCAATTACACTCCTCCAGCTTGATGGAAGATTTTAAGATGCTCCAAGTTTCAACTTACCCATTTATTATTTTTTTTAATTCCATACCACTTTCCCAGGATTCCTATATGCCTGGTGGAGTCTTGACAATTGAACGGACATGTCTGAGTGGTGCATGTGGCGTATTACACAGTGAAAGAATAAGTGTTACTGAGAAGAAACAATCAGTTCAATTGTTCAGTTCCTAAGCAGTATTTACTTGGTGATTGTGGAAATGTTAGACAATTGCATTATTTGCATAGACGAGTATGAAGGAGAAGCTTAAATCCGCTGTGAACACGTGCCAATTGGTGTGGAGGTGACCAAGTTGTTTTGAAAGCAGAATCATTTGAAAGCTGTGCCGCAGAAATTGTCAAAAACGAAATCAAGTTAAGGAGGTATGAAGTCATTTAAGTTGCGTCTGCTATTCTAAAGGAGCTCTGTGCAAGTGTTTTGAGGTTTGGCATCAAATTTCATTTAATTTTCACCTCTAACTTTTTGCTCCTCTTCCTAACACTCCTTCTTCCTTTTCCAGCCTGCCAAACCAGCCAGTCCCACCACGACCAGCCTGTCTCATCCCTACCAGTTGGTGAGTCACTTGCCCATGTGGCTAGCACACTTTTTTTTCCCCCATTGGTATCTATTGGTTATTCTCATTACTATCGGATATAAATCCGTCTGAGTATGCTGAAATGTAATGAGACGGTCTGGTCCTTGGGGAATTTCATCGGACCAGCTTGTAATGCCAGGGCACAGCTGCATTTGGACACGTAACTTTAATATTCTAATTAAGACCCATAGGAGTTTTAACATGTATATATTTTACTATTCAACCAAATTTAAGCATGATATTTTTATTTACAAGGGTATTCTTCAGATGTTTTTGCCTATTTGACCGCGATTATCATTTTATTGTCTTTCAAAACATTGTCTCCGGTGCGCAATGGATCCTGGGATATGTCGGGCTGGGAAGAATCCACCTGTTGGGTCCTTTGTGGCTTGGAACGATAGGAACTATTTGTAGTCGGATTTAAAGTTGACTTCTGTGGGGTTCTCTAATTCCTCCAGGCTGAGGACAGATTACTAAGGACGCATTTAAGTTTAACAAAAAGGTTTACTACGGAAGGCATCAAATAATAGGTTTGATCAAAGTCTCCCCGCCCCCAGGTGGACGCAGAACCAAAGAGCCACGTGCGTTGCTTCAAGGCTCCTTTCGTAGAGGCACGTACGGTTGGTGCTGAGCGTGTCTGGAGTCTGGCCATGTGTTATTTAGTTTCAGCTCTCCTTTAAATTAGAAGCAATATACATGCTTATTTCCTGTCTGTATGCTTACATATGTCTCACATCTAATGAGGCCTAGAACCATCAAACCCTCTAACTTACACATATGCATAAACATCTCTTTATGAGCAAGCAAATAATAAGCTAAACATTCCTGCATACAGAACTAAACGACATTACAACAATACAATGAACGTAAGAAATGCAAGCAAGCGAGTACGAAACATGAGCATGGCAAACATCAAGCAAATACATACATACACATCTGTATAGGATCCATGTTTATAAGTATGTTAACCCACAACATAACTCAACTAAAAGGGAACACTTAAGGGTATCATGTCATCCTAAAATAAGACCAGCAGCTGGTGCATTTCATATTTACTTGAAAACAGAAGGCTTATGTGCAAAATCGGATCAAGTTATTTAAAAATAATTATAAATTGTGTCTTTGTTCGGATTTGCATCAACCGAGGGTCTTTTCCATGGGAAGGGGGGCCTAATACTAAAGAAATACCCAAACACTTTGATATGGGACAGTCCAGTCACACCCCAGTAACGGAATTAGCCCTGGATTATTTCCCCCCGGATTGTCCCTTAAGTAGTTTGGCATTCTCAGATGGTAGATTATGTACTTCTGCCTTGGAAATGCAATGATGGCTGAAGCTGTTGGCTGGCAACCGTCTCTATTCGCTGTTGCGGCTAAACGACACATCCTGAGTCACAGGAAAGTTCCACGGAGATCATGTTGATCGTCTGCGCCTCTGTTTCATGATTTACCTTTTTGTCGCTCTGAATGAGGCTGCACACAGTTTAAGTAAGAAAAACATCTGCCTTCTCAGCAGTCATGTTGCACAGGCGTTTGGGGTTTCATTAATTGATATAACATGGGCCCATTTTGCAGGAAAGGTCAAATTATTCCCGTCCACCGGTTTTACTAGTAAGACCTGGTGTCAAGCCAGGCAGTCGTTGTGAACATGCATATTTTGGCCAGCTTTACCCTCCATTCATCTCGTGTCTTGTTGTGACTGACGTGCAAGAGTTTTATACCCCTCAATTTAGTCTCTTTCTGCGGAATGCCTCGGTTGACAGTTTGAGTCTTCACATGATCCTATTAGGACACTGTGTGATCTGAACAGACACCGCAGCTGCCTCGGCTGGAAGCTCCTAGACGGTGCCGAGCACCTTACTGTCGGAGAAATTCACTCCGTCTTGTTACTCGTTCTGATTGTAAGCGCTCTGTTTAAACATCTTTGGAGAAATGAAGTGACTTCCATCAAAGCGGGAGGATGACACATATGTGGATGGCATTTTAAACATAGAAAAGGAGTAGCTGCATTATACTTGCAGATATTTCTCTTAATGGACTCTATGCAGGCGTTCAACCTGCAGAAGAAAGGAGCCCTTCATAACACTCTCGGTCTGTTCAAGTGTAATATGACTGTTTTAAATGTGCTGCATACATGGTCTCTTTTCTTTGGTAGCTTTAAGAAATCCTATGCTGTAAGATAAGAGAAGATAAACGTTCATTGTGCCACAGTGGGGAAATGTGTTGAAGCAGCAGAGGTAAAATAATGCAAACATATTTAGACACAGGTACAGAACAAAGTAACCAAAGGCTCTGCAAAAGTAGAAAAAAATATATAGTACAGAAGATACAATATATACAGTGACCTGAGTATATGCCGTGGAAAATGGACTGCATTGTAATGAATAATAATATAAGCAGTGTAATTTACATTGTAAAGAGAAAAAAATACCATGTGTTGTTTAAAATTACCGTTTGATAATTACTGATGCTTGTAAATTAAAATGGTCTGTTGTTGTCTTCGGTACTGCATCGGACTAATGTAGGATCAGGTTTGGAGATTTTTGGTGTTAATATGGTGATGTGAGCTCCAGATTACTTTTCTCACTATTCTCTAACTATCAGAGGAAATCATGTTGGCCATTTTGGGACAATGTGGGAACATTTGACTGATTAAAAGGCTGCATACCTGTGAAATGTCCTTTTTTTTACGTCTTAACAGAAGTATGTCCTGGTTTACGTCAATCATCATTTGGTTTGTCCAACATTAAGGAGAGTATTAGCAGTATTGTACGTTCCTTCTGCATGTGATAAGTTCGCTTTTTAGCACAAAATGCCTTCTGTGTATATGTGCATGGTATTTTCTTGCTGAGCCACTGCAAAGGGACAGGATATGGATGTGTGTAGGACTACTACTAAACCTTCGAAAAAACAAAGGGATGAAGATTAACTTAATTATGCGAACACAAACTGCTCTGCCGCATATTATCTTTGTCTTCGCGACACATTGTGGAACAATGGCTGAGAATTCTATCACGCTGCCCTTTTGTTGTCTTTTTTGAAGGGAAATGATTAAAGCAAATAATAACTCATTCAACGAGTGTTTCGCGGGGTAAACTTGCAACAATACGCCTCCTTTAATCATCTGCAATTGTAAGGAATTGCTGTTTGATCCCGGGCCGTGCATTTTTCGTTAACCCTTTGTTTTAGGCTCTAGTCATCTAGTCAGCTCTGAAACTAAAGAGAATCTCTGAGTGATACATTGAGAAATGCTGTAAATTTACTACAACTCATAGGGGGAGCACACTGCATATTCGACAGGCATCGCAGAGACCCCTCAGAAATGATTCAAAGACAGCATTACTAATTTAATCAGCAATAAAACTAACAATACAACAACAACAACAGAAGAGCAGTGTGCTCAAACCTCACATATCTGCCTTACTTTATGCATTTCAGATACTCACACATGGATGCACATTCTCCATCCACATGTCCAGGCAGTGACCATACCACAAATGGCGCGTGGGATAAGGTGGTCTGCTTAAAAGCAGCAGTTCGACAACATTAACCCTCCCTGATGATTTGAGTGCGTAAGTGAGAGACGGTGTATGAGTGAGTTGTTGTAGCTGCTTAAAAAGGGTGGTGTTTATTCACGTGAGCTGGGTGGTCTTGTGGGTTCTATAAAAACCTGTGTGGTGGAAGGAATCTGCACTTGGTGAGTTTAGTGGTTCATTCAGTACCCCGCCAGCTGCTTAATTACACCCAGAATGGGGCAAATGAAGATTTACCTGATTTGTTTCTCTGAAAAGAGGGTTTTTTTTTTTTTTTGAACACCGCAGCCACAGGGGCCTCGAGTTGGCCTTGAGCAATTGTCACGCTGTGTCAAATCATGGAAACTGCAGCTTTTTTTGGGCCGGATTTGTCATCTGTGTGAACAAATGCATATGTAACCAGAGACAAGATGCATCCTGGGACTGGTGCTGTGCCTCAAACCTTTTTTTCCACCAAATTTCGGTGTGAACCAAAAGGTAATAGCAATTTTGGCTTTTTAGATGGCCTTTGCAAAATGTATCTAACCAGTTGATGGCAATGAAAGCATATGGCATATGGAACGTGTCCATGGATGCCATATTATTCACTCAGGGAACCAGGGTTATACAGTATATATTCTTACTAATCTCGATAATCAGAGCCCAGGAATTGTTTGCGTTTGTTATTGCATACTGCGGTTTCCAGCAAATTTGCCACATTAATCCTTTTCGGCTCATAGTGGCTGCCTTTTTGTCAACTTCTGTTCCATTTCTATTCCCCTTTTGTTTGTCCGTGTAAAAGTGCAGCACTTTGCAAAGTCGGAAATTCGCCGTGCCACTGAGTAATTCACCAAGTAAGGAGACCTTTGAGAGGAAGTATTCATTAGAGCGTATTAGGATCCCACTCATCCATGGTTGTCCGTAGAGTTCATGATAAAAATGTGGCTAGGCGGATCCTTCGTATCCAGCTTGGCTGCCTCTCCTGCACTGATGCGTCTCTTTTTCAACTTGCGCGAAGTATGCTTACAATGTCCAAGATAATACAGTCATTTCTATTGTAGATATTTTAAGTTGGGAACCGGTCTAACTTAGCTTAGGGCTGTGTCAACCACATCCGTAAAAGGTTTTCCCTTTTTGAGTAGTTGAGGTGGTCCATCGCACATCAGCCTGACACTGCAGAATCTCCGTAGCCCATCCTGCATATTACCAAGTGTGGCTAACAAAAGTCAGTGCAGATTGAACAGGAAATTAAATTATGTTTGAAGAACATTGATATATAAGAAGAAATACAAATGTAAATGTTTAATATTTTTCGCCCCGGTCATCCTCTTTATTTAGTAAAACTAGTTCATGATATTCTAGTCACCTTGAAATAGCAGTGTGATGGGCGGTAGGGCATCACATAGTCACACATCGCAGTAATGTGATTAATTTTTCAGTAACGAGTAGTATAAGGGCTTACAGTCTGAAATGAGGTTACTACATTACAGTTGCTAATCTGAGTTAAGATAATTGACTTTTGTGGAGTCGGCTTGCTCACTGTCTAATTGGGACTTTACCACAGGGTTGGGTTCCTCTTCTTCCAGGAACCGGATGATAATAATAATAGCCTGGCACATGGTATAGCTCATGACACTCATAGAGCCCGACATAGAGGTGTTTCTGCTCCTGTGCACCCTAAATTATGTTTTTACTTTTGGAGTTTTACTTTTAGTCTGTAGCTTTGAATGTGGACGGTTAATGTGACTTTTATCAGTCTGACAGGTTTTATTTTTCTCCAGTTACATACGTGGGCATTTGGTTCAGCCTCTGTGAACAGCGCCCACTTGGAGACTGAAAATGAGCCGAGGGGGTTTCAAAAGGCAAATGCAAAGTGGTCTGGTGTTGCCAAACGGAGTATGGCCGAGTAAATACAATAACGCACCACGTAATTGATTACTTTAGCTTCTGAGCAGTAGACACAGAGTTGCGGTACTTTTGAATGAATGATAAGTGCTGAATAATTGATGGCATTTTCTGAAGTCACATACCTAACACCGATGGACCCATCATTGCAATATTCTCCTGTCCATGTTTTCAGTTCTGTCCATGATCTCATTTTCAATTACCTCCACCTTTTTGTGTTTAATATTGGAGACAATTTACTAACATCGACTCGTGGTTGTAGCTGCTCGTATATTGCAGAGGGTAGGAATGAGTCAGCTTGTTCAAATGCAGCAGTCAAGAAAGCTTTTGTAGATGTACCAATGTAAGTACCTCTGATGCAATTTTTTTTGTAATCTTTGAATCAACTTCTGGCTTGGCTAAACCTGTTGACATATGTCCTGCCCTGACCTATGATTTAATCCAGGCTTAGAGATGCTGCAGGGATGTGAATGCATTGTAGAGGCAGGAGCAACGCACAAAATGTCTGATTATATTTTTTAAAACATTTGTCAACTGCTAATTTTATCCTCCCATTAAATGTTTTATTTATTTCATTTTGTCTGAAGTAATCTATAATCTAATCTAATCTAATCTAATAAATGTATTTGTACTAACAGTTGACTCAAAAAGCAAATTAGAAAATGTTTTGTTTCGGAAGATATTTTGCAACATATTTGCAGCATATAACAATACTACTACTACTACTACTACTACTAATAATATATTTAATATTAAACACCCTTCAAGGTAACCAAAAACTGCTTTCCAGTATTACTGCCATTCTTCCACTTGATAATGGATTAAATCCGACTCTTCCTTCCTGGGAAGACAGCAGTCTGAGGAATTCAATCTTGGGTTGACTTTAACCGAGATGAAACTTGATTCACAAGATTCAATTCTCAGACTATCCACACTATCCATGATGTGCCCAAACTAGCACATCATGGCTGGTTTAATTATGTGTTTAAATTGAAACCCCCAGAGAAGAATAAAAAAAACATCTCAAGTGTAACCAGCAGCTCTGACATCCCAGTGTCTCAGGCTGCTACATGTTTTGGGGCAATGGATATTAACACATAGTTGTGCTTTTTAAACACGCCTCACGGAGCAAACTATTTTGTTGTCCCTGGGGATAGTGTGAACTGTGGGAAATCATTTGTGTCACCTGGTGGCACATTATGCTCCAACCGGTGTTGGTGTTCTCGTTCCATTTAGGTCTATTTCAGTATTTAACTTTGTGCCCTTTTGAACAGTGACATCATGGCCTTGTTGATGATGCTCCTTTACAACTAAAAGCACATTTGTGTGCTGTGTGTTTGCCTCAGACCCTGTCAAGAGGGAGATCAAGCAAATTGTGTTTGACGCGTCTGAATCTGTAGGCCTCTGTCCCTATTTTACAGGCCGCTACTTTCTCCCATCATTCCCCTACAACTGCTTGAATTTTGCTGACCTCAACAGCTCTCTACTCTGTAGTCCATATAGTTTGACTGCGTGTGTTTGTTTGTGTGTTCCCGTTGTCTCCCGCGCAGTAATAACAACTGTTTGGCCCCAAACAGAAGCCGACAACTAGGCGCAGCGCTATCACTGGCAACATAATAGACATGTTTCCCACTCTGGTGTGTGTGTCTACGTACGTACGTGCTGGAGTGTGCGTGTGTGTCTTGCCTACAGTTACATGTAGTGTATCAATGATAGAGTTGTGTGGCTGAAACCCACCATATGCACTAGAACACATAAACTCACTTACCCTTGCAATTACCCACCCGCCCACACACACTGCAGAATGCAGTATGCCTATGGACTGTCTGTCTTTCTAAGTAGCACAGCCACTCCAGGGGTGAACAACAAGGGCGAGGGTGAGTGGATGGCCGATGCAAATATGGCTAGACGTTATATACAAATTACTCGTAGCTTTTTTTCCCCCTCATGGAGAATAACCTGTCTGACTTCAGTTTTTATGTGTATATTTATTGTCTTCAAAGTCTGACAATGCAACATGGACAAATGTCATATTTATGGACACTTTCCCACTTCCAATTCTTTGATTTATGGGGTGTTCGAAGTGGAACCACAGTCCCCATAATAATTTGGCAGTTCCTGTTTTTGTACAGGGCCCCCTTGGTCCATGAAGCTATGACTGGATTATTTTGATACAGGAGAACACTTTAAAATGGGATGATTCTCGAGCAGGATGTGGAGGTGCAAGTAGTCATCAACTTTTAAGGACAATTTGGACGCAGATTCAAGGACGATGAATTTTTTTGTCTGGAGAGGTTGTTCTTTTTCTAATTCTGAATTTTCCTAGTCATAGGATTAGTCACTCAACTTTTCTACATGAAACAAGTCGATGTTCTCTGTAAGCTGCAACAATATCTGATCTGAAGTGTGTTTGCTAAATTTGCCCTGAAGATGAGATGCCCCTTTCGTCACATATGTATGTTTAGAGAGAGAGAAAGAGACAGAGAGAGAGACAGAGTGAGACAGAGAGAGACAGAGAGAGAGAGAGAGCATTGAAAGAAAAACCGTGACTCACACACTTGAAATGTCACAGACCTCTCTGAGGTTAATGCATTGTCAGATTTTATTTGATTTATTTATGAAATTAAGGCATTTCTGCCCTTAAGACCAAATGGTAGTACAGCCATTGGAGTATTCGCCTCAAAATCACAGCGCCTACACATAAATTCTAGGTTTGAAATGTCACAAGTGGCTCCGAGGTTGCGTTTTCACACAACTCAAATGACCTCCTGCTTAAATACCAAATATACATCAAACATATGTACATGCTGTACGCCAAGGAAAGTTTTTATTGGATTGGTTGGTTTGAAAAAGGGCCATTATGGATAAAATGACCATGGCTCATAAGAAATTGATATTTAATGTCACAGTAGAACCAAAGTTTTAAAATGTGCCTAATTGTTATATAAAACTAAAATGGGAGAGGTGTAGTTTGGGACCTTGTAAAATAGGATTTGAATCCAGAAATATGATAAATACCAATGTTGGCCTAACATACTGTATATTTGGCATTTCAGAAAAGGTACCAGTTGAAAACATGTAGACATTATTTGAATTTGGATCATTTGTTAACAATATTAAGTGATTCAAAAAATCTAATAACGATTACACATATCCTGCTAATCTAAATTGTTCTCATCTATTGATATTTTCAGTGAGAAGCAAGTTAAATAAGGATAAGATGAAGGATGGAAAGCAACATTTATGATTCACTGAGCCGGCTCTTTGGCCATTAAATGCCTCACTATGCTCACCTTGCATAGTCCTGCCTGCTGCCTGGCAGGTTGTGCCAAGATTTCTTGGAGCAATATGCAATATGAAAGAGAAACAAAAGAGTATTTGAGAGTTCAAGAGATTTGTTTGAAAAAAAGCGATAAAAACCTAAAATAGGCCGATTGTGTCACACCAAGAGACACACTCCATGAAAACCCTGTCTCTGTGACAAGTGGAAAGTCCTCGTTTGTGCCCTTGTATTCGGATACGCGGGAAACAATACAGACATTCGCGTGATTAGGTCTGTTTTTCACCAAAGCTTTGTAAGTCGTAGCCTGCGGGAAGGCTCGACAATCAACAAGTCCCCACTAATGAATTTCAAGCTGTTGAATGGCAAACGATGCAGAATCAGGCCAGTGTCTGTCCTCTTTCATCACTTCCCCTCTCCTTCTATTTGGTTCTTCCCCTGTCTGCTTCTGCTTATGAAATCTGTTTGCTGTTTTTTTTTCCTACCGAATGGCTGTTGGCCAGGCCTTCTTTGCGAGACAACATGCCATGATCCCAGTGGGAGCAACCCGGTTAAACAAATCCTCACGTAAAGCAATGGCAAAAAAAACAAATAAAAATAAAAATGCATGGACATCAAAGGGGGAAGGTGGGGGAGGAGCATAGACATAAAGGCAATGAGTGACTAGGAGACGCCGGCTGAGGAGATACGTAGGCTATGTTAATGCATGTGTGCCGCCCACATATTTCACAAGCAGGAGTATTAAGTCAGCATTAAAACGATAATGCCTCACTCTTCTCCACCAGAGACTTCCTAATGACCCGCCTCTGTCTCTCTCTCGCTGTCTGTCTCTGTGTTAATCCCTTTACGTCTCCTCCCTTATTGCCCACTCATTCTCCCTCATTTAGTTCTGATTAAAATGTGTTCACGGATCCCCCACTACTCATTCATACCTTTTTTTTTTTTCCCCCTCAACCTTTTCACTAAAACACCCAATCGCCACCCCCACCCCTCACCTCCACCACCCCCCCTGCCATAGTTTTTCCTCCAGGTTTACGAGAGGCCCTTGAAAATGATCTGCACCGCATGCCAGCAAACCTCACGTAGCCCCTTTATGTGAAATTATGTGAACTGCAGCTGAGTGCACCAGAAATAGAAAAGGCATCGATCCACCTTGAATTAAGTCAGGATTGGAGTTGAATTCAAAAATTAAAACAATCACATTTTAAAATGTGAGTCAAATCTGGAAAAACGCATTTTTTTAAACAGATGCTCATTCATGCAACTCCTTTTATTAAAATTGTAATGTTTTCCCGAAGCTCGCTGTGTTCGTTGTCACATGATGAGGCAAAGTCATCTTCTTTTAGAAAACAAAACGGTACAATCATGTAGGGGCATCAGACTGCAATGTGTTGTGGAATTTATCAAAGTTGGAATCAATGGTTAGCATTGTAAACGGGCAGGTTTTTTCCTCCGATACTCCAAACGCATCAAATCTCAGTGGGAATGCCAGTAAAATTGTTATCTCCCTGGATGGCAGTCTTGTGAAATCTGGTGCATTTTAAATCCCCGGTCACACCATAGAGCCACCAGATATTACCAAATATTATGCACACATTATGCAAATCTTCGAGTGAAACATTCCAAAGCTTTCATAAGCCCAGTGTTTCCTGTTGTGTGCGGCTGCATCACTCTCCATTTCCATCTGCAGCCGAAGCCTGCGTTTTGGGACTTTATACATTTTAAGCTTTTTATTGTCCATTTCAAAAACTCTGTGTTTATTTGCTCTCAGCTCATTTTTCAGTTTGTTAGAGAGCGTCCGTGGAGCGGCTGTCATTGTTGTCGTATTTGTTTACTGGTCATGCCATTTATAGCCCGAGATTGAAGTTTTCTCTTCTTTTCTTTTTTCCCCCCTTTCTTGTTTTCGCTCTTTTGTTGTTGTTTTGGTAGCGCTCCAAACCGGCATTGACCTTTGTATGGGGATAAATCCGCTAAATCGCTCAGTCGGCCTTAAAGAGCTTTTTATTTACCGCACACTGTCTCCTGGCATTTTCAACCAGCACTCGGTTTCCATCGCTCTCCTAACCCTAACCCTCCCCCCCCGCCTCTCCCTTTTTTTCTCTCAGCTGCGTCTCTTCTCTGTTTTCTTTCACTCTCTTGAACTCTTGGTTCATCATTGCCAACGCTCAGTCACTCCTACTTGCCCATATCTTTTGCGTCTCTCTCTACGTTTCCCTTCCCTTATCATCCTTTAGCCATTACTTCTGTCCTCTTCGCCCAGTTAATACTCCCCCGTTGCCTGTCTGCATGAGCCTCTGAGATTTCCATGAGATTTAATTATAAATCCTCTAGATGAGGGAGTTGGCCCACACAGCCAATTTTTCAGGGCGTCCATAAATTCACTGTGAAAAATGCATACATACGCAGAGATGCGCAGTGACTACACACAGTGTGCGACATCCTAAAACACACACATTCACATGGACATGTGTCACAACAAGTTAGCACAAGCCCACGCAGCGTGAGACATGGGCCCACCCATACACACACACACACACACACACACAAGCAATATTCCACAAAAAGGAAGATGAAGACAGATATAACATTGTCTGACAAACACACACACACACACCAGGGCCCTGTACCGCAATTTAACATACCAAGTATCAGTGTTTTTTTTGGCCTCTCTGAACCCTAACATTGACGTCCCTGATAAACTGAGGCCGTGCTATGACGCAGTATGAGTAAATGGATATTGTTGTAACTTTTAACTTAGGTCAGGTTCAACTTTTGGTTTACGTATTCGGTATTGAGGAATAAATCATTACTAATAATTGAGAATAACAGAAAACGGGGAATACAATTATTCCATCTTTCAATGTGGAAGAAGAATGGTCAATTGAGGCACAATTGTAAGAACCATGAATAAAGTTCTCAGGATGATATGAGGGTAAAACTTAACCATAACTGCGGTTTCTTATAAGAACAGACAGCGTCAGTAAAGTGCTATATGAACAGTATGTCTGAGTGTGGAAAAAGTAAGTCGTAAAAAAAAAAAAACAGTCAGTGGCTTCAGTTTTGTATTTTTCCTTGCTCTGTTCTGAGCTGCACTGATAGAATATGAGTGAAATAATCAAGAATGTCAGGGAATTCCTGTCACAATCAAATCAAAAAATTGTGTTCAAACTACATAAAATGATCGTTATTATTATTTATTTACTTAGCTTGGTAAACTCTCCCTCTGTTTGTTAGAAACAAACAAAAGCAAGCAAAAGATCCCCCTTTCACACAATGAGAAACCGCACAAGAGAAATTGTTAAATGATGATTGAGCCATCAAAGCCTTTTCATAGTTTTTGTGCCTGAGAGAGAGAGAGAGAGAGAGAGAGAGAGAGAGAGAGAGAGAGAGAGAGAGAGAGAGAGAGAGAGAGAGAGAGAGAGAGCAAGAGGGCTATTGTATTGGAGAGACCTTTATGAAATCAAAGCCAGTCAGTTGGTATCGGTAGTTTTGTGTCTTCAGCTATGTGTGTGTGTGTGTGTGTGTGTGTGTGTGTGTGTGTGTGTGTGTGTGTGTTCATGAATGTGTGTGTGTAAGAACAAGGGTCTATGAAGCCTGATTCAGTTCAGTTGTAAATGAAAAGGAAATAATGATATTTCAGATACTTTGTGAATGAAAGTGAGAAGGCATAGATGTGCATTGATGCTATTCCTGCGTCTTTATTAGATATCTAACATATTTGGCTGAAATAATTCAGGGATCTGAGGCTGATGATTGAATTAAAACATTTATTTTTTCTTTGTAGGTTGCATCAACTGAGAAACTCTGCAGCGAATAAGGTTAACTCTGCCTCTATATTCACGGCTGATTCTAGTCACAAGAAGGAAGAGATGGTTACTCCAGCTCTGACGAGGCTTCTCCCCTCGTGCCATCTGTTCTCACCGAACCCCGATCCAAATACGCCCAGACCTGGCAGAAAAACATGGTCAAAAGTCGCACCTTGGATTGAGAGCTGCATGATCTCAACACGCCGCTGATGAGCGTGTAGGATGATGATGATGTTTCGATTTTCCCAGATCAAAAGAGACGGCCAAAAATAATAACCCGCTGCTAAACTCATCCATGTTCTCGATAGTCCACAGGGAGTCGGGCCAACACACACACACCAGACATTCTTCAAGGCTCTCAACCTAAGGTAGATTATTCCATAATAACGTTGGGGTAAAAAAAAAAAAAAAGAGTCATTATTCTTGAAATGCCGCACTTTTAAAGTCCATTCCGTAAAGTGAGTCTTTATTACCATGGATGTGGCACAGAGCAGCAATTGTATGTTAAAGGAACAGCACATGACTTGAAAGAACTCCACCGTGTGCACAAACTCACAAGGGATTTTTTTACGATAATTGTTTTTCTTTTAGTCAACACAAAAAACACCTTTTGCCTTCTGTATGTCGTGAAGAAAAGTGTTCATAAATGAAATTCAACGAGGGTAATAATATATGGGAATAATATATCAGCATAATCAGTTCAAAACTAGTGTCATACAAAGGTATCATTTACCCTTGGGTCACGAGGGGAATGTCCTCAACACTATTTTATATATTAAGGATTTCTTACAAATGTTCTTAAACAGGTTTCTCAAACTCAACTTACCGGGGGGCCGCTGGAAGTAGAATCTAGGTGAGGCTGTGCCGGACCTGAGCTATTGTATCCCATAAGTGAAAAAAATTAAAAATAAAACGCCTCGGTCAGGGGTCGGCAACCCTCCCTATGGCTTTAATCAAAATGTATTTTATTTTAGTTAGTGAGTTTTTAAAATGTAATTCTAAATTTGAAGATTATGGTGATCTTGTAAAATGTAAATATAACGTGTTAAAGATTTTGTCGCTCTTAATATGCGTCAACATATTCGACCCCAGGTAGGTCATCTATGGAGAATTCTAAGAAAAGTGTCTGAAGAAAACACAACATTCAATGCTACGTGTGCAGATTATGCTTTCACTGCTGACCAGGCTGATTTCATAAATGCAACACATTATGGTTTGTTTATACATAGCATAAAGGCAAAAAACGTTACACGCAGTGTTATTTCATTTTAAATATCAAACGGGTTTTGTGGCTCCCAGGCCTTATTAACTCTAAACTTTGATGTAGTGGGGCCACAAATAAGGGGCCATGAGTCTGAGACCCCTGTTCTAAAACAATACTTTGCACATAATAGCATATGATGCAATCTTTTGTGACCTCTGTCTGCCGTGTCTGTATCCTTGTAGGGGCCTAAATATCGAATTGTACAATATGAACGTTGACCCTAAAAGTCTCTTATGATTTTACATTCTGGGCCATATTTTTTGCGGCACAACACAGGCACAGTTTTAATCCCGCTATTAAACATGATGCGTGGACTTTGAACCCTTTCCAATCGGACACAGGTTGATGCTTCCCATCCCTAGAGCTGTTTTACAGGACCTTTGGTGTCTTCCTGTGGAATTCTTCAGTCCCTGTTGAATCGCTGAGGTCAGTTTGAGACACGAAACACATTTGTATTTCCGCCTGGAATAAGCCTCTCTCTCTTTCTGCTTCCCTATTGAGCACTCCTTATCTGTATCCTCGCCTAATCCATTACTTGACAGCTCAACCTGCTTCGAAAGGAACATTCGCACCCAGTGAAGTTTTAACTTTTCTTTAACTTTATCCATTTCATCAGTCGGCTTGTGGCTTCGTCGCAACGTTTGTGAGCAGTTCAGCCGTTTCATCCAAGGTTTGGACGAAGGGCCTCAAACATTATTTGGAAAATGCCAGGGGACCGCTTTGAACTTTGCGGAACCATCTGACAAAAGATTTGCCCCTGGTGAGGCCTTTCAGAAAAAGAAAGACCTCCAAATATCAGAAAAGAGACCATTCACTTAGTTACTGGAAGGAATGGATTGCACAGCTGTTTCAAACTGAAGCAGGTTTGATTGGGCATTTCAGGATGAAGAGGGCAATGTGCCAGAGAATTGAATATTTTATTTTCTAATGAATTCAGTGATTGAAAATGTATTCGCGCTGTTTGTTTATTTATGTTTATTGGCAGGTACACACACATGAAGCATGTTTGCATTATCACACTCAAGAGTCCGTGATGCTACACCGGTGGCTAACGTGTGTGTCCATCAATGTCAGGCATGAGTTATGGTTCCTTTGGATAGTTCCCTGTATGTGTGTTTCCTGTGTGCGTGAGGCAAATTTTGTGCAAAAGTTTGCATGCACGTGCCGTGTGACACTGCAGTGAACCGGGTTTTATTTTAGCTAACAAGCACCACCGGCAGCTATGTTTACCCCTTGTGTGTCTCATTGCGTGCCCGTGTGTGTCAAATGGAGTAAGACGAACCCTACAACACCGACGATAACATCTCGATAGTGTGCGAAAACTCTCCCTTTTTTTTTCCTGTTGTTGTTGAGGCCGTCTCAGATGATTCCTGGCCAATGCCTAGAGCCATTACTCGCTGCGGATTTGGATAAAAACATGTGTGCCCTAACACCGTTAATTTGATTCAAAATGATATATTACAAAATATGGGCAGGCTAGAAGATTAAAATCAAAACAAAGAGCTAGTATCTTGAAAAGCTTCAAAAAGACAGAACTGCAGTTCCTTACACTTAAATGGAAAATAATAATTATTTAATTATGCTAAATCGTTTTTTGACAACCTCCCTTTTAATATAATTAATTTCAATCTAACGGGATTGGCCAATATTTTAAATGTTTTTTTTTTTTTTTTTTTTTTTTATGTTTAAAATCCTCACACGACTTTAGGTCGCCAGAGGAAGCTGTGCAAAGTGAGCTTTTGTGATGTCACCTCAAGTGAGTTGGCACTGCTGGGAACTGGAGCCAAAAAGTTTGAAAAATTTAAATAAATATTGGAGTGAGATTAAGTTTGCTTTAGGGTAGCTGCTGCAGATTGCTGGCTTTAAGCATAACACAAATAAAAAATAAATAAAGAATACATAGAACTGACTCAATCCCAACCATTGTGTACACAGATGTGTATGCAGCTTTCAACAGAGCAATTTGATATATTTTAGAGATCAGGAACAAACATGCTGGAGAACTGAAGCTAGAATTAATTTTATTTCACAGAAATAATAGTTGTGACAAACATTAAAGGCCTGCAGACAATTGTGTTTAACCACACAATGATTTGCTATTTGACTCGGAATATATTTGAAAAATATTTACTTCTCTTTTCGTAGATGTGTTGTTGACCTCTGTGGCTGTTTGACAGACGGGTAAGGAGAGAAGAGAGTAACGGCGCAGGCAGACAAACCAGCGAGAGAATGCTGAAGGCTGAACAGGTACGAAGAGGATTAGCTTGGGAACAAGAATGCGTTTGAAAGCGAGGCTGAGAGAGGTTGAGAGAGACAAGGAAACCGGAGAGAAGGAGCGAGACGAGAATATGTGCGCGTGCGAGAGAGAGAATAGACCAAAGGGAGAGGATGAGAGGGAGGGGAAAAAATAACTGGCATATAGCAATACGAAGCTAACGTTACAGAGCCAGAGCAAGAAAGGAGAAGAGATAAAAAAAAAGGAAAAGGCGAGAGAGCAAGGACACAGGGAAAAAGAGAGAGAGAGACCTCCATCCTGTTAACCACCGTGGAGTGGGTAATGGGTGTTATAATGCTTTAGAAAATTGCCGCACCGTGCTGGCTCACAGACGATAGGCGCTGCATCTTCTTGACACACAGTGCATTCCAGAAACTCACGCCGGACCCGAAGGTGCCCAGCCGCAGAGTTAAAAATGAGCGTCGGACTCATCCAGGATAAGTTGGTGCCTGAGATCATTGTCCAAAGGTGCCATGCATTAGAGCTTCACATACAGTACACGGCACTGGACTGATTATCCAGCTCAGTCCATGTGTGTGGCAGTTACGTGTCACAAATTGCATGGGCCAGCTGCTGCTGACCCTGTTTGCAACGAGCAGGCCCCGAAGCATTTATGAAGATCAATGACACATTTTTCTTTTGCACGTTTCATCTGAAACCCGATAATAATCGTGGGAAGATAACATCACAAGGTGATTCTGGTAAAATTCCGGTCAGTCAGTTTTGGAAACGTGTTGTTATTGCATCCTGATATTTAAACAGTGTGCGGAAGGAAATGGTGTGTACCATGAGCAACATTTCGTTTTCATACTGTGTATGGTGTACAAAACTGTGAGGCGTTTTTATTTTTTTTCCTTTTTCTGCTTTGACTCCATCCTTGCTCCCGCCGGACCCGGCAGCCTGTTGTTCTCCGCGAGTGGGATACCTCTGTCTTTCTGTCTTCCTTCTCTGGATCACCTCTGTCGGAGCAATTTTCTCCAGAGTTGCTCTCCGTCTCAGGGCGGTGGGTTTAGTGAATGTGTATAATGTATACCATTGAAAGGTAGAATGACTGCTTGGTCATAGATACACCGCACTCGTCTTCAAATACACACTGGCATATCGGTAGATGGAGGTACATTTACGGTATCACGACTCTCAGCCGGAAATGTTTCCGCATTTCAGCCAATTTATGCCCTTGGCTTTGGGTGTGTATGTAATTGGCCGACAGAAACACGGATGCGGTTTCACACCAGTGCAGTTAGATCCAAAAGACTATGTGGCTTTACACAACGTGAAAAGCGATTTATGACCAACTCCGCATTGGTTCAGTGTTGGCTGATCCATTTTTAATGTTTTTGTGGTGCACAGCGAATGAATTGTATCCACGTTAAAGAGACCAATGCGAAATGGCCCAAAACTTTATCAGCGTTCCCCTCCGACTTTTCTTTCGTTTGTGTGACGGCAAGCATGTGCTAAGCTGAGAGAGTATTTTAAGCTATTTCCTAAGAACCAAATTATGTTGACACACCAAAAGATGTGTGTGTGTGTGTTATAGTGAGCCTTTTTTAATTTTGCTTATTTAATGAAGGAAGGGCGTGTGTACTGGTTCAGTGTGCTCCCAGATGAGGGAATACGTGTCAGGATTCACCCATTTTGTTGCTGAATGTTTTATATCCGTGTGCGTGTGTGTGTGTATGTGCGAGTGTGAGAGAGAGAGTGAGAGATTTGCTGACATTACCATAACCACCATATTTTATTTACAGCACTTTTGTGACACATAAAAAAATCTGTTGCACATTAGCCTCCAGCTGAAACCCTAAGAAAGCAGCTAAGAGCTAATATATTGTTTAAAGGGTGTTTTATTACAGTTTTACACCATGGAGTGGAAACATGCAGCGTCATTAGGTGGAGAATAAAATGCTTGCCATGGTTACAGCCGACCAAAAGGGTTCAGTGTGTCGCTCAGGGGCATAGAAGAAAAAAGACAATCACGAAAAGCATCACTTCAAGGTCTGCCATGAAAATACAGTATGTGATATTTAAAAAAATGTGACTGCAGGTTATGACCATAATAGAATACTTAATAATGTAACTATCACAGGTGCAGTAAGTCAAAACAGACAAGCTCAAAGTTGTCCTTCTTTCCACCGACCAAGGCATTTGCTATACATCAGTGACTAATGAATTGACTTGCAGCATACATTGAGGAGTTACACATCTTAATAGATTGACTTAGTGTTAGGTTAAATGATTTTCCAATGATTATGAGGTCTTAAGTGCAAGACAGGATATGTGTGTGTGTGTGTGTGTGTGGGTGTGGGTGTGGGTGTGGGTGTGGGTGTGGGTGTGGGTGTGGGTGTCGGTGGGTGGGTGTGTGTTTTTCCATGTTTTATATTTCAGCTCTCGCTGTTATTACTCGATGTCCCAAGTTATATTTCCAGATAAGTAAAGATCCAAGATGCTACTTAACTGGTCATTAGAGAACAATATACATATAATGGAAGTAGTGCTTTTACATGAAATTGCATTACTGAAAAAACATCTTGCACATAACTATATATATATATATATATATATATATATATATATATATATATAAAACATACATATACTTCTGCCAGAGCTGTTCCGAGGCTTTATTTATGCAATTATAGAGACTCTATATATGTCAGGCAGCAAATTGTTTATTCTCTAGGATTGACAGTATCAGGGGGATGGGTTTATTCCACCCCTGTTTCGAAAGGGAAATAATTTATGCAAAGACGCTTGCTCCTGAGCGCAATGTAAATCTACCTAATTTGCTATCATAGTTTATTATTTATCAGCAGCACCCTTCACTTTTAAAAACAACTTAGCACAAACGGAATAGTTGATGGTCATTGTCTTCTCAGAAAACACAAAGGTTATTTTCCTGTTAGTGATGAAGCTATAACTCAGCTACCCTTTCTCCATAAACAGCAAACAAAGGATGGACGTGATTTTTTTTAGGCACATTTTTTTGGAGGCGTGATTTGTGAAGCTTTTTTTTCTTCAGCTTGGAACTTCAGCTTGGAAAAAACAATTACAATAATAGAGCTGGTGACCAAATATTACATAAAAAGAAGAAGAATATACAAGCTAATAATAATTCTAATAACACTTTAGGCTCATTCTGTACTTTAATGTGAAATTTTAAATTCAGCACCAAGTTAGGATTCAAAGCGATCAAGAAGAGTTTTGAGTGGTGGTTCATGGTCAAATGTGATGGATTTGACCTGCAAACACACCTCAGATATTGTGGCCCGAAGTGAAGCCCTCAAAATCTTTGCTTAGCAACACTTTGATGCATAGTGTATGAGTTGCTGCATGATCTACGCTAATGTATATGTTCCCTTAAAGGATCAGCTATTTCCACAATTTTTTTTCCCCACTCATTTTACTTCAAATGCTTTGCTTAAAGACCAACTGCAAGCAATAGTGTAGTAACAGTAAGGCCATTTCCAGAGAGCTTCAGTCACATTTACTTTGTTGATTTTCCTCAATTTGGAAATGAATGAAAATCTGACTAAAATATACAAAGATATTCTCCAATTCCCAGTGTGTGATTTGAGGTGACAGCTATTGAATTGGTATATAAAGAGGTGTACAGTGAAACAATTGGATGGATGATGGCATCAATAGAAAACAACACTAGCATAAGCAATGCAGTGTAGAAAAACTTTAAGCTCCAGCTTCTGATCTTTAGCCGGTGCTGAGCGTTGTTGTAGCCTGTTTCTGCGTGTGTGTGTGTAAGGTGGCGTGTTGTATCAGCTCTAACTGACTCCGTGACATGGTGACATGCGACGTACATTGGCCAAAACCCTGGTGTGCCTACATAGTTTTATTTTGATTAGGATATAAAAAAATCAATTTTTTTCCCCCAAAGAATGTCAGCTTAGTGAATTAAGAATATTAATATAGTTTGCTGCAGCTTGCTAAAGTTTTCCAGCAAAGTAACACAAACACTTTAACTGACAACGTGGAAAAAAAATGCCTCCCAGCTATCCAACATCCCCTTAGGGTAATTGAGTTGTCAAGTATTGTTTATGAACGAGACATGAATATTTAACCAAAACCAAACCTTTACAGTGTAATATAATTAATCTGATAACTGCGCACAACAATGCAAGTTCAGCTTGTTTCTTATCCTAATGTTAACAGGAACATTTACTCTGGGCCTGTTGTTTTACAGAAAATATAATACCAATATGCTTGAATTGTCTGTAGTGGAGTTGTCTGGTTGTCATGTTGCAGTGCACAAACGCTCCTTCCAAATGAGAAGGAAAAAATAACTGCTGCTAGGAAATTTGATTAGATGTCTTTTCGTTCCGTTTTTTTCCAGGAGTTGAATTATCTTCTTGTTGAGTAAACTCTGCACAAGTCAGTCCATCTCAGACATTGATTCATGACTCAGGAAACGGTGTTCTGTTCCTGCTTCCCTCAAATTACCATTTCCCTCTTCGGCCATTAGTTGCGACTGGGGTGACAGCTAATGGGTGATGATGCATTGTGTGCTATCCGAGGGCCAACTCATCAGAGTGCGGCACTCTCCACGTGACTGACGAACACAGGGCGAGATAACAAATCCCAATCAAAATGTAGAGGAGAACTCCCCCGAGGCAACGCATCCATCCAAAAGCAGCTGGTTATTTGACAGTAACCACTCCGTAGCTCTCGGTCACCTTTTTTATTTGTGTGTTGTGTCAAACCAGGACCAGGCCTCAGTCAGGAGATGTAATGGAGGACTGGACCAGAGCCACGGCCCAACTTTTTTCCCTTCTCTTCCGAGAAGGGATGTAAATCACATACGTCGCCGGATAAATTGATGCCTGCTTTTGCAAACAAAATAAATTAAAATAACCACGAATAGCTTTACCTCCAGGACTAGATGACAAACTAAAATGAATGTTGAATATAAAATAACTCCGACAGATGATAAATAGAACTTTGCCCAATAAAGCAGAAGGCAAAGACCAACTCAACAAACCAAAAGTAATTTTCATAGGCGTACAATTAAAAGGATAAAGGGTATGGAAGGGTATTTTGTTTTCCTGCCTGGAGTATTTTTTTATTTTTTATTTTTAACTAATTAAATGTCCTCCATTGCCTTTAATGTAATTCATGTTTTAGCCTCATTTCCCAAAGACTAACACGCACAGTTACATGGGCAGTTAGGCAAAAAAAACAGCAATAACAACTGACAGACAATTGCACATGCTTGTGTACACACAAAGCAGGTGGTTTGTGTGGCGGTGCACCTAGCTGAGTAGATTAAAGATTGAAACGCAACAGGGGATACTTAGAGCATGTATCATCCCATTTCAATCTGACGCATTCCCATTACGTTACTTTTTTTTCCCCACACTCAGTTTTGTTTATCTAAATTCCCTTTTATGGCCTGTCTCTCTCCTGTCAGGCTGTGTTGTGGATGCAATGTGTATGCGAGTGTTATATGTCTATGAGGCTAAACCTTCACCGATAATCTGCAGCAAATATTATTTTTTAATATTCCTCGACGTGCCTCCTCAAGAAGCTCATGTCTTATACCTGAGATGGCCCTGTCCTTTGTTCAGGCTGAATCGGAACAAATGTTCGCCTTAAAACGCCTGATCACAAAAGATAATCTTTGAACATTAAATCCATTCCATCTCACTAAGAATCCCCCCCTCCCATTCTCATGCCAACATCATTAAATCCTGATCAAAGTGTCTTGTGCTGTTGCTTCATTGCAGAGCACATGCACATGGACACGCCCCACTTCTCCTTGCCCTGGCTTTCTCTTTTTCATGTCTGGAAAAAAAAAAACTTGTGTTGCACTACTGTCCCAATCTACATGTACTCTACAATCCCTGTGATGTTATTAATCATACGCATCCGATCCTATCTGTGCATTTCTGGACCATGTCGGTCAGTCAGGTGAAAAAAAAAAAAAGAAGCAAAGTAATAAGTTTAAGTGAATGCTTTGGTAGCCTGTGGGAAAATATTGGTTAATTTGTGTAATAAGTCACCGGTGCATTCTAAACTTACTCAGAACAGCAGGAAATCTCAGTATTGTCTAATCTATCTAATGATGGTCAAACATGGTCAGCATCAACATTATAAATAGTATTTTGTCCTTTTACCGAATATTTTGCCCATTGAAAACAGAAGATTTCTGTAACTCTCCAGTGCCTCGTCGTAATGTCTAATCGGCACTAAGATGAACGATGTACGGCCTTGAGACAGGCCTCTGGAACAGTATTAAATATAGCTTTTGTTGTTTTATCCACAAACCAATCAGAAGGCCATAAAAAGTCCAGATTGTGGTCCCTGTGAATGGGGCAATACTGTGTTTCCATGGTTGATTCTCCAGAGTTTCCCCTTTGCATTGCTCTGCAGTACACGGGGTGCACCGTATCTCTGGGCCTGTCTCTCTCCTCTCTACTGGTGTCTGATAATGACAATTGAGTCAAGTGACTGGCAGCACTCCAGCAGAATGAAAACCCACTGTGTGTGTGTGTTTGTTTGTGTGTGCGTGTGCGGGCACTTAAATTTGCGTGTGCATAGTGTGGACATGCATGGCTGCATGTATACGGACTGGTATAATTTGATGCTTCAGTAAGCCAGGAAGAAGATTGCTGATTAAAGTGTTTGTGTGACCGTGCGTGCGTGCGTGCGTGCGTGGGAGAAAGATACTAGCAAGTGAATCTGCTCCTCCTCATCAGTGATTGGGCGAGTCACGGACCCCTCACACTGTAACAGTCAAAGGGTTGAGGCCAATCAATAGGTGTGCGCGCACACCACAGGCTGTACTGCAAAAAGCTGTAGTCAGTCTGGCCGTGGCAGATTGATCCTGTCTCTCCTCCTTTTCTCCAAATTTTGATCAGTCTTTTTTCTTTTTTTTCTCTTACTTGCTCTTTGTCTCTGTCTTCCATGGATACTTCTTTCCCTCCGTGTGCCCATTTCTTATTCTGCCCATCCTCTGCCTGCCACTTCCTCTAGCTGCAGTGTGCACATTTTTTTCCCCTTTTCATCACATCTCATATCCTATGATTTGTCTGCTGCTTCTATTGTTATATACTCTTGCTTTGTGTTCATTTCCTCTGTTTTCCATAAAGGGAACCGTTTATTTCAGGTCTATCGACACAAATGTGTCTTGTAGCACCTGTAACCACACTGCGCAGTGATTTTCTTTCTGGAGGCTGAAAAGTTGTAGCAGATGAGGCCAAAAACAATGTTCATAGAATCACATTTTAACAGAGGCTTCTGCTATGTACTTTATAGTAAGCTCGTGGTGCACATCCTTTCTGAGAAAACACTGAGCAGTGAGCAAAACTGACCAATTCTCATTGGTATGGTATCGGTCTTATGCAGAGGGCCCAATTGCATTCACTTACTTTAAATCCATATGCTTTACTGTGCAAAAGGCACTTTCTCCTCTCTGAACAGATCCTAGTTTCTCTGCGGTTACTGTGACCCATTTTTCCCCAAAAGCAAAATCGAAACTTTTTTTATATATTTTATTATTCAAATTGTCACATGTGCTGAATACTAAAAATCCCCCAGTCGTATTATTTTTGCCACGGGAAATCTCTGATAATCCGGCTGCCTCCTGCCTCTGTACCGATGAAATACCAGCCATCCATCACCTACAAGACACCTGTCACACCTATCCATCATCCCTCTCACTGCAGCGTCACACAAAACCCAACACACCCACGAAAAAAAAAAAAAAAACACCCACAGACACACACACACACACACACACATGCATAAACACAAATGTCACTCAGTTGAAATTGCATCCTTCATCTTCTGCCCGCTAAAGTCACACTCACAAAAGCACACAGTACATATAAAGTGATGTGTGCACACACATGGGAGTGATTCAGTCGGACAGCTGTATCCATCATTCAGCGGCATACAGTCGTAGCAACAGACTCGTTCGGCGGCCGAAGTTTGCAATAGCATCCAGCGTGAAGTCCTATTCTTCGGCTCTTTTCGAGCGGATAGGACAAGGGTACCTGGACAGTTGTGGCCGTGAATACTTAATTTGATCTCCGCTGTCTGTCGCACACTTGTGCATTCACGCTTCGCTTGCAGTGCATCCTGCATATATGCCTTTGAGGCAAAAGTGCTGGCTGGGGTTTTAGATGTATAACAGCTATGTAAACACCCTCCAGATGTTTGCGTGGCCACTTTGCCTCCAAATCCTTGTGCACACACTGCATTAGAACTATGAACGCATTATTTTTTTCAGAGCAAGAAAAGCAGCAGAAACTGAATTGGTGATGTCGCCTGCTGATTGAGGCAGAATGAATCAAGTAAACCCTTTCTGTGCCGCTCTAAAACATAATGGCAACAACAAACGTTCCGGCGAACTAAAGGTGAATAGTGTCGGTCCATGACGGTTGTGTTTGGCACCTGGATCAATATAGTGGTACCTTGGTGGTCAGGCGAAGACCACGTAGACAAATGGGTGTGTTGCAACTCTGAGAACGTGGGGGGTGGGTGAAGCAGGAAGTGATGGACACGAGGCACTATGAAGTCATCTGTACACATAACATCGGTCAGGGCCTTCGAGGCTTTGGAAATGATCAGTGTCTACTTTGTACTGAATTGTGAGCAACAATGGGTTAGTCAGTGTTGCAGTGCCAGGATCAATGAGACATGGTACCGTTTCTTTGATCCAGAGAAAAACTCTGGCAGTGATTGGATTCCCTTTTTTTTTTCCCTCCAAATACCAGTAAGGGGAACAACACTGGAATTGCTCTTATCTAAATAGACAGTCTTTCGAAGCGAGGTCAGTGAAGTATGACCCGGGTAGTTCTATGCCCCTCGAACGTGAGCTCCCACGCTGTCGTACGCACTTTTCCACATGTACATGGAGAAATCAGTCCCCCGGTCAGATATTTAGCCAGGTTGTCCTCCGGACAGCTCCATCCATCAGGGCTGAGTGAGGCGGTCTTTTTGGGGCGAAGGAGACTGTTCCATGTTCAGGACAGGGCTGGGTGGAAGTGACACATTGGCGGCGCGGCGCAACGAGCCGAGGACTTTCATCGCTCACGGCCCGTTTGAGGCGGGAACCCTGTTTTTGAGTATGGGATCAAATTTCTCACTGTCACAAAGGCAAAAAAAAACGAGTCGCCCCACACTCTCAGCATCTTGCCAGTGCTGTCACGAAGCTGACCTTTAAAAGGCGCTCGGCGAGAGTCGGGAAAGTATTAAAAGAAAAAGAAGCAGATGCTCCGTTTCGCGTGGCCTTTATCCGATAAAATGTGCAATCCCAGCAAGCCATGTATGACATTGCACTCTTGGTATCATTTGGTACGTGTCTTCAAGTGCCGTTGTTTTGTAAATACTTGCTCTTTCCCACAGTCGCGCGGGAAACACACGGGACAAATGTCTCTGCGCTAATCGTTGTGGGACAGCGCGCGAGATGATGATGATGACGATAGATTCCAGGCGATGCAACCTCGCCTGTGTTCATTACATCGATTATCAGGGGTTTTATGGCCGGTGTCAGGGAGGTCGTTTTTTTTTCTCTCTTCTTCTCCCCTCTCTTCCTCTTTCCTCCGTGGCTGTGGTGTTGTCCGTCTGGAGCAGGGGGTGGCAAAACGAGTTTTAGAGTCAACAGGTGTGCTTGCGAGCTTCTTTGCTCACCTTTGTCTAGCTCTGCTCCAGAATTTCTCACCACCTCACCTCACATCGCCCATCTCCTCCTCCCTGCTAATTCACAAAGTTAGCTTTGCCCCCCGGTTCGTAAGCAGACATTATTTTCAAGCTTAACGCACACTTTTGTTTTGTTTTCATAACAAAGTAGTCCATCGAAAAAAAAGCTTTATCATAGGATTACATGAGATGTACATGTGTCGGAAAGAATGTATTCATTAGAGTACGAAGGCGGGTGGATAATGTCTCAATAGCTGTCTTTTTTTCTCCTGTTTTTGCACAGAGGTGGACACCTTTGACCTAAAAATCACATTTGTTCCCAGTTTGCATCTGCTGGTGGAACAGACTTTGGCGCCGTCATTTTTCCATCACTTCTACCCCCCTGCTTGAAATCACTGCATCCCGTATGCTGCGGTAGCATGTGATGTCAAAACCCAGGAGTATGCAGATTTTTTCATTCAAACCCAGTGGCATGTGACAGGCTGAAAATGAAAGGGTACGGATTTTTTCCAGGGTGACTTTGGGGCTTAGCCACTGTCATACTCTGGGTTTGAATTCAGTCGAACAAACCTTTGTTGCACAACATTCACACATATTTTCTGTCTGCTTTCATTGTGGGGTGACTAATATAGCGGGAACGTGCTTGAAGTGACGTTTCTAGAATTTCTCTCGTTTCCCTGACAAGAGAGAGTTAGCTGGAGCATTGGAGCCTTGAACAGCCTTCTTAATATATAGTTTTGCTCGATGTGAACAGCAAAAATAAAAATAGTTATGTACTCCGCTTTATGACTCAAAATGTGTAGAATTAAAACAATTCAATTAGGAGGACCACTGTTTCTGTATAGGACATGGAACATCTGCAACTAAATTTTAGTTTTTACGTTTTTTTTTTGTTGAATCACTAATAGATTCCAACTTACACACAGCTGAGTGTATATTTTTGAACGATGCTGACCTTAATGCATTCCGGCAAAAATGGCTATTTCTTCCCGAGTGTGAAGAGGCAGTGTATCACCCTTCCTAATATAATGGCCAAACTGAGAGAATCAGACTAGTGAAAGAGATACTGGGCAGAGCTCTGGGTCATCGCTGTCTCTCAGTGGCAATTACTACATTTGAAAGACACACTTTTCATCTGCTAATGGTGCATTTTATAAAGAAGACACAAAAATCCAGCCCTGCACTGCTCTCTGCTGACTAATACAGCATTTGGAGCGGCAGTGGGAGACAATGCTACTGTCCCTGCATGCCGCTAACTACCAAAGCCACGGTGCTTTGCGTCTCTCTTTGCATTCTGGCCTCGTTGCGGCCTCAACGTGTATTGGTATGTTTGGAAAGCATAGAAACCTTTTGTGCCTGACTATAAAGGGTCGCTGCAAATGCCCCTCAGATACCCATATAGGCTCTGAATCACCGGGCCCGCTCCGTCCCACCATCAGGTGAACGCCTCACGTCCCCAATGGTGTCCAATCATGTCGTCGCACTCGCGGCCCTTGGGCGTGCGGCGCGACGATGACATCCGGAGGTGTCCCCTGGACAGAGTCGCTGGCAAGCGCAGCGCTGTTTACTACGTGTGGGAGTAAGTACAGTTGTCCCTTTATTTATAGCTTTCACTCCGGGTTTTTATAGGGCCGCTCCTCTTTGACGGACCTCTTGCCGTACTCTGCCCCGCAGCTCCGTACTCCGCCCCAGCCCAGTCACTCAGCCCGTGGCAGCACTCTGCCGTTTTTCGTTTCTTTTTTTGGCATGGCTCAAAACCATCCGCACATTGTAAGTGACAGGGTGGTTGTTTTCCACTGAGCCATTGTTTCTTTGTGTGTGAATTGCAGATAACGGTTGTGGGAGGTGCTCCACACTCCTTTTACTCCGCCCAAACATTAAAAGGCTTAAAAAAAAGCGATGGCAGTAATTCAAATAATGCACTTAAGCAATTTGCTTTTAATTACAACAAGGAATGATGTGGCGTCTCTGTGGCCTAATGGGTTAGGAACCTAGTAAAGGCATTTCTCCTCATGTTGTTGATGATGCAGTTCTGTGGCAAAGTCAATTCTATCCGCAGTCATTTAAAACAATGACCTCCACCATTAGACTGTGTATGCAGCACATGTGCATCCCTGTGGGCGTGAAACATCTGGGTTTAATGCATCAAAGCTTTGATAAACAACCTCAATTGGCTATCTTTTACACTGCTCTGTTTTTGGAAAACAAAGCCTGCCAACCAGCCAGCATGTGCACACCTAAATTCACTATTGAATGATTAACATGATTTAAAAATCGTTATAATAATGATCAGATAATCACTCTTGCTGGAATTCCATGCATTTTTCCCCATAAAAAAAAAACAAAAAAAACATTTTAAAACTGCTCATCCAAACATCTTCATCTTTACCCTTTTCAGTTTTTAGTTTCTTTCATCATGTGGATTCCTCTTGATAATTCAAGAATTTCAATGTACATGGAACTTGAAAAGGCATTTAGCCATAATATCAAAGTAGTCCAATTTCGAGTGGCCCAATAACCAGTAACTGCATATGAACCTGACTATTTAACAATGCTGCCGATTATGTGCTATGATTGACAGGGTTGCAGCAGTGGTTGCTTTTTGACAATCAGTGAAGCTGCGCCATCATTCTCACGTCCACATTTTCACACAGGCTAGTGCTGTCACTGTCAGCTGGGTGTATGTTTCATGCGCTTCTCCGAGAGCTCTTCCCGTGTTTGCTGGAACATGCCTACGAACACACAGATAAGCGCGGTGTCAACCCACACATCGCATAACATGACACGGGGGCATAAACAGCGAGTGATTACAGTGGATTTATCAGCGACTTATCAGGCCCAAACAGCTCTGTGAGTGTCCACACACCAGGAGTTATGGCTTCCCGCAGGCTGACAAGCTGCAAACGATTTGATCGTGTGCCTCTCTGCCGCTTTCCCGAAAATCGGACAAAAATTCTGAATCACAGCATGCGTGCCAGTGACAGATGGACTGTGTTGTTTACTTATTGTCATGTGACCCCGTTTCTGTATCTTTTGTTTGTATATAGTTCCCCGTCTTGTGTCACATAGTGTTCTGCTATTTCTCATTGACGTAGTTCCGGAAGATTATATTGCAGAGTGTGTTAAAATCGTGTCGTGATGGTAGGTCTAACCGGACTTGTGTTCTGCTTCTGTCCACGTCAACCCCACATTTAGCTGGTATTGTGATTAGGAGTGTGACTCTCTTGTTGGTTCCCCGCAAACTTCTTGCCTGCCTTTTAAAAGCAGCTGTTTGACGAACTGGCAGCAAGGGAGGCAGTATAGCAGCAAAACACACACTTCGTCACACACATCAGAGGACTGAATCTGGGTTATAGTGAGCGGAGAGTTTTCGGGGGCGTCTGCGGGTGGTGCTCCTTTTTTTAAAGCAGTTCCCCACACAGCAGCACAAGCTCGGTGCCAGTTCAATTATTCCTTGTCTGAACTGATTCCTGTCTCTTTATTTTCTCCCCATCTGTTTCCTCTACCTTCACGCTCTCTCCATTTTTCTAATGTTATCAGCGCATCACATCCTTTCTGTCTCCGGCGTGTTCAGATTGACAAGTGTGATGGTGTTTGCCTCTCCTTTCCCTGACCTTCAACTCTTGGGACTGCGCGCACGCACGCACGCACGCACACAGCAAGACTGCTAATGGCTCCTACCTTTGCAGACTAGGGAATTATAGTCTTCATAAAGCAGAACCCATAGACATACAGAGAGTGGACGTTCAATATTCATGCCAATAGGAGAGTGTAGAGATTTTGTCATAATATACTAAATATTTTACATTTTTCTTAAGATTGCTTTCTTACGCCACAGATTCCACGTTCGTTGGTGACAAACTTCTGTGTGCACTGATCTTTATTTTGGCAACGAGAATAGAGTGAGGCGCTTGAATCGGCATCCTCTCAGAGTTGTCATGTCAAATGAATGGAGATGATGAACATGTTGGCATCTGACTGATTTGGAGAACTGGCCATTAGCAGCGAGGCGTAATTACGCTGATGGTGGCTGAGCAGGTTGACGTTGAGGGGAAGTGCACGTTCGTATTCCTGCTGAGCTGTGCATACTTTGATACTTTGATGCGCCCTTTATGTCTGTATTGTGCAAACATGTCTGGAGCTTGGGATAAAGACTGGAAGCGGGCGCAACAAGCAGCCTGGCTCATCAGATATCCATTTTACAGCACCCAAATGAGCATACTGTTGGTTATGTATTAAAAAATGAACAAAAGGATGAAAAGACAAAAGTTGTAGTTTTACAGTAGACCACCTGTCACACTATTGACCAGGCCCAGTGGCTTCCTGTAATCTATGGTTGCCTGGAAACCTCACGATAGACAAGAATGCTCCGGGGCATCTGAAATCACTCGCTACTTTACTACGCACTGTAGAGCACAGTATTTACTGCAAATTAACATTTGAATTTAGACACCTACAAAAAGACGCCTATAAAATATAAATCGCTAATTTACTGCTCAATAGAGAGAATATATAATTCAGCGAGTAGAGAATGAGGAGAACAATTGATTTAACAAATATTTTAGTGGGCTTAAGGGGATAGCATATTATCAATGACATGTAAAGATGGAGGACACACATTTTCACTTCCGACTGTACACTGTAGTACAAACCTGCTTGTACATCATTTTATACATTCTGCAATCACGCACACTAAAAAACAATTATGGTGACCTTTTAAAAGCTCCTTTCTTGTTTTTCCTCTAAAAGAAATCAACATATATGTAACCACCTGACAACAGTCGAAGCACGTATAGTTAAAGCTTCCATTATACTTTTCTGCAAAGACGTTAGTCAGACCCTCATGAATGAATGAAGAGCGTGAACTGAGCTTTTGCATTTGCTGCGACATAATCATAAGAAGAAGTGATGGCGTGCCTATATGAGTTCAAAATCTTGAAAATAATTAGAACTATCGAAGAAATGTGCTTCTGGACTCTCTTTTGAAGGGCATGATTTTACATTTCTATTTCCTTCTGGAGTGCAAGAGTAGGCTTTAACAATGGGGGCCATTATAACTGAACACGGGGAAAAATGTCTGAAAAATGTGCAAGAGAGGAGCCATGTTAGACGACATCACGTGTTGTGCAACATTTCCTGTGTCGGCTGAACTTGCTTTTGAAAAAAACAGATATGAATCATACTTTTGTGGAAAGATGGAATAAAGCGCCCAGATTGTTGAGACTCTCACATTGAGGACAGACACACGGCCGCCTATTGTAGTGCTTGTGTGTCCTTGAGTTGCAGACAGGCCAGTCCCTGTCCCACTCCTCCGGTCTCATCCTCCTCTTTTTTTATTTTTATTTTTTGGGTTCTTCTCATCGGCTTTCCTCCCTCTCTCCGTCCTATTTTATTTCCAAGTATCTTTTATTGTCGCGAGGCACAAAGGTGCTTACACACAAACCCAAATATGCATACAGGGCCAAACATTCCAACACTTGCAAACGTGGCAGGCTTCGGTGGATTTAACACACACCCGAAATAATAAAATAGCTTATTTTATTTTTTTTACGATTTTCAGCTCACTCCCACTAAAGATTTAATGAATGCCCCCCTTTGAATCCACTCTTTCCCTCTCTTGCCTTTATCCCTCCCTCCCATCCCACTTTCTGTCCACATCTCCTGCTCTGTCTTGCTGCTCTCTCTTTAATGACAGTATTATCCTCACTTAGCCATCCGAGTCTCTCTGCCTAAAATCCCTCTTCCTTAGAGCGGCATTCGAGAGGGAGAGGAGGAGGAGGAGGAGGAGGAGGTGGGGGTGGGATTAGACTGACAAGAGGTCTGGGTCTGAGCTCTTTTGGGGCTGAAGGGACAGAGAAGGTTCCCCAGGCAGACTTAGTAATATTTTTGTGAGATTCTTTGGCAAACTAAGCTGATTACCGCAGAGGCCCGGAGAATCCAATACTTCTTTTGGATTTTCTCACTCTTAAAAGTTAGATAGTAGATAGACACATAATGAACAGATCATGAGGCCAAATAATAAGTACTGTCAGCCTCTCGAAATGACCACATGTGGCAGCAATGAGAAAAATCCTTTGTTACCTCACTTTATGCCGATTGTGTTGGTTTTGGCGTGACCTGATGACAACTGATGATGTGTAAATGTTGCACAGACCTCCTAAATTTATTCTGAATTTTAACGAGCTGAACAGTGGTGCACAGGTTTGACAAGCGTGACCTCTGCGTCCAAAATATCCTCCGCTTTAGTTTGACCTCTTCAACTCGGCCACAAACATTACGAGACAGGACTCAGAGGTGCAGTCGTGCCATTAAGTAAAGTGTGTGCACAGAATGCTTCGTGCAGCGCATGGAGAGTCATTGTGCCTTTGGCTCCGCTGATATCCTCACACACAGGAACTTCACGTTGCCACTTTATGGTGTGACGGGCTTTCACTCTTTTTGTTATTGTGAGTTGTTGAAACGTTTTTTTTTTAATCTTTGTACGAGAAATGCTACATTTGTGGCATTTTTAAGCACTTGGCATTGGAACACAGTGTAAGGGACCTCAGGTGTGAAAGAAATCTTTTTTTTTGGCAGCCAGCATTAGCACTATTTGCTCATTTTCAGAATGAAGTTGGGTGCTGGGTGAAACGTTCTTAAAGTTTTTACCGTTCTCTCTGAGCCTTGCTTATACGTGGTAGTTTCTGCTTTGGCTTTGTATGTTTCCAACCAGTAATCCAAACAGTCAGACCTCAGCAGCCCTCCCCGTGTACCTATCACTCATACATGTAAATGTACGGTTTCTGACTATTTTTACTACTATTAGTGTACTACTATTTGATTTGCCTTGTCATTTAGAGTCTCTGTGAAACTCGGGACTTGAGCTTGCAGGACAGTGTGGTGAAACCCTTTTATGGCAGATACTGTGGGTGAGCTGCTCACCAAGTGTGTGTGAATTCGGAGTGCTCTTTTCTAATGCTGCACATTGGGGCCACGCAGATGCCAGGTGGCACACGGAGGGGACAAGGGAAGAGAACATTTAAGCACAGAAGGCACCTAAACAAAGTTGCACTGGTGTCTGGTTCCCGAAGGCGGGCTCAACAATAGCTTGCCCCCGGTCAAACCAATTCTGTGTCTGTGACTCTGGTACATACACAAACACAGTCACAGGAAGGAGCCACAAAAGCCATCGCTGCCTTTCCGAGCCTCGGCTAATCTCAGCAAAAGCTGACAGAGAGAGAGCGAGATGGGGACGTGGGTGCAGTCGATGGAATAGACAGAGACGGGAGAAAACGGAATGGGAATAATAAGGTAAATGAGTGAGTCCTGCTGTCACACACATTTGAAATAAGCTCCTTTACAGCCCATTTAAATTGATGAGATGAAGGGTGGAGTGAAAGAAAAGCGAAAAATTAAAACAGAAGATACTTCTGCAGGCTTGAATTTAAAACATGTCTCAAACAAAAACTCACTTCTCCACAGTGAGAGAAAGATTTTTTTTTCCATGACAAAAGCCAAAGGAGAAAGCCTTGATAATATGCATAGAGTTATGAACAAATTTATTTATTTATTTATTTATTATTTATGCATCACCACGCAACATAAATGAAGTGCCAAATGAATGTAATGTAGTAGTTTAGCATAGAACAAACACGCAATAGCTGACTACAATTACGTGAAAGCATTGTTACACATTCTTGACATCTGCTGATACACAATTAAAAAAGGGAAACACAACTGTAAGTTGCTTTTTGAAATCGGTAATTCGTATATATATATATATATATGTATTCATTTAATTCAAAAGTAATATTCTCACAGTCATATTTTCAATGCAGGATCTTCGTATTTAATCGACAGGGATTGCGAGAATAGTGAGCCTGGAGTCGGAGGGCTGTCGGAGAGTCAACCTGAATTTATGACGTTTCGTGGTCAAATAAATTCCGCATTCAGTCTTTGATATCTGGTACGGAGAGAGCAGATTTAAAATGGCTTGCAGCAACTCCACTTCAAAAAGGCGACACGCTGGGGCCCCAAAAACAACAGAGGAGACATGGTGGAGCGTTAATAATAATAATAATAATCATAATCATAATAATAATAACAATAATAATAATAATAATAATTATTATTATTATTATGATTATGATTATGATTATGATTATGATTATGATTATGATTATTATTATTATTATTATTATTATTATTATTATTGATGACAAAATCACTGTTCGAAAAGAAAAATACACATGAGCTTGATGGCTGCTTGAGCTCCTCCTGCAGGGCCCCAATGATGATTTCTAAAATCCGGATGTGTCACGTGAGCAACTTGGCTGTTCAGCTCCTTCAGCTGTGGCGCAAGGTACCCTCTTTTAATTCTCCAGTCACTCGGGTTTATTGTACAGCTTATCCTCGACTGAAATCATTTTATCGTCTTGTGATGTTATATTTTTTTTGATATTATTTACTTCAATGATCTGCTTCCACCGCAAAGCACTGTGCAACTTCGTTTTTTAAAGCTTTAATCATCATTATAAAAACTACATCCTGAATTGAGTTCTGAATGTGGTTGAGCTCTAAAAACACTACATATTGAATGCAACCCGTGTTACGCCTTTGTACGTTAAGTTGCAAACTGGACCACACTTGCTGCTCACGTTTCAATTGTATCGCTAAAAATACGGATTTTCAATAATGCTAGACATTTATTTTGCTCTGCTTCCCTTCCTATCTTTTTAAACACCCACATCTTTACACATCTTTCAATTTATTTCTCTTCCTTTTTTTTTCTATCTGTCGCTGTCCCTGCTACAATTCAAGAGGCAATCAGTCTAAGCTCTCCTGTTGCAGTTTAAGTCCGCTGTATCTGTGACCCCACCCCATAAAGAAAAAAAGACATTATCAGCAGTTTCTGGTGCCTTTTCCTCCTTGATAACCTGCAAGCTAAACTATTCTCTGTTTAATTGAGTCCGCTGAGTGTGAGGTCGTACTTTACATGCAGAGACAAATGTAGAGCAGCTCATCTGTCATTTTATAAGCCTGCTTAGGGGCTGCGTGCTCTCCTCCTGGGTTGAAAGGAGCCCTTATGGGCATTCCCAGTGGAGACATCCACAAGTGTATGGAGGTCAGGCTGTAAACTAGGATGTTAATTGAAAAGTTCATTCTTTGGGGATCGGAAAGATTTTTGTCGCACACATTAGATTCCCATATAAATAAATCCTTGATTCATTTTTACACTTTTTAAATCAGACATTACGCTAAATGACACGATTAGTTGTAGAGCACAGGACACCATCGTGATGTATGCGACAGAAGGGCAGGAATAGATGGAAGGAGGTGTAGTTATGATTAGGGTTTTGTGTCCCTCTCCCGTCTCCTCTGATAGGAATCACTGTGGCTGCCTGTGTATTGGCAATTGTCCTCCACTCCTATGTGTTTGTAAAGTGTGTGTGTGTGTGTGTGTGAGTGGGGGTGTGTTGCTCTGTTCTGTTGCAGCCAATTCATTCCAAATGTGTCACACTGTCAAATTACTGTAGTACACATTATCTCCAGGGAGTCACACGCACACACGCGCGCACACACAGACTGAAGAGAGATTTAAGATTTACTCGTGAGATGACTGCTCATTTTGTTCACATTGCTTGGTAGAGCACACAGGCTTGATTGTCAGTGGAATTTAGGGAGCGCACATTACAGACAACTCACATCCGTGAAACACGGGGAGAAAAAATTTGATTTTAGGAGCACACAGTAACTTTGAGGGGTTTACAGAGATAAGAATCTATGTTCAACAATATGCCTATGCAGACTTCTTCTGATTTGGTCTTTTTGTTGTTGTTTTTGTCAATAGAAATCACATGGACAATTTAAGTTAAATATGCATGCAAAAGCTATGGCATGTCTGAGAGGGTGCATTGATTTAATCAGTGAAATAAATCCATCTATAGGCTGTATTCATTTGAGGGTCCAGAGGTCAAAAGTGGGTGGGAAAAAGCGTATCTCTCGAAATTCAGTGAATACCTGCAAGTGTTCAATGCAGCACACGTGGTGATTTGGACAAAGAAAAAGTGGGAGGGGTTTCGATGTTTGAGGGGAGATGAGTCAGAAAGAGGGCGTAGCAGGATAAAAGGTGGAACATTAAAAGTAATGTGTTGGCAGGATTGTGCTTCAGCATGAAAGATCCATGAGATCCAATTCTTCACCTGCTCAGCGGCGATGAACACGGTTTAATATAACTTTGATTTTTTTGGTAAAATGGCTCTTTAATCTCCCGACGTGTCGAGCCCTTTTGTATTAAAACCCCTTCCACGCCACTACAGAACAATCCATCTGAGAAAGAGATGGATTGTCTGATGGGCGTGTGCGTGTGTGTGTGTTGGGTAGGCGGAGGTAGAGGCGTCTACGCCGGCGATGGGCCGCAATTTATGGCCGGAAAATGTTGATTAGTTTTGTTTTGAAGCTTTTGGCGACATTTGTTTCCAATTGCCACGGCCAGGAAGCAGATTGAGTAGAATGAAATTGATGCGTTAAAGACAGAGAGACAAAATGGGAGAGGGGGAGAGAAGCGCACAGATTATGTCATCTCCGCGTGGTCTGAAGAATGAATGCCTTCATTGATGTTGTTTTTTTAGCCATTCACAAAAATTCCTCATCTTCCTTGTCTGGTCTGTTTGAGCCTGTATCTTCTTCTACCAGCCCCATCCATCATCCCTCCTGTCTCTACGTTCATTGGAACACAAATCAAGGACAACACTGCAGCATTGCTGTGCTGATGCAGTACTTATACTGGGAAATATTCGAATGGGAATTACTGCAGTACAAGTATAAGTCACTAAAACCAAGTTGAGCTCTAGACAATGATAACGTGGATGGGCGAATGAATGAATGATATGTGAAATGATGGTGCCGTGATGGATGGAAGATTATAGGTTGTGAATGTGTGGCTGGATGAATGAGTTACCCATAGAGTGCGGTATGACTGACATCTGTGCACGGATTGATGAATGGCTAGATTGATGGATTATGAGGGATTATACTGACATAATGCCCCCATTCTGTAGCCATTGTAGTCTGTATTCCATTTCTCCGTTTGAGTGTAATTAACTGAAAGAATACATCTTCAGTGTAGAAACAAATAGTTCTACCGTCACTGCGCTTTCCTGATACGAGCGAGTCGACCAATTATAATGCAGTCAATTGGATGGGGATTGGAGCCCATCCAACCGAGACTAAGACATGGGAAACCGAATCCGACTAGTTAGTAACACAGGAGCTGACGGATACGTATTTGGCTCTTTCTTTATACTATTTAAATAGTATGACATTTAAACCTTCCAAACAATCTATGCACATCATGCAAGACTGGGAAATAGAAGCAGAGAGCTGCTTCACATTCCGGGCATTCACATAGATTTGACCCTGCAAATATATTATGCATATAAAGTGTGCCGTTAATGTCTTCCGCATTCAGCCTGGGGCCCTTGAATCATCACCTTATGTGTCGCCATGCGGAGCTCGACTTGCAGTTCAGGCTTTTATGGACGGTTTACGGTGCGGAACAGTTCCGGTTTAGGAGAGTTCGGCCTTTTCTGATCCATTTAAATCCAGACAATTCCCAGCAATACGCTAACGGTTTTACACCAGGGTGTCTGCAGGTGCGAGATGTCCTAGAGGTCAGTGTGCTGGACCGGGGAAAGCATTCAAATCCAAAGTGTTGTCAAGTTTTAGGTATTCATTGTGTCGAACTTTTTAACTAACTTTTTTTTGGCAATGCATCTACTTCTAATGAAGTGACACGCCTGTCTTTCTGCATTGAGTTCACAGCCATAGCCGACAGGTTTCACACATTTTTTTGGAAAATCTATGTGTTAATGTGACGGTTCTCAACTACAAACCAGTGGCCGACAATTAAGTGGGCTGCGGGGAACGTCAGCTTATTCTGTCTGACATCCAAGAAAACAATAAAAAAAAGTTACAGATAGAAAAAAAGATTTCACAAAAACTCTTAAGCTCATCTTCCTCACGTCATCCAACGAATTGTGAACTTATAGGGCCTCTGGCATTTCTGAAAATGTTAGCAATCTTGTCCCAAATTGTAACCTTTAAAAGCCTATGAGCTTTAAGAGAATTCTGAGATCTGAGGTCATGAATACCACAAGAGCGGATAGCTCACATAGGCTCTTCTCATTAGCACCACAAACACAACCCCATTTAACACAGTATTTATCCCAGAGAGCTAGGACTGACCTTATTTTTTTTTAAACAACATTATGATTGAGCAGTTGTAGCTAAATGACAGCTAAATAGTGAGCTGACACAGTCTTTGAATTTCTCTAAAGCCGAGAGGAAGTGTAAATAAAATAAGAGAAGGAAACATGAGAGATTTAAGTAATTTATATCAGATTGACGCACAAATTCAAATAAAGAATTAACTACAGATAAAGAAATCAGACAAAGAAGCTATGTGAACGAGGAAAACTGGGGCCCATCGAGAGCCGAACTCTCTTTCCCTTTTTTTTTTTTTTTTCTGTTATACTTTGTCTTTACTAATTATAGTAGTATGGGCTCTACAATTCAAATGTGATCGATAGATTGATGAGTGACAGCGAGGTGGTTAACACTCACGTTTGAATTCCGGTTCTATCGCGCTGGGTCGAATTAGAGATTCTAAATTGCACCTAAGTGTGAATGGAAGAGAGAGTCAGTGGTTGTTTGGCTCTGTTTGTTGCCACTTTTGAGGGCTTGTGACCTGTCCAGTTTGTACCATGTCTCTGCATAATCAGTAGGGATTGATAATTAGTATTTTTTTTTCACGTTTTTGTGTCCAGCATAATGTAAAAACAGCGGTCGTCTGTGAAGGAGTAGGCTAGTACGTAAAATACATTTACAAATTTCAAAAATGGAAAGGATACACCTGCGTACATACTAATCATAATATTGCTATATTTTGGTGTGGTGTTAAAGCCAGAAGTGGTTGTAAATAAAAGGACTTTTGTGCCAATTCGAATGAAATCTTGAAAACCTTCAGTCGCAGTTTATGTTTGTTTGCATATTCGTTTGTGTCATGTTTTCTCCCTTCCTTATGGCAGCCGTCCACATGTCAACTGTGGAATAAAATAGTGGTTTCCTTACACCAAAGAACAGGACTTTTCTGAATATAGATTCACACACTTTCTGTATTTCACAGAGACATTTAACATAAAAGGAGTAGCCCGTCGTTCATGTGCCTGGGGCATGGGTCACCTGCAGACTTCGTTGTATTTAAACTGAGTTGGATGTGCAGATTTGGATTTAACCAGAATCAACCGACAGCTTTTTAAGAAAAGAGAGAGTGCTGCACGTTGTACTATGTTACAAGGTCCCTTTGCATACATCGGCATACACATTTGTTAGAAATGAAATACAACATTGGTTTGTGAAAGGGCTTCTTTTTTTTTGTCAAGACTTTGAATGCATCTCCAGGCCATTCACTGTTCAGTTGCTTACCGCAGCAGTTCAAACTGAAGAAAAGGAGCTCTTTACCCAGACTCTAGCACAGTCTGTGTTTTTAGCCTTGCCTTGATTTGCTCTGCCTTCCTCTCCTCTGTGCATTCCTCCGTCCTCCTCCTCCTCCTCGTCTCCTTATCTCTTCCCTCAACAGCCCAGATACCTGTTAAACACACACACACAAAGTAAGGCATCAGCGGGGGTGATTGAAGCCCACATAGTGGCCTGCTCGCTGCCTGTTCGCATTTGTTTGAGACCACTGCTGATTAGTGCTTCAGGGGTCCTGATGTCGGCAAGCATTCTGATGATTTATCTCCAACTCCCATGAAAATCTGCTTCAAACACACCTGAGGTGGTGCTGGATATTTATACACGCCGACAAGTGCACCCACATGCACAGCTGTGCGTACGGAGACGTGAACACGCGTACAGCCCACCCGAATCAGGACTTTATTACTCCATCGCGTTAAAATAATGTGAACACAGTGAAGCTCCGAGTTAAGCGAGCGCTCCCAAAATGTAGTCACAGCTGGTTGATACAAACAGGAAAGTGAAAGTCTGATCAAATGAGTGTTTGGGAGATTTTCATGCTCCATTTCGACATCATAGATGGTTTCACACATAACTTAAACCAAACTTTTCATCGTAAAATATCCGCCACATTTTAAAATTAGCCCATCTGAGAACATAAAAAAAAAAGGTAAAAGTAAACTCAGCAGCTTGTCATACTTTAACATCCTTTAATAGTTTTAATAGTAAAATAGTTCTTAGTGGCTTGGTATGAGGATTTATATTGCCATATTGTTGCGTGAGATCATGAGGCCTATTATTAAGAAAGTTTCATATGAAATGCAGGCCTGGGGAACGCAACAGCAGCAGCACTCAGTGGGCATATTTTCACAACACCACTACTCCCATTATGTATTTTGCTTATTTCACTTTGTTCTCCTTAAGGTCAAAAAAAGGAGATGAAAGGACCTGAAATTTTAATGAGCACGAGGTGATTTTTTACTTTGATGCATATACCTTATAGTTTTATATTTCGAAAACAAAGGTCCTAAGATATGGATACAGTAAGCAATAATGACATGGAAGGTGAATAGTCTGCAATTGTTTTCCTTTTTCTTTTCACATGCTACCTCATGCTTCATCTTTCCTGACTTGGATTTTTTATTAAATCAAATCAAATTTTCAATCAAATCTCTGTTTAGCTGACAACTGAATCCAACGACACTAAATCTAGACACAGAGGAACAATAAAATGTATTTCATTTTCCGTTTGATTTCTTTCAGTGAAGTATGTGCTAGTTAGTTCCAAGGGTATACATGAGACGGATTTTAGGAAAAATCCTTTTCACCACAACAGTATAAGGCAGGTGATATTCACCTTAAGCTCCACAGGACATCCGCTCAGATGGATTCACGTTTATTATATACCATTCTGCATTGGCCAAACGTAGCCTTCAGTTGCGATGGCCACCCATGTTGTAAATTGAATTATTGAAACTGGTTTCTAAGGGTATTTGAGAACGATGACATTAGAGCTCAAGTGGCCCAGAATTACCGCTTTAAATCCCGGTTTGTCTACTTTCTGAGAAAGTCACTTAAAGCATGGACGGGTCATTAGAAATTAGGCTAAAAGTAGCTTTTTGGATTCCTGACTCAGCCTTGGGCTCCTAACTACACTGAAAAAAGTAGTGCACCAGATACGTTGTGAATCTGAGTTGTCTTCTGCTGACCCTATTCTAGTTATCGTGCCCTCCTAGGTACTAGAGGCCAGTTCAGTTTTTTTGTTGAAGAGAGCCATCCATACTGTAAGAGAATAAAACTTACTGTCGACAACTTCGCTTTCAGGCACGGCAGCCCGCAGCAGCCTCTACCGAGATTTTCCATGTTGACAGTTTAGTATAATATTGACCAAGCACCGTTTGAGATCGAAAATCAGCTCCAGATTTTTCCTTACATGATGTACGTGGACTAAGAAATGAAGTGAGAAAACTGTATTTTTCCTACAGGGAGAGAGGTGACAGCTTGAACTCTGAGCACAGTGTCGTGCCTGCCTCCAGACATTACAATCACAATAGAAAATCAGATGACAAAGCCTCATCAAATGTTCTCCGCCCATTGATTGAAAGAAGTTATAAGCAGTATGTCGGTCGACGTGGGGCCTTGAGAGAGGAGAGAGGGATGATCAGAGAGAAGTGCATGTCAGGTTCATGCTAAAATGTCGCCATTTTTCGCGCCAGTTGTTCTCATGCATCAACACAGGGGAAGATGTAATGTGCACAACATCCAGACAAAGCAGGGGGTGGCTCGTGAAGTGCTGTCACAAAGCTACCTAAGCTGGTAATGGAACGACACAGATGGGCCACAATTGTCAGTTCGCAGCAGCCAATTCAAGGTAGACAATCAACCATCTGCCAATTAACAGGCGGTCAGGTGGCGGCTGTCAGTGCATCAGAAAGAAAACACGTGGCCAAAGCAGGAGAGCGCGCAAAGTGAGCCGGCAGTCACAAGCTGTGTTCCACTTTAATTATGTGTCAGAGTAATAATCACACCGGTTTCATTTTCCCATGGCCTCTGTAAATATCCCTCCGTCCATTAGCTGGCCCCTGAAGGTCACAGAGGACTGGAGTGAGCAGAAGGAAAGAGACTCCCCGTGCAGGTCCCTGGCGGTGTAGAAAACGGTTGCCACACTGACACCTTTTTTATATTATTTATTGTATATTAAATATAAATGGGTAGTCAGCGTTGCTTCTTGCCAGATCATGTTAATGAACACACAAATGTAGTTGTTGTCTACCTGTGAAGGTTCTCCAACGTCCGGGACATGGTGTCTTCAGGAGGGTTCCGACAATGCAACTTTACCAGTTGTTTGACTTTCTAGATGATGTTTCACCTCTTGCCCGAGAGGCTTCTTCAGTTGTGACTTATTGCTATTGTTATTACCTGGTTATTAGAGTTGTTATGTAAGAACATGGTGGTCGTTGACCCTCAGACCTGGTTTTGTTATTGGTGTGGTATGTGTCATGGATGGGAGCGGAGCTGTCTGGGGGGGATATAAATGGGCATTCAGATTAATCCAATAAGACCAGAATGTTAAATCATTCCTGGTTTCCATAAACACTGAATTGATTGTTGAGAATAACATTGCAAAAAGGGAAAGGGACACTGCAGGTGTGGTGGAAACCAAACCATGGCTGACTATAGTTTTCTTTCCATCCACAAGTGACGTTACGGAGACATGTTGTGTTCAGGATTCATTTTCACCAAATTTTTACCAACCATTTTGCCGTCAGAGTAACTTTGCGTGTAGTGCAAGCATCGTGCTTACACCATCATAGGACATGGGTTCTGATTGATAGCTGAACTAAAGTTGTTGTTCTTAAAAGACCAGGCTTTTTGGTTTCCCACAGACTAGTGAAGTAAGTCCAATATACTAGCTTCTGTAAGGCTCCCTTGTATGACTTAGTCGGTGTCGTATGTCCTGAAGTACACATTTGTGAGTGATAAAACGAAAAAATATCCCTTGATATGAACCAGATATAAAATAATTGGTTTTGAACTGCAATTTTCTTATCTGACAACCACTCATCAGCTGACTGAATTACTGGGTCTCGTATTATTATTTTCTCTGAAATGTAATATTTCTCACACTTTTCAGTATTTTTGTATTTTCAACTGTGACCAGTGTAATTCTTGAAAGTCCGTTTTTCTCCCTGGATTATTACTGCAGTGAAGACATTATTAGGTGAGCTTGTTTCTCACAACTCTTCATGAAGCTTTCTCCTCTGTGGCTTCAAAACATATTGGAGGCTCGTTGGAAACATACTTTCTAACAACCCACAATGCAATCCTCTGTCAAAGACAGTAGTTTGATTGGTATTTACTTTATTTAAACATATATATTTTCATGACGTGTAATTGTCATGTTCTAAAATGTAAGACGATTATTATTATCATAGTATATTATATTATAAAATATTTGGGTCATTTTTATTCTTTCTCCAGAGCAATAGATAGGTAATTTGATGATAAGATAACTTGGTTCGAACAAAAATATGTAAGTGCTTCTCATGATAAATTTATACTAAATAATTGGAGGAGCAGGTTTGAAACAGGACCCTTTAAAAGGAGCTCTTCCAGGCCCACCTTTTACTGCTGCACTTACAAACACATTCTTTAAGAATTTTGCTCACTGAATTACTGTATAAGCCGTAGCGCAGACATCCAGCAGAAACAGAGCATTTATTAAATCCCCCAATAAACCAGACCAAATAACAAAACAATGTAAGCACAGGAATATGGATCAATTTCATCGCAATGTGTTTCATAATGGCACACATTTGTGGAACTGCCTTTGCATGGGCGTATTGAATGTTCACCGAAATATTATCATCATAAGTGTTTTTACTACATTTCTACGGCAGTATTTGTCATTGAAACTACAATTCACATACTAACTTCTATTGACTGAGAGGACATGCTGCACGTGTTTGTGTTAGGTCAGTGAGCAGGAGGGAGCCAGAGAGATGGAGAGAAAGCTGTTACTATAGCAACTGAGCCAGAGAAAAGGTATGGCGCAGGATGCATGAGCGGTGGGGTCCAAGTGTGGTGCATGTACAGAATTCAACACTCACTGAAAAAAAAAAATCATGTTTCCACACCACATGGTCATTACCTGTGTATGTCTTAATGCGCCAAATTAGTTTTGCTTTCAATCCCAGCAGCAGCCAACTGCCCTGCAGAGGTTTTTTGGGGAATCTTGGAGTTTTATTTATTCATTATTTTTATTTAATAGTAAATCAGAGCAGATAGTTTGGGGCAGCAGTGCCGCTTTAAAATGTTGCTTGGATCTACAGTAGGTGATCAAAATGTCTGTTACACTTTTCCAGCCCATATTGAGGATATGCATGTAAATTTAACATATGACTTTCCAGTTGTTTTTTATTTTTTTATTAGCCATTACAACTAAATTCAGTATTCCCTCAACAGGAAGTACAATATTTAGTAGTTTAGCATTGGTGCATAATGTATATTAGAAAGGATTATATATATATACAGTATATCTATATCTATATATCTATAGATATAGATATAAATATATATATTTATAAATATACCGTATTATAATTTACATAGTTTACATTTATTTCAGCTTCCTTAAAGGATTGTCTTCCTGACGCAGTCATTTGGTCAGTAGTATTCAAATAATTGATTAGCAGATATTTAACCAGCAAAGGTGTAGGGCTCATTGAAAAGTTTGTTTGCTAAAGGCAGAAAAAAAACAAATGTTAAAAATAAAATTGAGTGAAGGATGCCGTAAATGATTTACTCAACCAGGTATATGAATTGCACAGTTGGACATAGTGTTAAAAGGCTGGATTTTAATCGATGACATTCTGCTTTTGGGTGGTGCCTCCGGCCCACTTTTATGATGCATGAAATCTCGGCAACAATGTAAGGCAATTTTGGAAGAAACACTCTCCTGGACACTTTTTCTTTTTTACCCCTGCTTCACTTAATGTTAAAGGTCAAGTTTTGTGATTAAACAGGAATTCCAGGAAGGACTTTTTATTACATCTATCAGGAAGATTCAATGAGATTAATGGATGACCTTGTTTGGCAGTCACAGGTCAAGGTCACTGTGGTGTCACAAAACGATGAAAATGTCAAAGGTCAACCTGAGGCGTGCAACCACAATTGGAGTTAATTAATAACGGTTACACATGTCAATGAGTTTTACCTCACCTCTCTATGGCCAAACACGAAAGCATGGGAAAAAACCCACGTCGTACAGAAAGGGCAAGGTGTGATGAATCGCACAAACAAGGATGATGGTGCGCACATTCTTATTCGTCCCATTAGTCGTTTTGGTAAGGTTGTAAAACTGTCAGGCGCAGCTGCCCTGCTTTCCTAAGATGGAGAGTGAAGATGGGGGTATCAGGCTTTTTCAGACCTGTAGCAAGAGACGTGGGTAGACCACAGATCTGCGCTGCGTGACGGGGGGGTCACTCATTTCATTTGTTTGCAGTCAAGGAGCAAATGTGCATTTAATGTCTTGAAAATGAATGCATGTCCCTTTTCTATTCACTGGATGGCATATTGACTGTTTTTTGGGGGCTTTGGTTTCCTCTTCCAGATCCACGAACAAACACCAGCACACACACCAGATTGGAGCGATAAACGGCTAAGAAAGCGCAGTGGCAGCATCTGGCGTGGGTTTTGGTTGGAGCACCGGGACCTCCCTCCGGGCACCTGACAGTCACTAATGCTGAATAAGCAGGGAGAGAGATGGAGGTGCGGTCATGCGCGCACACACACACACACACACACAAGCACATTTTCCTTCACACTCTTGCACACACAGTTTGTTTCTTAAACTCGGCACACCCAAAGCACTGTTTCTCTAGAAAGATCCAGCTTGTTGAGACACGGCTCTTGCGAGATGCAGACAGGTTTTGCTTCGCCGAGCAGGTGAGGCGGTGTGTTTGCGTGCGTGCGTGCGTGCGTTGGCAAGTGTGCGCATGTGTGTGTGTGTGTGTGTAGGTGTGTGTGTGTGTGTGTAGGTGTGTGTGTGTGTGTGTGTAGGTGTGTGTGTGTGTGTGTGTGTCTATTCCCACGGGGTAGAAAACCAGTTTCTTTGTTGTCAGTTGCATTTAGTGTAGCCATCGGTGATCTCGTTAGCCACCAGCTTACTGACTGTGGTGCCAGCCAGTAAAATCAATCTGAGGTCAGAGGGCAATTGGCGTTTTCAATGGGAGGACCGCGGAATCTGAGGGGGTGCAGAGGTAGAGAGATGTAAAAGTGAATGTGAAGCGGAAGGACAGAGAGAGCGACTGAGAAGAAAATATATTAGAAAAAGAAAAAAGGACAGAGGTAAGGTAGGGCAAGAGATGCTGAGAGAATTAAAGTGTAAGAGGTCAAAAGAATAGGGTGCTTTGGTTTTTAAAAGTATTGCTTTTTTTTAACAGACCCAATGTTTGAAGGAAAAGCAGAGACGTGAACTCTCTGTTTTATTCTTATATCTTAAAACTAAACTTGCAGAAAACAGTAGCTTTATATAGCAATGTTGGGGCATTGGCCGTGCTATGCATTAAAACTTACATAAATAGCTCCATAGATGGGAATGATTCAAATTAGTCGCACTGTAGGTAGCAAAACCTGCCAGTCAAAGCCCCTGAGCCAAAAGGAAGCTGTTTTTCCATGTTTGTTCCCCCGACGCGCGCGTGTGCGTGTGTGTGTGTGTGTTTGATTGGGCATGTTGGGGACGAATAAACTCGTTTGTAATCTCTCTTGATGGTCTGAATCAATGAAACTATCTGAAGAATGTGATTGTTTACGATCCAAGAGTATATTTGAATGGTCTGAATATACAAATGTCTGACGTTAGTCGTCTCTTAATATTTTTTTTAATGTGTTGAATTTGTAAAGCTACAGACTACGACATTTGAAAGGCCTTAGTATTGAGTTATTGTTTATATTTTCCTTTTTTTCTGATGGGTTTCCGTCAAGTGTTTTTTTTTAGTACTGTGGCAAATTAATATAGTTGCTGAAATCAGTAATGTGTCTCTGTGCTCCATTGATTTATCCGGCCCTCATCGATTTAATTGTTAAATGAAATCACAAGTGCTTCATCAAACATGGCGAGCTAGCCAGGCGGAATCTCCAAGGACACCTTTGTGTTAAGCAACTCCACTCACCAGTTCCTTGGATACATGTGAGATTAAAGAACATCCCAGCTGCAGTTGATTTATAACTGCCTCACTGTTGACTCTCACAGGTGCCGATTAGGAAATTTGGTGATTCCAAGCAAAACCTCACTGTTGAAAATAAGAATGTGGACAATGCGTTTGTCTTAAGCCCATCATCTCATGTGTATCAAAGAGAGACATTTTGTTTTCACTATTTTCCATCAAGCTGTGGGTATGTCTTCTTCTCGTCGGGTATCCAAGCTTTTTTTTTTAAGCACCCGCTATAAGTCACTCTGGAAATGAGCACCACCTAAGTGCCCGAAAATGGCAATGGAAGGGATATTTAGAAGATTTAGATAGAGAGCCATAGATATGTCAGTTATAATATGGGATTTTACACCTGGACATGAACCTGTAAGTGGAGACAATGGCGAGAGTGACAGAGGTTGAAGTGATTGCCTGAGATTTCCTGTGGAGTTTATGAGCTCCGAGTAGAGACACTGTGATGTGATCATAAATCTCTGCTGTTCAAAGTGATGGATGGATGGAGAAGTAAATGGACCATTCAGGCACGGGGTTTTTGGGAGAGACCGGTTTTTGGCTGGAAACCCGGTCCATAAATAATGTATGAGGAGGAATGCATGTTATCCCCCCTGCTCTGTAACCCACAAGCTAACACGTCTTTGTGACAGAGAGGTCCACTGATGAGGAGGGTTTTGAGCAGCACACTTTTGATTCGGAACACAGTGCTCTTCCTCAAAATGAGACCACATTTCTCTCTTATGTCCAAAATCAAAACTTTGTTACATGATAAATGTGTGCTGACAGAAGATTATTATTTGACAAACGTCGAACCCTTTTGAAAATCAATGTGGCTTTATCTGATTTCTCACAAAACAAAAGAGAATATTCGGTGAATGTTTGAAAATGCAAATGTTATGTTAAGACAATTGGAATGTGCGCGAGCGGTGCGCGGCTGCCTCCTCCATTTTGCATCTCACGGTGAGACATTAGAGCTCTAATTATCTTGTCATGGGATGAGTGATGTTTACTTCACAGGTGAGATATATATACGGCTACACTCCTCCGATAGTTTGGAGCTGCAGTATCCGTGGGTGGTTTATTTAAGGCGGAAATGAACGTAAAAATATTTTTTCACGTACACAGACACTGGCATGATGTGTTCCGAGGCACGGGCTGGTTTTATTCTGACAGAGAAGGTGATTATTGGATCATGGGACCATTAGTGGCAATTTATCACCTGCCAGGCACATGAGAGTAAACTCTGAAATCTCACTGGGTCTCGAAGCCGCACTAGGGGCCTGACATTGGATACGGAGGAGTCTGCCTGTCGGTCTGCTGCAACTGTCAAATTGATTGGCATGAAATATGATATGAACACACATAGTGCGCAGAGGAGTAATCCTTAATGCTTGTGAATCTTTTTGAGCAGCGGTAGGCAACCGCCCTGCTGTGGACCGGATCAGATCTCTGATTCATTTGGACAGAATAAATAATTTATAGAAATTGGCATTTGATTGATTTTGAACATATTCTCTCCAAATGACATCCGTCTGTGCCTTTTGACACGTCAAGACGTGTCGTATATATTTCCTTTTATGCCGGTCGTATTATTTCATATTGTCGTATTTATCCGCCACACCTTGAAGGCCGATCTCTGAAAATGTTTAACATTAAACGGGTCTGTGGCACAAAACAGGTTGTGGACAGCTGCTCTAGATCAGGGCTTTGGAATCATTGTCATTCAGGTCATCCATGGCCATGTCAGTCCCCACCTCAGCTTTTGCAAGTCCTACTAAATATATGTATCCGTGTTTATTGTTTACTTATCAATGTAGGTATGCATAGGTGTGCAATTTCTATCCTTGGCTAAACAGGTGGGTGATTCCTGAAAATTCTTCCCATAAACAAGGTAAAAAATGAAAATGTTATGGGTCATAGATTTGATTTGACTGACGTGAAAATCTCCAACTATTGAAAACATATTTCTAATCATTATTATTCTTAACATTTTTGAAACTACAGAAACACTCCTGTGGTCAATTCCGAACGAAAACAGTGGCTGAGTAGAACATGGGATTAATACAGAATAATCATCACAAAAGTCAGTTTTGTCTCACCGTCTACAGGTAGGGATGCCAATGGCCTTACGCCACCACCATCAAAGGCACTATAAGCTCTGCTGAAGGGCGTCTGTGTGCATGCATGCTAAGTCGATATTGGGAAGACGGTGGGCGGAATGTGTCATTAACTTCGACCATATTATTGGCTGCTGGGGTAAAACAGATTGAAGGTGACAGTCGTCGAGCATTTATCAGGGTTCTTAGCGTTGTGTTGGTATGATGACGACTTTAAATAGCTTGCTGCGATATTTAATGTCAAGGTAGGAGGATATATGCACACGGCGTCTCGCATGTGGGAACATTAGGATAGTAGCGCTGTCAAGGTTAGAGGTTTGGTTTCCTCAGGCATTAGCATCACCGTGGGTTGAGGATTGAATAAACGCCATACATACTGAAGAGCATTCAGGAGGGGGCATCCACCAACTGGCATACAGCATACTGGAACCGAGGGAGTCGGTATAAAACATTATGTTCCCCAGTGAAAATACGGGAATCTTTATTTAATTTTTTATAATCCTATGTGGAAAGTCTAAGATGATGAAACCATAGCAAACTGACTGCACTGTGTTCTATAATACAGCAGGACGTAGGATTATTACACAGCTCAAAAGGCAGCAGCCTTAACCTCCGACATTAGATGCATTATTTCATGCATTTGCGTATCCATTTCAAACTTATTCCACAAATGACATTTGGCCAGGTCTCGCATTCAAATACATGACCTTTGCCCCTTTATCAGGCTGGTTTAACATGCAGACACGTCATAAGATTATGGTCTCTTAGGGTAAGTGCATTCATTCCCCGTAATACACGTGGTCATATGTCACGGACTGTATGTAAAATCTACTCAGCATAAAACTCTCGAACAATGAAATGTTCATCCCCAGCCCCGGCGTATAAGCTTTAGCTGCTGAGATACTTTTAAACGCATCTAGCGGCGATTTCTCTTCATTTTTGAATGACTAGAACTCACATGCTATGGCGTGATAGATAAAATTAGTCATCTTTTTTTCTTTCTTTTTTTTGCATTACACCTTCAAGTTTTTCACAGCTACGGTGCTCGGCAGAAAGAGTGACGTAATTTGAGCCAGTCAGCGTGTGCCAGAGCAGACGGTGTGTTTTCAGAGTTTTTATTTATTTTTCTCCGGCATGGTGAATGATATGTTAAATCATGCAAACGAACATGTCCTCCATAAAAGCCTCCACTTTGATTTACAGTAAAAGATTTGCAGTAATGACATTTGCACAGATAGATATGTGTATGTCAACTGTATCATATATAAACCATTTTTGCTGTTTTGTTTGTGCTCTCATGTGTGTTTGCCGTTCGGTACGTTTGTTTACTGTGCTGAGCAGTTTATTTGTTTACATGTAGTCCTGCGTGTTAAGGCCATATGGCTAATGGCTGCTGTTTGTTTTCCAGCCCTGCTTGTAATATCAATCACGCGGCTGCTCAAGTCTGTGTGGGGAAGAACCCAGCCCAGTGGCCATTAACAGTTCTGCTTCTCCCACTGGTTCAGTCTGCTGTTGTAATATTCCTCCCGCTTTTGCGAAGATGATAAACTGCTATATTTTTATATGTTGGAAATATATTCTTGGATAGATATATTTTTTGCCACTCCGTAGCTTTAAACCAGCACTCCTTTGGTTGAATGTCCGTCAAATCGTCTTTAGTCCACCACCCTCTCCTTTTTGTAAGTTGATTTCTTTTTATTTCTTATGATTCTTTGTTATAAGATATTGTTTGATTTTGATCCAAAGGATTTGAAATCTTGTTTTGGTGTTAACTGGTCTTGAACCAGCAGTCTCAGGGTTGTAGTTTTCCCCACTTTGTTTGAAATGATGTTGATGCTGAAGTAGAAAGCAACCCAGACTTCCTACACTTTTTTTTTTTTGGTACAACAGTTTGTGTGATCATAATCTGTATTGGGACCCTACAAGTCAACAAAAGACAAGCACACACACACAGACACACATTATTACATATTTCATTCTGTGGAACAATAACTAACAACACAATGCTGTCCCAAAGCCCCAATTATTCCTTAAACCATTTCTCCCTGACAAAGGCCTCAAATTTGGAACTTGAACCACACACATACAGACAAATATACCTCTATGTGTGTGCGCATTTGTGCGTGCATAGGCCGCGTCGCAAACTGTGCAAAGCTTTGGTCATTAGTCTTCAAGGGGATTAGGCTGCTGTCCCAGTTATAACAGCCAACCACAAGTATACATACACACTACATGCATACAAGGATGCAGAACACACAGACATGCACAGACACACGCATTTGAAAACTATGGCCACATCTCAGTCCCTTAATCAAAACACATTTTCAGTCTCTCAGACACTCTTGTCTCTTTTAAGTTCGAAAAACCCTTATACTAACCCTAATTTCATTTTATCTAATTGTAGAGTCTTTGCCCTCAAACAGCCCCTTTAGTTGTGAAAACAAGAAGAAAAAAAACCCTGTCCTCCTAGCCACTGTTTAAAAAAAAAACCCACACAAACAAACAGGCACACATATACCCAAACACACATATGCGCACACACACACATAAACAAAACCTTTGTCCTGTTAGCGTCCCTTCTCCGGCCTGGGGCTCTGTGAAATCTTCCAAGCCTGAAACACAGAAACACACACATCCACATGCTGTTTGTAGGTGCCAGCCCGACTGGCATTCTGTTTCTAGATCCAAAATTGTTACCATGGTTACAGATTGTTTTCACCGACTACAGACGTGTGCAGTTTAAATGTCCATTGCTACACACATAGATATAAAATAATAAGTCAAATCAGTGTGACTGTCCCCGACCAGTGCCCATATATATATTTGTGCAGCACATTACAGTACACACATGAAATGCCCCACATAATAAAAACTGAGCTCCTAATATAGTCACTCACTTTCATAATTCTGAGGAAATCTATACAAAAAAAAAATCAACAACAGCTCCATGAGTAGTTTGCACGGGCCACACAATGCGTATTATCATAGTGTTAATATATGCATAAAATAAATTCAGGATTTCAGTTGTTACAAAATGTAAACATGCCTATACCTGCTGTTCAATGACTTCTCATTAACCTCTACAAGAACCACAAGTACACCTCCCCGATCCGTCTCTTAAAACAGCCCTTTAAATACAGAACAACAGGACGCACGGTCACATATAAGACAGCTGTTTCCAGGATCCTCCTAACATCGATCAACTCCTGCTGCAGGCTGGGCGTTTGTACAACCAGAGCGTCTGCAGTTCACCAGAGCAGTTGAAACTTTCCGTGTGAGGGTGACCACTGACTCTCTGCCAGCTCCCGTGCCCTGGAGGTTGCGTTTAATCCTCCATCGTGTCCAAAAAAAATAAAATGCAGCTTTCTAGCTTTTACCATCCTTGTATCAAGTAAAAATGTGGACTGAGTGGAGCCGTATCATTACCGGTCTAACTGTGGGATGTTTCCATACGTCGGGGTCCTTTTAGCAGCATTGACGTCATGAAACCTCACTATTCCTATCATCATCCCCATCTCAACAGGAGATCCCACCGCGTCTGCCTCCTTTTTTTTTTGCATAAAGTAAAACCTTTTGGCCACACTTGCCGAATCATCATCACCACCACCGGCCTCCTGTGGATTTGTGCTATTCGAGTGATACATCTGTGGCAATGGTGAAACTGTTCAGGGCCATGAAACATGCAAAGGGATGGATAGATGGAGTGGGGTTGCAAAATTGCTGCAGGAAAAGGTCTATCCTCACAGAGCTGCCATCGTTGCATCGCTACACATCGTCATCATTTGCGATTACACTTACACTCTTGGTGTCGCTTCACCCAAAGGCCTCATCGTCCCTGAATTAAAATGGGTGAAAAAAGTAAAGAAATGATTTCTAAAGTAATTGCTACATTTAATGGATTTGGTCAAGGGGCAAAGTAAATCAGAGCAGCATTTCCACTGTTGAACTTTGACCCACTCAATAAGGCGTGAAATGAACAATGTTCTATTGAGGTGATAAAATGCATGTAAATTAAAAAATCAAGAAGGTAATATGTGTGAGAATTAATAATTAATTAATTAATAATAATTATCAACTGGTTTGGTTTGAGTTTAATTTAATAGAAATAGCGACGGTATGCCATAATAAAAACTCAGCAAAGTTTTCATATTTTCTTGTTTTGACATTTATCATTAACACATAATTTGCCATTAATTGTTTTAGGAAAGTGGCTTCAACAGTGGAATGAACAAAAAATATATGTGTTGAAAAAAAATCGAATAAATAATAAAATAACTCACAAGCTATTGTTTTTTACTGCCACTTTCTGGTATAATAAGGTCTTGAGGCTTGTTAAGAAGTGAAATGGCCAATTAATTAAAAATATTGATATTTTTTCTCTTGCTGCTTATTTCAATTTTTATTTCCATCACTTGAAAAATGAAATATCTGATCAACTGCTGGTAAACATTTGTATTCTGGGCACTTCGATTCTTCTCCATTGAACTTGCATCAGATTGAAAAAAAGGGATTTATATATAATGTTTAATGCAAGTAATTATTAGTTTAATCTCTAAATGAATTCACATTTGATTTGCTAGCCAGTAAAGTAACATTCCATGCATTGGTCTTGCACCAATCGTTTGTATATTATGTTTTAAATCATTCTTGAAGGTCAGTGTGCTATCAAACAAGCAGCTAAAATGTGCCCACAGTAAATTATTCCCACTAACTGCTAATAAAGACGTCTGTTTCAAAATGTATGCGGTTTCCATTGTGTACAGAATTTCAAAGACAGGAAAGAAGCTACGTACATGACTTAGAATATAAACGATCTGGCTATTTTTAGTCCTCAGCATCTCTGCTGTGTTAAAGCACCCAAACACATGTTTGTGACACACACACACACACACAAATGCACAAACTGGCACGTCCTAACTATGAGAAATGGTTATAAGGCCTTTTTTCTCTTTGCGCACCTGTGTGTTTGACAGAGAGAGAGAGAGAGAGGCTGAGCAAGAAGGACGTAGGGATGACACCGGAGCAATACAAGAAAAAGAAAGTAAAATATAAAATGTTAAACATTTTTTCTAGTTATTAGAATATCAGAAGAATGGTCACCTATTTCAATTAAAAGGCGTTTTAACATGGAGTGGTCCATGTTTATTTAAAGGCACACATGCAGAGATTTCACCTATAATGAACATATAGCCATTGCAATATTTCATTTTCTGTGCAGGTGGGTGGATGAAAAAGAAACATGCCAAATTATTACAAAATCAAGTACATGGGGGGAAATGTTAAGTGTGGTACAAACAGGTTAGTCCCAGTGCAATCTTTGCTGACCTGCCAGATGAGGGGCTTAAAGTAGCTTCTTGATATCAAGTGAAGCCAGGCACAATTAGTGCACAGAATTATAAGGTGGAGTTGAGTGCGTCAATGCTACAGTGTTTTTCTATTGTCAACAGGCATTGATCAATACCGAAACTACTTTTTCCATAACTATTCACACAGTCTGCATTACATGCAACATGCATCTCAGCCAAACCGTTTATCTCCCCTCCAGAACTCTCTCTCACCAACAAAACACATCATCTCTCCACCTTTGAGACCTACATACAGTCATATATAAAATAAATAAATAAAAACAGTATATATATATATATATATTGAAATATCAAATAAATGCATTTAAAATATTGACAGGGTACTGTAAAATATAGTGGTTATATAGGGATGCATGTCTCACCTGTTGTCAATATTGATGCAACTGTTGAACGTCGCAGGTTTGCTCGCACAACCTTTGAATCCTACACGCAGTCATATAAAAGCACAAACGATCCATACATTTACAGTCAGTAGATATACAAATATAATGTAAATGTATAAAATGTAGTTCAACAGTTGAGAGGTGCAGGTCTCACCAGTTGAACTCTCCCTCTTCCTGCCACGCTCCACCAGCATGGATTCCGGGCTAATCACAGATCACCTGGGCAGGTCGTCAGCTGTACACTGCCCTCAGCTGTGTTTGGACCTATTGTGCAACCGTTTTTGAACAAAGTGTGGTAGCGTTTCAAAAAAATGTGCTACATGTGCTCGTTAGCTTTTTTGTAGGCGGTGGACTCCGACTGAGAAAAGGAGTTCATGGATTTTGTTAACTGCGGTCACTGACGGCGTTTTGTGTGAGGGCAGTGAAAAGGGATTCGCCGTTTTTCTCCACATTGCTTTGCACACTGTGTGGAGCGTTTTGACACCACGACTTCAGTTTTTGTCTGTTCGGGAAAAAAAAAAATCAATATCTTGTGGAGATATGAGGGCTTGGCATCGATTCTGCCAGGGCTTGGTTGGCATGTCTGTAAACCTTTTAGAATGATTGACGGTGTTTGATGCTCCTAATAACGGTTGAAACGAGATGGGGCCTAATAGATCCTATCAGGCCAGTGTTATCTGCATATCCACTGCAGTCTAAACCTATAATTAAGATGAGCAAAACTAGTTGGCAGATGCATTAAAAAGTTACAGCCCTTTGGGATTCAATTTAATGTGACAATACAGCAACAACAACGGAGCCATGCTGATGGCATGTTATTATCAGTGTGACACTGCAGCAATGTGAACATGGAGGAGGTGCAAGCCATTTTGTCGGTGCAGGTCATTTACCTACCAGCTCTGTTGCACCTTCGCTTTTAACTAACCCTGATATGCGCAAATTGCTCCAAAAAGCGCCACATGCAATTGCTTTTTCTTTCTTTTTTTTATTAAGCTGGGATGGAAACAACGGATTTTTGTTTAGCTGCAGATAGAAAGCAGGAGTAAACTGCCAGTTAACAAATGAGTTCATTTAGAGAGACATTGTCTAACTAAGTCTTTTGCATTTTCCGAGGTAACGAGCCTATTTCAGTCAGCCCTCCAGGTACGATATAATTACAGTGTTGCAATTCATTCCCAAACGACCGAGCTCCCAGGCTCACTGTGCAACTTTTTGAAGTGACCGGGCCTCTTCCCGCAGAGAAACGGAAGCTATCCCTCCCACTGCTGTAGGGAATTGAAAAGTTGTTTCTGTGTGACCTTTGAAATATGTTGCATGCAATAAAAGGTGCATGCAAGAGCAAAACTAGCAGGTGTTACTGAAAAGACAGGCCATGGTGGAATGGCCACTTTTGCGAGATATGGAATATTTGGATAAAGTTAAAATGTCTGTGGAGGTTCTCAGTCTTCCAGGTCATGGTAATATCAAGTGCGATTCAAGTAGGCAACTGGATTTTCAACCAGTCCAGTTGCCTACTTGAATCGCACTTGATATAAAGTTAAAATCCACAAGTCTTAGTGTAAGAGGCCGAAGCTGTCCAGATTGCACGTTGTCTGTTTTTCGTGACTTCGCTGAATTTTCTGAACAAGGAATAAATAGAAATGTTACCTCAGTAGAATACATTCCCTGTAGACTCGGAAAACCAACTTGATTGTTTTTTTTCTTTCTTTAGCCACAAAGTACAGCCAATAAATAGTGGATCATACAGAAGCACCGGCTGTGAACCTAAAATAACTCTTTCTCAGAAGCTGTTTAAGTGCAAATAACCACCAGAAAGATTTGGGCGCTTTGGCATAGCTGAGCAAAATAAAGAGACACTCCCAGATTACACGTATTGATCCCGGACCTAAATTCACTTTTGAACACATTCATGTTTGCATCTTGGCTGACACTAGGGCTGTGATGAAACTGCTTAAAAAAAACAAAACACCGAAACACTTCACTTGTGGGTCTCCCGACAAAGGTTAAGCAATTACCTTCGCTCATTCAGCCTCGACTCTCAGCTCTGACTCAAAATGTGCTCCAGCCTTTACAAACAGCGATAGAGTATGTGAATGAGTTACAAAGAGGTGGAGTTTGTGAAAGGGTAAAGGGAGAAACGGCTACAGTGAAAAGGATGTTCACCCTTTTTTTTGTTTTACTATTCTTTTCAGGTCTCACCATTTTCCACCTCTGATTCCCAATGATATTTAATTACTTTCTCATTAATGCAATTGAAGCAATTTGCATTTGAAACAAAATGACACCCTTTGATGTAGCGCATGTGTTTTGAATTAAATGTATGGTGATAAAAATTACACTTTACTATTACAACATTTAGTATAGCTAATAAAATATACAATGGAACGTGCCGCACATTTAAATCTCTGCTTCACACTCATGCACTAGTTGGATAGCTATGAACTCCTACACCGGAATAATACCGACCCAAGTTTTAATTCAGCTCTATTGGAATATAAAATATATCTCGAATATTTGAAAGAGATTTTGATGCCAGATCTAAATGCCCGGGACTATAAATGACAAACAAAATATTCCATTTACTGTGTAAATTGCTTAAAAAATAATCAGTACACTGAATACAAAATATCGTGGGGCTCCTGGAGATCTGTGACCTCCAGCCTTGTCAGCAGAATCCAAGGACAATCAAAAGATTGCTTTTTCATTAATCGATTCAACATGTGATTGGTTGTAATCCTGAATGGGCCACAATATGTTGGCTATGCGCTAGATTTTATCAACTGACATATTCCCTGACAAGTCCGAAACTGTGGGTGGCTGAATATTTGCACTGAATGATTACGTGCTCAGTTGCTCTCGCCATGTTTACACAAACAATAGGTTTATGTGGAGAAGAACTCAACCTCACATGACTTCGGAGAAGCGAATTTACATACAGAGGATTACAGGGGATTAAAATGGCAGTAGTTCTGTAAAAAAAAAAAAAATTACTGGCAACCTGTCCAGTGTCGGAGCTTACCTTCGATTCCTACATACAGTAACACAAAAACATCTATATATTCCAAAAAACGTCAGTAGATGCAATATAAATATAGTGCACTGTAAAATGCAGTTCAATACTTGAGGGGATTCATGTCTCACCTGTTGTATTCGTTGATGCTGTTGGCTGCACCTTTAAAACAGAGTCCATGACTCATCAAGTGCGTTCAATAATTGTGGCCCTTATCTCAGCAGGGACCACAGCTCGTGGTCTTCCCCTCAACAATAACATTCAGAAGCCACCTCCTTGTATCTGCTTGCTTTGAGCAGCGAGGCCAACCACAGCGCACCTGGGCAGGTCGTCAGCTGTGAACGGCGCTCAGCTGAGCTTATTTTCAATATATTTTTGTGTGTGTGAGAGAGAGAGAGTATGGAAGTGGACTGGGGAACAGTTTGAGGGGAAGCTGGTGTAATTTCAGTTGGAAATCCCATCGTGAATTCTTCTGGTCTTGTCCATCTCTTATTACGAGCTTAGTGTGCTTGTGTGTGTCTATTTGTGCGCACATGCAGTGTGTGATTTTATACAGAAGCAGGAGACAGATGAGCATCTTTTTCTCCGTTGTGTGGGAGAGAATTATACAGAGCATACAGCTGAGGCATAAGGCACGGTGTGTTGAAGGTGGCTTATTTCATGCCTTTCTGTGTCCATGTGGAAGTGCAGACGAGAAGCCTTTTTCTACTCTGGCATGTTTGCGGAGAACACTTTTCATCCATCTATCCTTCTATTCACAAGGTTGTTATTGAAATTGAAAGAGCTCTGCTGCGAGAGCACTTGTAGAGTGATCATAGCACATGTTGCCGCTAAACTTGGGTGCTATTAAAGAGGGACATTTCCACCAAGAATAGTTTCTTTCCTTTTGCGGCCTTCAGTGTTCTCTTCGTCTGCTCTTCGTCTGCTTCTTGATGGGCACGAGGGGAAAGTGGTACATGCCGGGAGAATATCAGAACACTTCCAACTGCCACTATAGGTTTTCATCGACATCTGTGATTTGTATTGTGGTTGGATCAGGTTTTCTACCGGGTTGCCTTCATATGGGACAATTCAGTTCAAAATGGCCTAGTGGATTTTATATGCCTAAATCATGCCTTATTCAGAGGCCGTGTCTGTCTCAAGTGTTTGAGAGCTGATGTTTGTAATGTGTAACCATCAGGGGGTCCAGTGGTGAGAGGGTCATCAGCTCAGTCCAGGACTGGAGGGATAAATCTCTACTGGGAAGTGATTACATCGGACCTGCCACGACCTCATTACCTACCGTGAAATGTGCAGGACGCTCAGTTCTCTCACGTACCCAGCCGAGTGGCAGTGATCTGCTGATTCTTTCCTCGGCAGTCAACCAGAGCGAATAGGTGGATCAAACAACTGCCGCTTGTGATCAGAATCAGAATCAGAATCAGAATCTCTTTATTCACCCAATGCACAAGTACACAGGAATTTTACATGGTGTCCAGCGCTTGTGTATATACATACGACATATAACATACAACATACAACATAAACCATAAGATAAACACAAAACATAAGGGGTGGGATACGACATAAAAAACATAAGAGGTGGCAAGGGTTGTAATAAGTGATCAATGTTTAAGTGTGTGGCGGTGTTTAATCGCCATGTCCAAGAGACGGGGAGTAGATGTGTGAATGCAGCATTTATCATATGTTCAGTGCAGATATTGAGATGCAGTTGTTAACAGGACTAGTTATGTATAAAGTGCAGAGCATGAGTAGAGATGCATGGAGTAGAGAGCATGGGGGTTATTTGGTTGTTTCTGTCCATGATGGGTTAGGGCCTCTTGTTAAGGAGGGAGATGGCCTGGGGGAAGAAACTGTTCAAGTGCCTGGTGGTTCTGGTCCTGACGGATCTGAACCTCCGGCCTGAAGGAAGGGCTTTAAACAGGCTGTGTCCCGGGTGGGTCGGGTCTCCGACGATCCTGCTGGCCCGCTGCCTGGATCTGGAGTCGTGCAGGACGCTCACAGGCATCTGCTGGTGGCCAGTGAGACGGCTGGCTGTTCGCACGACGCGTTCCAGGCTGTGTTTTGTGTGGGCAGAGGATGCTGGGAACCACACGGTGATGGAGGATGTGAGGACGCTCTCGATGGTGGCTCTGTAGAATTGGGTGCGGACCTTCTGGGAGACGTTCAGCTTCCTGAGCATCCTCAGGAAGAACATCCGCTGGTGGGCCCGCTTGATGACTCTGGTTGAATGAGTCTCCCACTTCAGGTCCCTGGTGATGGTAGTGCCCAGGAACTTGACAGAGTCCACCCCTTGGACAGCTCTGTTGTTGAGATCACCTTGTGCCTGCAGAAATGATCACAAGTCTGATCTGTATGATAACAGAGAGCACGAAGGACCAGAGGAACATGCAGGAGCCAGGGGTGTGTGTGTGTGTGTGTGGGGGGGGGTCAGGTAATCTGTCTGCTCATGACAATAAATAAAATGTATATAATCATATGGTATTTTATTATTTATTTTGTTTAGATCGTTCACGTAATACAGCTGTACTGTTTTCCAAATAGGCAAATATTTCCTTAAAAAGAGTCCAAAAACGTTTTATTTTAACTGCAGGACGCAGCAAGGCTTGGTTTACGGGCAGGTTTGTTATGGCCTCTGTTTTGCTCATATGTCAATACAAAGCCTTCTTTGGATCATTCATTTTGCTCTGCTTTTATTTTGTGGTGACATGGAGTGAGCACAGTGGTGGCGCCGCAGGGACAATCAAGTGCATCATCAAACCACCTGTTGAACAAACATAAACAGCCACAGCGCATTTGTTACGTTTTTATGGAAACGCTCAAATGAACGGACCGCTGTTGTTCTGAAGTGTAAATTATGACGTTTGTTTGCCATGAATCTGGTGAGCTCCTGTAAACACACCCACCCCCCAATCAGTGGCATAGGAATCACAATAACAGTATAGGGAGACGACAGGATGACTGAGTGCAACTCAATGATGCCTCTATCCTTAATTCTCCATAAACTTTACACTGGAATATCATTTATTTCACTCGCATGTTAGGTTGTTTCCAGTAACACAGTAATTGCTCATTAAATATTAATTTTAACAACCTTAACATTACCGTTGCTGCTTTAGAGACAGTAAAATTATGTTTTTTGAATTAAACCAATTAATTAATATTCCACAATAGCATGTATATGATTAGTATGTTCAGGGACATTTCACAACACTCTGGGGACCCTAGGCAAAATAAAAAAAAATAAAAAAAAATAATAAGCTTTTGACAGTGCGCAAGTAGCATGTGGCCCCCTATAAGGGGGTTCCCGACATGTCATTGCAGTGACTTCTTCATGGCAAGTCATTTAAGGGGCGTTCAGGTTGTTGTTGCTGTGGACCAATGTAAACAGCCGTCTTCGGGGCCCCTGTTCTAGCTCGGGCTCTAGGCAATTGCCTTGTTTGCCTGCCCCGTTTCCACGCCTCTGAGTATGTTTCTGCTTGTATAAACCTGTCACTAGGAACATTTTCTTCTTGGTCTCAAACAAATATATATTTTCATCTTCAACTTCGAATTTCTAATTCTCCTTTATGATAATTCCACTCCTCATAACAACCAAGGTGTCCTAATGAATAAAAATGCGTAATGATTACTAACTTGTGAGGGTCAATGCTCACACTGGGGTTGCAAGGAGGTAAAGAGAGAGCTTGTGGCAAAGCAGGACACTGTGATCGCCCCACACTTTGCGCCACAACTCAAAATAAGAGGCTCCACATAGTCCTCAAACAAAACAAAGCATGAAGCTCCACACAGTCCTGAAACAAACAAAAACACAGTCAGCACTCCTCTATTTCTGAGGAGTGTGGGGCGATCAGTCAATCCTCCTCCCAGGATTCAGCCTACTGCAAGAGAGACCAGAACCAGGTTAACCACATGCTTGATATTGACTTAATTGATTGCCACTCCCCTCTCTCCACCATTCAGTTGCGGCTGGGGCAGTAACTGCACCCCACTGTCACAAAAATGTAATGCACAGTGCAAAATAAGTACTCCTTGTAAGAAAACCCCATCTCCATCATCTGTTTTATAAGCCAAATGAACATTTTGGATTTATAAAAAAAGCCCTCATCATCGTGAGCACAATGCAGCGATGTGCTTGATAAACAAACCCGAGCACACAATTCTCCAACTGCGACACCGCACACAGAACAAGAGAATGGGAAAGCAGGTGTCCAAAATTAACCTGCAGCTAATGTTCCAAAGATGGAAACATAATGAATGCCCACGTTGAATTAAATAAAGTTTTCTCCTGCCAATGTCCATTAACTCAGTGCTTACTTTAATGGAGCACAGCAAGCTTTCACCTCTTGCCATGGTAATTATCACCTGGTTGGAAACATTCACACCCTCTGGCACTTCGACTCTGGGCGCCACCAAACTCATCCTTTTGCAAATATGACTTAAATTAGCTGTGATAATCACAATATATTAAATGCCATTACATTGCATTTGACAGGTAATTTGGACATTATAGAGTGTTTGACAGGTGTCAGTTACGGACAGAGAACAATGCCAAAGGCAGAATAAAAGAAAATCTGGTCAGTTTTGCTTCTGCACAACTTCAGTTCTTCTACAAAAAGTTGATTGGCAGCATTGTTTCCGCATCCCCTCCCTTGACAGAAACAATTGCCCTTTTAGTATTCTGTAATAGTGTAAACCTATTTATACAGCGGGGGAAAGTGTTCCAACAGCCATCCATGTTCCAGTAATTTTTGTTTATCACCTTTAGCACAATCTTAGGACTGCTGGCACTTACATTAAAAACAAATACAGAAATGTTCGTATTATTTGGGGTAAACTGCCATATAGTTTTAAAACACATTTAAACGCTGTTCATATCTGTACTTACGCTATTATTATTATTTGTTTTTTACAGTTTAATGACCTATGATAGCAACCATTGCCAGATTCAAAAGTGTAAGATTCAAATGAAAATCTGCTTCAAAGAACTGCATGTACTCTATATTCCAAAACCATAAGCAGGGTGCTTTATTCATATAGGCAGACATTAGAGGGTTTGCATTGTATCTGGAAAATTGCAACCATTACTATCGACCCCCTGACCTCTTGGCTAAGTCACATTTTGTTCCTATACGGCAGCAGCAATACTCAAAGCACTGATTTATTCATTAATCATTCCAATGTACCGATCCGTCCATCTGATCTCTCTTTTTGTGATGACTTCTTCCATGTTAACTGACACGCAGCTTTTGTGCAATAAAATACTCTTTGTTCCACCGACACCAACTATCCACCTCTGCCATTGCCGATAGTTATTATATGTTTTCCACGGTAAAATGAAAAGGAATAGAGAGGAAATATCACAGCGCTCCCCATGCAAACCCGCAGCCTCCCAAAAGGAAATTGATGAAATCAAGAGTCAAAGAGCTTGAAGAGCAGCTGACGTATCGCCCACAGTTCGATGTGGAACTGGATGATAATAGTGAGGATGTGGACGAGGAAAAGAGGGATAGGAAAACTACATTGTTTGCTTTGTGCAGCATCTCCCAAAATAGATTTGAGGTTGTTTGGCTGTGACTCCGGAAGCTCAGGGGAATTGTACGGTGCAACTCCAGAGTCATAACAAAACTGCCAGCAGCAGAACAAACATGAAGTGATTCTTAGCGTCGTTGTTTACCAGAGGCTACGAGGAAGAGAAGGCATAACAATTCCTGGCAATATCATGAGGTGCTGATGATGGAGGTGATGTGTGTGTGAGTGGGATTGTGTTTACGAGAGTCACCATGCCGATGCTAACCTAAACTCCCACCAAGGCTTTTCGAAATTTACTAAGAGCAAGAGCAAAATCCGATTTTAAATATCCATGTGCTTTCAAATTGACCAGAAACGTGGGAAAGCTGAGGGTTGCTTGCAGAGATGTGAGGAACATGTAAATCCTAACTATATATTACCAGTATATATGCACTTTACAGGATGGTCAATAGCAAAAAATTAAAATAATGAAAGGAGCATGTTAAACAGTGGCTTTGTGTACATTGTTGTTAGCTGCAATCATTAGCAGGTCTGACCAACTTCCAGCTAAATATGTTGTTGCCTAACCAACTAATGCAGGCGAAATACCTCAGAATATATATGTCTCGAGGAAGCCAGGTCTGCAGAGAAAGTGGTTGACATGCTATTGGACCAATGGTGCTCAACCGTGGATGTTTAGGATCGCCATTTCATTTCTATTTACCGATTGTGTCCTCATTTTCACATTGGTTTTGGTACCAGGATGATTCCCCCTCCCTCTATGAAGTTGTGACTTAGAAACAGCTATGTTAATAGCAATGTCTGTTTTTTTCCAGTCCACCAATTCTCTCCTGATAGAGCTGCATTATGGATCAGCCAGTATTTCTGCAAAGAGTTGAATTCTACCCTAAAGCAAGGAAAGATTGGGATGGTATCACACAACATGTATTCTCTCCCTCTTTCTCTTTCTCTGTCTGCCTTACCAGCATGTACATCGTGTATAATACCTGATGTCTCACATGGACTGGAGATATGAACATACCAATTCTTTTTTCCATATATGTGTATCATTTGAATACTCAAGTCTGCATTACACAATCAAAATCCAATAACCACCTCATAAATGTGCTGTGTGGGTTATTGTTGATATTGTGTCCATGCTCTCTAATCGTTGTTTCCGCACTCTCTGATTGCACATCAACAAGGCATTATTTGCTCACAGCATCAGACGTAGCCCATAATATCATCTCCATATCGTTACATGCGCTGGCTTAACACAATAATCATAATTATTTATTTGAACTTTTTATGTAATCGGAACAATGCTGTGCAGCACACTTGCCGTGCACAATTGTTGTGATGATTCATATAAAATGAGCCCTACAAATTCTTGGTTGAGTGATTTCTGCTGCCTGTCACATTGAATAACTCGTCAGTCAGGCATATAGGGGAAAACATCTTGAACCACAACAGAAGCATGACATTTGAGGTTATTTGAGATGAGGGTCTTGTTTTTCTTGATTGACATTTGGGTCCAAAGAGGTCAAGTGCTACTGCATTAAGCTACGCTGAGCGATGTCACCAAGCCCCCGACCACCGGTCAAATACATTGGTAAATAAAATAAATGAACAGGGAGTGGGATTTTAGGTGAATGAGCCAATTGCACGTGAGGCCACAGATTACAGAATGTCAGTGCCCATAGTCTCAACAACGGTGGTTGAAACTCATTGTATGAAAATAGAATTGGTTAAATGACACAAAATCTCAGGAACACACACCAGGTGTGTCTCCTCTTTCTGAAGTTGTTTGGATATGTAATTTATCGTTCGCCATTAGTAGGTTCACGTTGGAAGCAAAGCTGTTCCCTGAACTAGATTGCGCAAATTAAGAGAGATTGGAGCGAGGCTAGAAGTTGAAGACAGTCTGTGTGTGGCCTGAACAGTGAGCTTCATTTTTTGGAAAAAGCAGATGCAGACCTTAGACAGGCAGTAAACGGGATGACGGAGCCACAGGGAAGCTGTGATTTAGAAAAAGAGGCTAGTCGCCGTAGCCACAGGCAGTGAAGACAGATGCACCGGGCAGCATTGTACACTGGCTGAGATTAGATAAAATCTTTGTGTTGTTAGTGTCAACTGTGTGGGAAATGCAGTTTAAAGCATAACCCTTTTTCTATTTAACCAAGTCAAGAAACTACCATGCGCTTGGAATCATAACTGCTCACATCTGATCAACAGCTCCGAGGCGTTGGGATTGCTCCCTCCCATACTGGCAAGAGCCGGAGGCGCCAGACTGCTGGCCCACTTCTAACATGCAGCTCCCCGCAACGATACCAGGCCATCATCAGAAATCAAGAGCAGGCTCTCTTTTGGTTCAAACACTTTGCGGTTTAAGGCAGAAATTCTATTAAAACGACTGTTATGTTTGGGCAGATTTGTGATTTGCGATCTTTTTTCAATTCTGTTATTGCAAGGCTTAGAAGCTCAGCCGTCCCGCAAAGGAGACCTCTGCAACTACAGCTCATATTTGAGAAGAGCCTCGAAATCTCTGTTACCTGGCCCATGGTTATCTTTATACCAGCCAAGCTGTTTAGGCTGGTATAACATTTAAAAAATATATAACAACAACAAGACAACAACGAATAAACGATTGTGCTGAGTCTCTGTCTGCTCCAGAGACCTGATCCAACTCGGAGTGTAAAACACTGAGGGGTGAAAATGAGAGGAGTCTTTGTCATTAAATAATGTTATGAATATTACATACAGGAAATAACTGGTGCAGTCGGCCATTCAATGAATAAATAAAGATGGTGTTACCTCAATAAATGCAGCGAGATGACACAAATAGGATAATTTGATGCATGTTAGTCATCTAGATTTCTGTATTTCATTTATCAGATATTGGCAATGCAGAAAACAACAGTGGAATGTTTCTCTCTGTGACCGTGCTAGGAAAAAAATAAATAATAAAAACTTGTTCCTGGAACACAAATCCCTTGTAACCCTCTCACAGAGGCAGATGTTGGTTTTATGCACGGCAGCACCTGTCCGAATAGAGCGGACTTCTGGTCGGACAAGAGCTCCGACATCAGACTGTGAGAGGGGCCTCTGTGTAATTGAAATGGTCCACATAGCGTTGGGGTCACGGCTGGGTGGGTATCCCAGAGTGTCACCCTCATCCTGCAGTCAGGCTGTGGCACTTCACGGAGTCAGAACGGTTTGAACTGAGCACGTGTCATGGTGAGTGAAGTTTTAATGAGCGAATGTGTAGGCTAATCTGGATGTAACCTGGAGGAATTCATGCAAATGTAGGATGCAGCAGTGAGTGTATGTACGTTTGTTTGTTTTTGTTAGTTTTTCACAAACTGGCGAAGGCCTCACCACACACTCTGTATGATTTTGTGCATTAGGCCACGTGTCTAAGACAATAAGATAGATTGCATGCATAACTGAGGTTGGATTGCATGTGCTTTGATGCACCGTGTGAGCTCTGGAGAGAGCGGGGCATTTATGCGTAGGTGGAGGGCATGAACAGCCAAGGCTAATGAAAGAGAGAAAAAAAAAACAAGTCTTTATTCTGGAAAAAGAAAACGAATTTTACAAATTCAAATGTTATCAAAGAAAGCAACCCAGGGGACACTACAGCTGCTCCAGTAAACATAATAATAGTTTTCCTTTCTCTTTTCTCATTTCCTCCACGCATGCAAATTTCTGCTTTTAAACTCTCACACTTATGCATATATCATGTATTTCCGTTCAAAAAAGAGTGTGGCCTTGAAAGCTCAGCACACACCAGCTTAGAAACAACCGATGTTATCAAACAAATCACAAGCCAGTCAGTGAAGAGAGCATCTCCAGCAATTTGACAACACATTTCATTAGCGCTGCGTGTTGAAAATAACACAGCCAAATGCATACATTAGTGGCAACGTAGTAATGAAGTAGCATATGCAAATAATTTGGACACAGCTTGTGTGTCAGCTCAGAAGAGACGGAGGAGGTTATAATGCTTCCTGTTGTTTACAAATTCCCATTAACCCAACTCCCACCCTTAGAAAGCATTGAATAAAAAAATAAAGTATTCGATAAAATCTCATTTGACATGTAAACAGCGCTTTCGAATATAATCAGCGTGGACATGGACTTGGAATTCAGGCATAATCACCCCAAAGCCACGGATTGACCGTGGCAGACTTGGAATCGAAGATTGCGTGAAGGAGCGTAACATAAAGTGAAAGCCAAAACAAACCCTGTCCCGTCATATGGTGCTTCAAGTCAATGGACGAGAGTTTGAGTCTACAGTTCCTCTGCTTGCCGATCCTCTGCAGCAATACGGATACAAACAAACAAAAAAAGAAGCACAAAGGCCACACAAAACCATTACACTTTATTTTAACATTGCCATGCATGATGTGACATTTTCGTACATTGAGCGATGCTGTTTTTTCTTAGGGTCAAGACACCTCCTTCTGAGTCCTGGACTGACTGGTTTCAGAGACTCGGCGGCCATTGCCGTTTTGAACCGAGTTTAAGTGATGTCACTGTGGCTAGGCTTCATTGTTTGTGTTCACAGGATTCACTGGAACCTGTAAACATGACGTGCTTCTTCCATGTCTATGTTTATAATGCAAAAGGAATTCACAGTGGAATTCACAGCATCAAACAGAGTGGGGTATCTGTGTCCTGCGAATGGTTGTTTGGGAAAATAGTGTTTCCTTTAAAAACAGCCTGTCTTTTTTTTTCTTCCTGGCTCAGTCTACTCGCCATGTTTGGGCACACGTGCATGTTCAGGTCTCTCAGGCAGAAGATTAAAGAATACAAATACAGCTTATTCTTCTTCCATGCCTGTAAAGCCCTGTGTTCCTATGTGAATACACACACGTCTGCAAACACACACAGACCTCTTTGTCCCCATTAGTTAATACTTGCTGGGTTTTTTAGCTTAACACTCACATAAGCAACAACTCTGTTGTTGTTTTGTCCTTTTCCTCGGATCCGAGGCTGAGCCGAGGACCGCGGCATAAATAAAAAGCGTACCATTACACATGTATGACTTAAGGTAGTCCAAACAGATCATGATGAAGATTACTGCCTCATGAGCAGATAAATAAGTCACAAGCACAACAACTTCAGAGAAAAAAGTTTACACTTAATTCACTTGAATGACTTTGTGTTCCATCCGAGTTCACATGACTTCTGATATGGATCTGGTGGCTCGTGCCTCCAAAAGACATTATGGGTATGTGTCTTCTTTTTGGGGGAATTTTGTTGAACTTGCTTGTTGAAATTGCATTGGTGCTCATGTTTTGCATCAGAATTTGTGCGCGCATGTGTCTGTGTTGCGCTTGACTGCTCGGTGCCAGGGACAAGCCGGGTGCCGTACCTCATATTCAATTCAACTGGTTTTATGTAAAACGCTCATATGAAAGTCCAAGCGCTGTGCTTGCGGAAGAGTCAACAAGAGTTTAAAGGCCGACATTGTGTTCTTGTGGGCCCGGAGACATGGCTCCGTTTTGGCGTGTCCTCAGACATCCCATGGTGATGTGCGCACTGTTTGTGTCCCATAAACATCCTCTTTATTTGCCTGTGTTTATCGCATGCCTCACTTCCCATTGTAAAGATGGAATTGAGCCTGGCCACAGTGCTAAACTAAATTAAATGCATGACTGTTTAGATTTTTTAAGGCAAATATTAAACAGACACAAGTTTTTATTTTCATCATCTAAATATGTTGACTTTTACATTTCATTTAAGCTTAATTTTACCATGTTATGAGTGATGCACAAAAACATCTAGCAACCAGGGGATGAGCAATTATTCTGTGAATTAAAGGAGAGTGTATTGGGGAGACAATTCCCCCAGAAAAACCCAAAACCAAACACAAAAACTGGAAAAGAAAATGTTTTTGTCAAAACAAAATGAGACTAATTTGTTGATGTCAGTACCCAGTAGCAGGCTTTCATTGCAGCCTTTGCTTTGGATTCTCAAACTGTGCATGACTTGAATCTTTGCCTTCGGAAGGCTCCAAATCTGCAGGGGGTACTCGTCAGAGCCTACATCAGTGGAGGAGTGTAATCAAACCAGGAAAGTGTAAATACTCTGAGAAAATCAATGCAAAATGACGTGGGGCTGTCGTGACCTGGTAACTGAACATTTACCGACGAAGTCTAAAATACCAAATTACCAGTAAAAGCATCTCTAATGAAGACACCCCCATGAAAAATAGGATTAAGTTGGATTTTTAATGCGAGGCCGTGCAAGAATTCCTTTTAAGTCAACAGCTTCAAACAACACCTACAAAAGCATATACAGTAAACCAGCTGTTATTCTAAGCTCACTAGACAAATGTAACATTCATTTCAAAGACCACACCATATATGTACACAGATTCGTTTATGTGAAGGACAGGTGAGGTGGGGGTGGGTCAACAAAGGGTCAAATGGGAATAGATACAGTTGGCCAAAAGAAGTAAAATATTAAATGGAGTATCAACATGACATTTTGATCCTAATCTGTTGCCGATAACACTGGAATCACAATTTATTTAAAAGCAGTTTCCGTCAATCTGGTTTGGTCAGTCTGACCAACAGTATTTCAATCTGAAGCATATTTAAAATCCTTTTTTTCATACCTTTTTAATTTGCCGTTGTGATCACCTAGAAAAAACAATGTATTTTTCATTTGCAAAATGTAATGTCAAATAATCTGAATGGTAGTTAACACAACACACTGTCTCGACTAAAGCGGTTTAAGTTCTCCTTCCTCAGTCACAGTTTACGTTTTGCTCTTTGTGCTGTGAAGTGGTTCTACAAAACAAAACAGCTCGAGATGTGCAGATGTGACCAGTTCGCTCTCTTGTCTGCACATATTGACCCAGTGGGCAGAGAACACGCTGCACTGCCGGTCAGTCGGGCTTCTAACAGGCACAGCGGCTATTTTCCTCTCCTGGCTCAACAAGAGTGCAATCTTGAAGCGTTTCACTCCCACATGTTGCAGCCACTAAGAACCCCCGCCGAGGTTCAGCCCGCTGTTTGAAAGTTAAACTCTCCACGGGTTTTGAGTTTCACCGTGGCATTGAACATGCACTCAATGCTGCGGCATTAGATCGTCCCTTTTGCTTTGATTAACATTATATAAAAAAAAAAAGATGCACTTTGTGCCACTTCTACGATATCATGCTCCAGTGAGATCATTAGTGGCCTCTCCATGGCTGCTCAGAGGGATCCAGCGTGCTAAGAATAATAACAGGTTAAACCAAGTTAAATTCCTGTGTACCTGTACATTTGGCGATTCTGATCCTGATTCTGATTAAACAGAAGGTGGCAGGCCTGTGTGTGTGGGTGTGTATGTGTGTTTGAGCAGAAAAAGACAGATATATGCAGGATATTTTTATTATTTACAGTGAATACTATAGGTCGGCGTGTGTATCATAAGGAGTAGAGTGACTCGTGACTGGGAGTATAAGCTCGATCATCAGCCATGCATCCAACATCTTCATCAATTTCCGATAGATGCTCTGACTGGCGAACACACACTTAAGACTGTGGACCCAAGCTTTTAGCAATTATCAAAAAAGCTATTTTAAAATGATCACACGTTAATGAATACACAAGCTCTATGAAATTATCTTGCAAACCAATGAGAAAATACTTCTGGGTGCTACATTTTTAAGTTTTTTCTTTCCAGGTCCCACAGATTACTGTATTGAACTGTGTACTGTGGTGCTCGGTTTGGTGGCCGCAGCCGTCTCATAAAATCCATGAAATATCTCGAGTATCAAGGCAAAGACCTTGCAAAGCATTTCTTCAACGAAATATGATGCAGTTCAAAAATGGCTCTGTGCCTGGTTTGCAGGCCTGTGAGATTGTGTTGAATCAATGCTAACGTTCTCATGATGATAATTCTATTTTGTTGTTTCTGATCTGACGCACGTATAGTGGATGACATCATTGCACTTAACATTCAAAGCAAAAATAAATCCTGTCCGGGTTATCGTCCATGGAGAAAAGTGGAAGGAATGTACTTATACAAATCAAAATCAATACAAATTGAAGAAGGGACAGAACAGACTGTTCTTCTTTAAGGAGACACACATCCGTCAGTGAGCCCAGCAGACTGCATACCGTTCTCGTCTCATTGTGTAGGAGTCGCTCTGCTCTGCTGTGGTGTGTGCAGCATCGAGGCTGGCAGACTTAACAGGCTGGTGAGGAAGGGCTGGCACAGCACTCTGTGGAGTTGGTGGTGAAGAGCGGCATGAGGCCCAAGGTCAAAAACACTCCCAGGTAACGAAGGCCATTAGGATTCATCATCAGGGAACCCACTATGTCTGTACAAAATGAAGTGCTATTCCAGCAGGTAGTTGTTCAGTTATTCTAATTGGACCATAGATAATCCATTTGATATTCCATCACTTCATGCCAACCGAATGTGGATTAATCGATTTAAATGAAAAATGTAATTGGAAGCTCAACGAGAGATAGAAAACCTTGGAAATTGTTCAATTGCCAAATTGAGGATTACTACTTGAAAACGTGGGAAATTATTCCGAGCAAATGATGCCGCATAATATTCACAAATAATTCTAGACCTTATTTAGGCGAGAAACCTGCATTATGCGAGGATAATGTTCAGCTGACATGGTATAATTAAAAAATAAGCCCCAACAGGTGAATCATACTCCTATTTGCTTGACTGTAATTACAAGAATCCATCAAAAATATGATTTGACTGTGAAGTGACATAATTAGATAAAACAGGGTTTTATCAAGAATGAAGACATTTCCGGGTGAATTTTCTCATCAGTCCATATAATGGCTAATCAAAGCTGTGCAATAAACCACCTCATTATAGTTTGTTATTGTTCTGCAAAGCCATTGATAGATCAGTGTGGAGATGAGACTCAAAACGAGCAGGCTTGTGGATTGCATTCTAAAATAATGTAATGCCGTGTGCATACAATTCAACACCATGCCGAACCAACACGTGACACCTGGTGTCATTGATTGAAAACATAATGTAAGCTACGGATGTTAAAACAGTTGCCAAATTCATTATTCATCGTCATTGTGGTTGGTGAGCTGGTGAGAAAACTGCCTTTCGCTCGACGGTAAACCTAAGAAACATCTACAGGTAAGAAGGCAAATCGCTAAAATGCACAGAAGCCAGTAAGCTAACGCCAAGCTAGCCTACGCATACTTCTGCTTGATGCTACGACTAACTTACAACTCAAAGTGATAACTTTAGACCATTAAAAACGAAATCAAGCTATTTATATTTTTAATATCATAACCGCTACTTTTATCTGTATCAAACAAGAACGACCTGCTGAAAACATGACGTTATCTGTTCTAAAAATGTTTGGTATGTCTAACGTCCTCGCTAACCTCTGCATTATTAAGCTTGCTCTGTGCTGTACTTTAGAACCATCAAATCTCTTTTCACACTGTGGAAGCCCTTCTTGGGTAGGTTTAAAAAGGGGGTGGGTGGTGGAAAAAAAAATCGCTTTTAGTTTGGTCTTGGTGAGCACAATGTGTAAACTCGGCCAAAACTATGGGAATAAGATCCAAGGTTTGGCCTTCAATCACTGTCTAAAATGGCTAGCTTTTCTTTTCCTCCTGTGATATCAAACTGACATGCAACGGGGAAAAAGAAGATATTATTTGAGGTGTTTCCTTTTGAGGAGCTGAAAACTATACTGCATGAAAGAATGTGTACAGCACCGATATGTGAACGTTTTTGATGGAAACGGCAAAGACAATGTCTTTAAATGCCTCGAAAATCTCCAGTGTTTCCTTGAGAACATAGATATCCGAGCGGCATTGTGCCCTTTTGATAAAAGAGGAGCCAAAAAGCTTTGTCTCTTCCCTACAGGATAATTCTGCAATTGTTTTCACACTCGTATTGAAGCTGGGTCAACCACAGACGGTGGCCTCTGTGTTTCCTGTCTTTGGGTTTGTTTGATTTGTTGCTTTGCTCTGACATGCCGCACCTGCTCTCATGTCTAATAATCCTCCAGGGGTGACCTTTAAATTCAGTAGTATCACTGTTCTTTGTTTTTATTTTCACCCTCCTCACAAGGCCGTCTCCCAAGGCCCCTCTGTCTTTTACTCCGCTGTCGCTGTTTCCAAAGAAGTTGCTTCCTCATACATTAGCACATCTTGTTAATGGAGGGCTTTGATAATAAATCAAGTAAATAAGTAATCAAACAAACTGGTCGTTAGCTGTTGATCTGGTGTATGTGTTTGTCAAACTGTTTGCGGAGTGATCAGTGATTTTTTCCACTGCTTCCTCAATAAATAATCCTCAGTTTTGAACTATTATGTTATTACATCAAAGAGCTGATTCAAATACAGTTTCTTATTTAAATATAGAGTCTAAAATGTTCTAATGCTGATATCCAAAAAAACACCAGCCTGATAGATGCCCTTCTCGAGAGATGGGGACGACGACTAGATGCAACTTTTGCTTCATGTATTATGTCGGAATGGGACAATACTGACACAGCATCCAGGGTGCCTCGCAACATCGGAAAATTGGTGAAAGAGTCAGAGATCCAGAAATATCGATGCACAACAACAGATCCTTCCACCTGTATGAAGTCTGAAAAAAAAAATCATTACATGTGTCAAAAACCTGTCCTATCCGTCTATGGCCTCCATTCTGCTGCCCCCTAACATTTCCCTCATCATATGTGCCTCGGTCCATCTGTGTTATCAGAAAAAATGCCAAATCCCATCCTTATCACTGTTATCACAGATATCACTGTATCCTTTATTTCGAAAAATACCATTTTCAGTCTTCAAAAACCACACTTGTGGCACGGATGCTTACCTTTTCCCTAGCATGTCTCTCCTTCTTTTTGCCGTCTCTTTTCTCAGTTGACAAGCATGTTCAAAGACACTGACCCATGGACGATTTCACTCTCACCCTTGAGTCAAGAGGATTACATCTCCCTGTCCGCATATACACCTAATGCACGCTCACCGGAATAGGACAGAATCGCATGTGTGAAGATTAGCCACTGATGCTGTCAGGTGAGATGTTGATCCCTGGAGCATAACTGGTCACCTATACCCTCAACAAGAGTTATAAAGGCAAGCCGTGATTGGTCAGGCCCCAGGGACACGTCAAAATAGGGACGTAGAGGGAAGAAAAAAGTGAGGTTGTGATACGAAGACATTGTTTTGCTCTCAGCATGAAAGCAATGTTATACCATGAGATATTATTTATTATTATTATTATTATTCACTTTTTTTTCCCTTGCTAAAACACCATAGAAACGAGACTACACTGTGCCAAAACACGAAAGTCTACACTTTCACCACAGAATAGGAATAGGTCATATTTCGTCTTAGTCTTGTAAAGTACCTCTCACAATTTAAAAACAATGAGCAACTAAACCACCACGAAAGCCTTTCTTTTAATAGGTCGACATAGCAACTTGCGCTTGTCTAGAATTTCTTTCCATTATTTTTAAAGAGAGACGAGTCAAACGCAACTCTGAATCTGACCTCTTCTTTGAAACACACACACAGGGGTCAGGGCCTGTCTCCAACCTAGACTCGACCAGAGGCCCAACTTCACCATGGCTTGCACATAAGATCAAGAGACACGCAAACTAAACTAAAACATAAAAGAGGACACAATCTCTGTATATCTCATTTTACGCCACTCTTCCATTATAACTGCCTCTCTGTAGTCTCTGTAAAGTCTGCGAAAAGACGTTTCAGCCCCTTCTACTCGTCTCCTTTTTTCTCCCGTTAACATTGTTATTCCCCAGTCATCATCTCCTTCTGTTCTCCCTCTCTCCTAATTTATCCTCCTCTTTCCACACATCCTCCTTCAACCCCCCCCCTCCCCTTCTTAACATCACCACTCGCACGCTCTCTTCTTCCCTGCATCCCTCTGCCTTCATCTCAATCTGCACTTTCTTCTTCTTCTTCCCCTGCTCCAAAGAATTGTGGTCTTGGTTAATAATTGATTTTGCCTGTCACAGTGTGCTGACAAAGACAACAGCAGGGCCATTAAAAGTTCCCTCGCCTATTCTCTCTTCCTGTCGCACCCCCCCTCTACTCACTTTCCAGACATACACACACACACACTGTCTCTTGCCTCTCCGTTTTCTTACCTCATTCCATTACGTTGGCTTCTCTCTCACCTTTTCTCTTCCTTCCTTCGTACCCCGCCCCTCTTTTTTTTCATCCTTCGTTGACTTCTCTCATTTCAGTTGAATCTAACCGACACTTTGCTTGATGCACTCATTGACACAGTGCGGGCAGATGGTGCTGAAAATGCTGCAGAGGCTCGCTTAAACTGCTGCAACACAGACATTATGCACACAGTTCCGTGTTACATTGGAGCAACACATTTCATCAAGAAACAGATTTCAAAGCAGCTCCCACGCTGCAATCTCATAGGTATTCCAAGTCACTTGAGATTTGCCAGAGGGCTGAGCACCACTCTTCATACAGACATTTGTTTGATGACGGCAGTGACATGAGCAACATCTTAACATTTGCTTGTTAATGTGTCTTCGGCAGGGGAGATTTCCGGAGGACATGTGGTCACCGTGGCAGCGTCACTGTGGAGGGATCAGCATCAGGATGCGCCAGGTAAGCTGAAGTGAGCGACGTGAAGCTGTAGGTCTTTGTGAGCTCCTTCTCTCTATTTTTCTTCCTGAGAAGATGTTTCATCGAGCTCATACATATCCGGACCATTTCATTTCTACAACCCCAGACTGATTAAACGACAAAATACCTCCGTCACCACAATGATCCACTGGAGTTATCACTCAACAATTTCTCTAGCTGAGAACTATTAACCATGACTACTGAAGTGGATTTAATATGCATAATAGCTGGAGTGTCCCTTCAAAGTTTTCAAGATTTTAACATCCTGCTGTGCGTTATTTCCTTTGTTGCATTCACAATTTTGCTTCTTCTGAATTCTCTCCTCCTTGTATTTTTCAAGAGTGCACTGGTGCACTCTTGAAAAGCACATACACACACACACACCAGTAAACTGTCTTATTTCACAACACATACAAGCAATCACACAGAAGGGCATATACACAGAATTGAGGTAGAATCGTCACATCTGCCCACACATACACATACACAAGCGCGCACACACACACACACACACACTGCCATTCATAAACACTCCCCCTACATTTCAGGGAGAGGCGTAACAGCACTAATCTGTCACGCTCTGTCTATCCCATTCATTACCGACACTATAATCCAGCACACCTCTGATGTGACCAGCCTCCAATTAGAAATCCATCAAGCCCAAGGTGCGTTTAATTGCCTTGTCGGTGCCGCACTTCCCAACCGAGACCTTTCTCCAGACCAACTCTTTGCTTCATCTCACTCGACGGTGTGCTCCTCTTAGGCAGCAGGGTGTCATTTCACGTTGTCAGTGCCACGCCACTGATGGCAGTGCTGTTTATCCGTACTTACCGTACTTACAAATTCAATAATGAGTTGCACGCAAATATGTTCATGGATTGAGGTAGTGTTGCTGTGAGTCAGTAAAATTTAAAGGGTTCTTTTTGTGTTCCCCGAAACACAACTTTACTGGGCTATATTTTGAGCCTTTGCATTTAGGTGATATTGTTTTCTAAATTGTTCTGGATCCCCAATGTAACATTTGCTGTTTAACTACAATTTTTAAAAAATGAGAATGGCATTCCTTCGAAACCTGTCTGCTTTTCGTCACAGCTGAAATTCTTTGTTGCAGAACTCGGAGGTCAAATGTGTGTTCAGGGCACAATGCTGTGATAAGTTACAAACTGTGAGCCAGATGTTATGTTCTGTATCAACTCTAAGCAGTAAAAAAAAGTTTCATTTTGTCTTGTAAAGCAGATTCTTTACAGGTTTCTCATCTGCTGTAACAGAAAGGCCTGAAAGTTACATGTCCAAGAGGTGACCCCTCTGACGTTTAATCCTGAGGTTGACCTCTCCTGCCCCTTACACAACTCATTATTATCTATTGCTTATATAGTGTGTTTAAGGGCTCGAGGTTGGACTGATGAATAAGTGTCAGTATTCAACCATAGAATCATATAACACAGAGGCTACATCTGTGCTGTGCAATACCAATAACTGTGCTCAATCACATCTTTAACCTGTGACCCCTCACTTTGCGCTGCCTGGTGCAGCTTTTCATTCCCTGACCCTGGTATGATCTTTGACATGCCAGTCAGTACCTGAACAACAAAACAGGAACAAGTCTCTCCCGAAGCAAGACAAAAACTTTTGTTTGCTTAACTGTCTGACGTCACCTTTTCTGCTCCATTGAAAATGTAGACAAAGGTGAATTTATTGACTTGTAAAGTGTTTGCTTGGGTTTTTGTATCACCCAGAGGAGCATTAGATCCGGCTAGTGCTAACAGGTTATGGTCCAGAAAATGTGCCCATATCTGTGGGAAATAATTCCAGTGTTGTGTCCACAAAGTTTAAGCACAAGAAAGCATTGTGCGATTATATAACCAAGCCTGAATTCTCTATTTATTTGTTTTCACAATAAAGGAAAGGGGTAGTGTTTTTTCAGCCTGTGGTAGACAAAATAATGTACTACTGAATTTCATTATAAAAAAAATCAGTGCAAAAAGTCACTTGTGCTTTCTGTGACATTATAGTTTACTACAAAATGATGGATAGAATATAAGCGGAACATATACGAACAAAGGATGCTTTAATATAACAAACCTAACCGGAGTCAAGCCAACAAATGGATCGATCACGAAACATCAATTGTCTGAGCATTCAGGATAACTCCGTTCAGACCGATACACTTGAAGAATTGATCGCTCCGACACTGCAAAAAAAAAAAAAAAAGAAACACACAGTTATATTTGTGACCACAGGACAGCAGTTACCCATCAGGCTACGTGGCGGATGAAAATACTGCAGAATGGTTACTCCATCACCACAGAGAAAAGCTCTGCTGCTGTGGGCCTGTGTGGAGTGCACTGACTGAACAGCAGCAGGGATAAAATGCCCCAGGCGGAAACACCTACTTGGTTCACTTGGCTTAAGTGCTCTCTGTTATTCCGGCATTTTTCGGGAGATTTGTATCTGGTGTGGAGGCTGAGTCATCTCCAACCACTGTCCTCTGGGTCTCTCTCTGTTCTGGCCTGTCGAAGAAAACGGTAATGTCTAATAATGTAATCCATGAAAGGGGAATTATTTTCTCCTGAGTTATATTGAAGTTAAACTATTCATTTATACAACCGCAGCTGCGAAAAATAAGACAGTTCAGGGGTTTATTGGCTTCAGAGTATTTTAGACACATTGTTTTCATAGTGAGACGATGATTACGATGATGGACTACAGGAGCAGGTGCACATGGAAGGTAAGTCCATTACTGGAGGTGTAATGCCTTCTGGTCAGGTTCCTGTCAATCCTGTAATGGCTCTATTAAGACACAATAAGCTCATTAACACTTAAACCCTTTCTAATCTTGACACATACTGGCTTTTGACTGAGGCTCAAGAAACAAGGATTTCCTATGGACTACCGACTATGGCACAAAAAAAGCAATTTGATGTAAAGCAGGTACCTATAGACACACAATAAACAAAGCTCTTCAGCGTCATCTCAGCAAGATGTGTTTTTTTATAGGCTTTGATCGAGTGTATAGAAAACAAAGGATGTCATTCTCCACTTCAAGTAGCTTTCACGTATCACTTTATGGTTTCAGAAGTGCATAAACACAACTGACATAACCAGGAGTATTTGATTTGTTATGGAGTCTAGACAGAATAACGATAGCCTAGCAAGCATAAAGTAATTTCTAATGTTTTGACCATTGATTGCACGCCACTTTAATGACATAATTGTTCCACAAGAGTATAATGGAATGATATATACATAATCTAGTGAATAATAGTGAAATCATTTTACATCCAGAGGAATGAGAACTTTTTCTTTGCCTTAACTCCCGCTACTTTTCAGTCCGATTGTAGTTTTGGTCTCCACCCTTTGCCTTTAACCATCTGTCAATTTCACTGTCACGTCCTCTGTGACCTTTGTGGTGTGATTCCCAGTGAGGAAAGAGTTAAGGGGCATTGTGTAAAGCCGTCCATCTCTGTGTTGACTTTTTATCATTTTAACCAGAGGAACAAAATGTTGAATGTGGAAGTTTAGGCATTTGTCAGAACTCAGCGTGATGCTCTCCCTGCTAAGTGTGAATTTGGTTACTCAGAGGTTTGATAGGTCTACAGAAGTTACCAAATGTCTGTGAATGAATGTGCAATGAAATATGCTTTTAAATATTACAGCAGTTAACTCTGGCACATGTGTTCTTTATACCTGAGCAGAAGCGACACGAATACGTCACCGAAAAAATTAGAACAGCCTGTTGCAAATAGGGAATATGACATGCTCGTTCCCCGTTTTCCCCTTTTCCTGTAGCACAAAGACATGTTTTTGAACTACCAACAATTGAAGTCTTCTTAAGATTCTGAACGCGGAAGAACTTTAATGTGTCTTTACTCTCTATCAAACCTCTGATTACCGAGATGAGACTCTATATTTTCGGGCCGCCATGGCGGAGAGAGATGGAAGACGGCCGGCAGTTATCCGAGTCGACAGCAAGTTGATCAAAGAGCTGATTTTCTTAAATGTCTGCGCATTTTTTTTTAAGTCTGCATTTCAAAGTTTTCTCGCCCTGCCTCTTCACAGTTGTGTTGAGTGAAGCGGAACGGAAGCTAATTGACTTGTAGTTGTGCCTTGTAGCTCTCGCTGTGGAGGAGGCTCATGGCAAACAAACGTACACACACGCACGCATGCACGCACACACACACACACACACACACAGCACTACCCTGAGATACAGACAATTACACATGCTTAGAAGATCATGGGGTTTTAATTGATGGGTGTATGTGTGTAGTTGAGAGAAAGAGTGATGCTTCAGGATCCTTGTATGACAACATGCTCCCACCTGTTTCTACGCCTATTTATGCATGCAAACAGCTGCTATTTAAATTCAGATTAAAGCCTGTAGTCATGTCTTTATGCAAAGCTCGGCTAACTGTTTCAACAGCTCCATACTTAATAAACAGAGATATTGACATCTGAACTTGAAACCTCTCCCACCATTGTGTTTTTAGGCTGCCCCAAACAGGAATGATGTTTTTCCTTTAGAAAACCTAATTACCCTAATTCTTATGAGCCATAACTGCAGTCAGGCTGTGAAATAATAATAATAATAATAATAATAATTATTATTATTATTATTATTATTATTATTATTATTATTATTATTATTATTATTATTATTATTACATTTTTCAGCAAATAACAAGATCAAATTGATTGAAAAATTATACAGATCTTTTTAAAAATGTTGTACAATTCATTTTATGAGAAGAACATTCTCTTTTTCACACATTCCAAAACAAGAATCAGTGGTAAATCTAACGGCAGAACACAATGGCCTGCATCGTTAGTACTGATCACACCAATGCTATCTTTGGGTGCGTGCCAAAGCCAATTGGACCTGTGAGGAATCTGCTCCTAATTATTAGGCACTGCTTACCTGGCAAAGATTAAAGTGGTTTTAATTACATTTAAATATCGGTGGTCTAGCGCGGACACAGACAAGCACACGCCTGCCCGGCTCCACATACAAATGCGTCAGACCGGTTTTAATTTGACTTAAGAGCCCGGGGGAGTCATTTAGAGTTCGATTATTCAGCGCACATTACCTTACAAAATAATGAAGCTGATAATCTAAACCAAAATCATAAATAAAAAAAATCCATCCCCTTTGCCCAGTGGGGAGAGTTAGTTGTGCATGTATGAGTATCTTTTATATGTGCTGAGAGTTTTGAGCTGGTGAAGGGAGAGCCAGAGGATGCTTCTCCCCCCCATATGCCCATTTATAAACAGCATAGCGGCGATTCGCATGTTGACATATCGGTGTTTGGGCAATCCTTGCATCTGTCCATATCTCATAAACAGCTCACCATGCCCCGGGGGCGAAACAAGCTCGGAGAGGGGCCGCGCTCCCCTGACGCTAATGCTGAAACACATGCAAACGCAGTGCGTTACTGTTGGGTGTGTTATTCTATGTTATCCATAGGGATGCTCTAATGTTTCCTCTTCACTATAATCATCTTTCATATGAATGAATTGCCATGCAGCATCGCTGTTTACACCCATAAGCCTCAACAGGGTTTTTGTGTTGTGGTGGATCGTTGTATAATTCAGGAGAACAAGAAGCTTGTGTAGTTCACCTGCTCATTGGTATGCTAATGTTATGCGAAGTGAGGGCATGTGGGAGAGGGGAACGTTCGTAATCATGTTATTTGGCGCTGGCTCTTACCCGGTCTCCCCTATAATAATCCTAATAAATGGTTCCGGGCGTGTGCACTGGAATAGTGCGGGTGCTTTGGACCACGGCTGAATGCTTTATGATGCTGCGAATGTCATTTTAGGAATCAACTTTTCATCAGCTTTCTCATATGTAGAGGAAAAAATTGCAGTGGGAAAGGATTTATCTTTGTGAAGTTTCCACCCCAAATAAACCAGATAGGACTTGTCTTCAGTTTGACTCATTTTTATCAGAAAAGAGAAAACTTATACCACAGATGCGTTGAATAATTTTGTGAAAATTATTGGCTTTAGCATTAGAGGAGTGAATCCGTAGCACTCTATGAGTTCTTGCAGACCATGAGCAGAGGTAAGCCGCTCGCCTTGCTCTCTCCAACGTAAATCCAGAACGTTATTACGATTAAACCTACCAATAGCTCTAAATCTTGTGAATGACCATGATTGGTCTCCTTTGTTTCATTGAAGAAAACAGATTTCCGTTTATTAGTGTCAGTTGTTGGTTTTAGGGGAATTGTGTGTTCTAACAATTTCTTTAGTAACATTGAGAGAAATTGACTAGATGTATGAACTGTGGGAGGGAATTTGACAAGCTGCTTCCCCTGCTTCCAACCATCATACTTCAGATAATCTCATCAAAATCCAAGTGTCAAAAAGTTAACATGCATTATATTGCTCTAAAGGTCTGCGAAATATGCCCTTGTGACCAAAAGCTGTCTTCCTGTCTGATGCATTTGTGAGCATCAAAAGATTATCCCTATTTTTTTTAACAAGAAATAAAATCTATCAGACACTTTGTCATACAAAGTATTTCAGCATGATGCTGTACTCGTTTAGTTCAGCAATTTTTTAACTTCTCAAAATGACCGTTACAGCTGGTTAACCCCAGAAGTTGTTGCCATTCCTTTCATTTTTACCCTCTGTGCTTTTTATATCTTTATCCTTAAAACGCTTCTCCGGTCAGCTGCTTTATTTTTCGATGTATGTCCCGATTTATGGCCCATTTTGTCTTTCTGTTTTTTAAAATGCAGCATGGAGCGTTATGCAAGCATAAATAAATCAAACTTTTTTTTTTTTCAGTCAACTGCAGCTTTGATTCTGCACACAGACACATGCCTGCCTGCAAATGCAGCAGAATTCCCCCCGCAGCTAAAGCTAACAATTATCCAGAGACAATGGAATCAAAGTGTTGAGCAGTTTTATAAGCAGCTTAATTTGACAGTGATGCATATTTTCCACCCATCTATCTTTTTTTGTCTCTCCTGACCTGGATCTTACTCCTGGGGTGGAGCGTTGGCTTCAGGTTGAAGCAAAACAAAAGGCAAGTCGGAGATAAGAGGCAGAGGAGAGAAAGGTTAGCTAAGGAGGGACACCTTAGAAGGAGATATGAAGAGACGCAAGTAGGGTAGAGATTAGGCATGAAGCTGGTTCTCCCTTTTGTCTCTCAGCATGCAGTCTGCAGTCAGCATCTTGCGATGGAGCCCATTATGATCCATTAACATGAGCTGTATTGGCACACTGATGCAAATTGTAGCTTACTTTTAGTCAGCACATACTGTGTCTGCTTTGCTGCATCAAGTCATGGCACATCATAACGTTAAATTGGACCGTGAAGCTCGTCCGGTTTCCAAGTCCCACCCAAAGGTCCAGGGTCCTTTACCAGTTTAGTTTTCACTTCTGGCCACAAAAAAATGCAAGAAAAAAATCGATGATGAAAGGGATCATCCATAATTCTCCATACCTGCTGTCTGAAATGACTCGCATGGGCACAGTTGCCAGGAGGACGGTGTCTTTGTTCGAATAACCTTTTTTTTAATGGACTAATGGTTTAGCTCGCGTCGTTACTCAAACTCCGGTTCTTGGAAAATACTGTGATTTTGATGGATCCCAGCTTCATTTTACAATTTACTGTACCTGTGAAGTTTTATGTCCATTTTTGCTATCATTATTACTGATGCAAATTATTGCTCTTCCACACCATTTCCACCCCATTTTTTGGGATTTGAGGTAGAAATTGGGAACTAAGATAAGATACAAGAACGTGGATAATTGTTTGGACACTGACTCAAGGCTCTGCCTGTCACTGTAATGGGCTAAAGGTGCTTCGTGTGTACGTTTTTCTTTTTTTTTACTGATTTCCACTTACGCCATTACCAGACTTTGCTTAGAAGCAACACATTTATTTCAATACAAAGATTTCCATTGTTGTTCACAGTCACTTACATAAAGTTCCAAAAACAAGTCAGAGTGACCAGAAATTGCCTGGTAAAGTGCTTCAAATGAATCACACATTGTCTGCACTTCAGATTTCTTGGTCATATGTTTTATTTAGCATTACTAATTTTTAGTTTTCACTTTTAAATCCTGAAAACCAATCCATGTTGTCTCACTTGATCTTTACTTATATTATTTAAAATCTTTACGCTGTCGAGACTAGAGGCTTCAACTCAAAATGAAAATAATCGTACTTAATATGAGAGCACACTTTTTTGTTAGTTTGTGAGTTAGATGTATTTCCAACATGGGAAGAATAACAGTTGTCTAGTCCTTGTATCTGACACACATACAGACGGTATCATTGTATCTCAATTCCATTTATTCTGTCATTTAGCACCACCAAAGTAGGACAGTCATTCACAGAGATGGGACGGCTATTTTTGGTACAGTCTTTATTAAAGTTCTGCTCTAAGTGAAACAGGCTGGCATACATGAGAGAGGACTCATTTTAGCTATTCCAGGCTTTGTTAAATGACCTCAGCATGTTGACTAAAATGTAATTTGGCTAAATCTTAATGGAACATGGAGAGAGAAGAAAAAAGGATTGGGTGATGATTGTATACACCTGGTATGACAATGCCAATCAAGAACATGGTGCCAGAAATATCTAATGTTAATATTACACGTTTGAAATCACATTATGCGCCATGATCTAAAAACCCGGTATATGCATCTCCTGCTTTTTGTCCTATTCTTCCACTGCCTAAGAGAAGAGGACGAATCGCATTCTAATCACCCCCAATTTGGAGAAATGCCTCAAACGCCAAGTACTTGCAATTACTTAGTGTGTCCACTTATCTTACAGATAAGAGGCTAGACTGCAGAATGAATAAAGTTTCCCTAAAGCCACGTTTAATGACAATATTTACTACTCTCATTGGTTAAGATGCTAACCAACATGTACTATGTCGCTTATTTAGATCAAACTTCGGTCTCCAAACAGCAGCTAGCAACTGCTGATTTTGCTCATGCGGGAGCGCTTCAGCCTCAATTGAACTGAGTGTGCCCTCAGGTTAGGTAAAATCAAGATAAGATGCTGTTACCGCCTCAAACCCATTTTGTTGCTGAACTGAGACCATTTCCTTTGTAGGGTCAATGAGACCCGGTAATAACGTTCGTCTTCAGGGACCCTATCACATGTAGGCACCTTTAGAAGCAGGTGTGAAGGCACCCATTTTGCAGTGAGGACACGTTAGGACCATAAATTATGACTTATTTATGTCCTGGGCCATGTTGACGAATTGCAATCTCAACTGAAACCTACGTTTTTTCCCACATAAAGATGTACTTGTGGCCACTGCCACGATATGAGCATTGCCCATCACTTATTGATTTTTTTTTTAACCATTTCAAATGAGTGCCATGTGCACTCTCCCCCCTCTCTTTCTCTCTTACTAACACACAACGCGTGCACACTGACAATGGACATCTGTTTCGTCAGACTGGCTAACAACATAATCATCTGGTCTTTGCAAACAGAAATGATGTAGAAGTTAATTTGCAAACAAAGCGGGAAAGTGAGATCGGATCTCAATCGGTCATGCCGCAAACTTGTGGAGATAAATTCTCATGCCAGGTGCGGACTGACAGCTCATAGCTGTCCACTTATGTTTGGATCACCGGAGATGGATGGTAATGGCTGGTATGAACAGAATCTGGGTACTGCTGCACCGCTTTAAATATGTCCAAATGAATTCTAGCTATGGACAAAACAAGTCCAATTAAACCTGGACAGGTTTGAAATCATTCCATTATTTGTTGGGCTTGTAGGCTAATTTGGGCCACAAATTTATTTTTTCAGTAATATAATCTGACATTGCCAACATATTGTGTGGTTTTACTGTGCATGCGGGTTGATCGGAAACACCCGCCCGCCAACCAATGCTTTTCATTTGTTTTGTTTTCGTTAAACCCAATTAAAACTGATCCAACTCCGACCCGCTGAATGAATCCATCTGAAGCTATTGTTCATTAAGGCAGTTAGTGCACTTTTCTTAAAATCTGACAAAATGCTGGAATGAGTTTTGTGCTCTCTTACTCTTTTTAAGCTGCGTGCATATTGGATGGGTTGACAGGGGTGGAAATACTGAGGCATAAACCATTCGTCATACCTTTCAAATTTCACAGTCCACATGGACGCGCTTTATCCTCTCTGGGACTAAATAGGGAAGACTGCGTCACATATACCCCGTTTAAACTCCTGTTAAGGTTATCATTTGGCTGCTAGATGGCATTGCACAGCCCCCTATGTGCTGAAAGAAAATGTACCCAACTCCAGCTGTATGTTGCCCCCATACCTGGTGGCTTGGCTGTGGAGGCCACTTTTAGGTTGTTCTTTTTTCTTTCTTTCTTCCTTTCATACCGAATAGTATTTGGAAATGCTTCACAGTAGTACCTCTAATGTAAGACAGGAAATTAAAAGATAGAAGGGAAGGGAAAAGATAGAAGGGACAGTGGAAAAGTAGATGGCATGAGGGACGCATAGAGAAAATGGGGAGACGGACAAACAGAGTCAGAGAGAAAAAGCTGAGATGGAGTCACTGGTTTGAAATGTGCCCCATTCGGAGTTTGTGATGGCCTGATGGACGAAAAGCCTTGAAAGTGCAATCTTAAAAGCAGCAGATAGTGGACGTTATTATAAGCCTTTGCGACTTTGTCTTCTTTTCTGATTAGCCTTTTTCCCAGTACAACAAAATTGAGATCCTTTCACGAAACATGTGCCACACGTCAGGGCTCCAAAATCGATCCATTAATAAATGCCAGAGTCAAATCAGATCGCAGCATATTGATGTTTTTGTAATGGAGCATAAGGTTCTTTGCTTGTTTATAGAATAAGAGTGTTGCTAATGAAACATAAATATGTTGATATTTTGTGGAGTGACATGATTGGAATCTAAGTTTGGTGTCGGACCAGACTAAAATATGATTGTTGTGCTGAGCGAATATGATAAATCAGTATGCTGGCCGCTGATGGAGAAGAACTGACCTTTACAGAGAATCGGGTGAAAACTAACAGGAGGGGTTATGTTTAATGCATACAAGAGGCAGAGGAAAAATAAGATGATTTTAACTGTATTAAATCAAATATTGTATTCTACTTACTAATTATTAGTATGTAAGAAAGCAGCTTTTAGAGAAAAAGTCATGTACACTGCTCACAGTTTTGCATTTACTATACCAGGAAAAGTAGACCATGAATATTGGACTTATAGTCATACAATTAAACGAAAATGAAACATGACTCACAATACTAACTTGTGTTGCTTCTAACTGCAGCATAAGTTAATGAGCAAGTGCCTAAAAGGGTGATAATGTCAGTGTTGAATAACACTTTTTTAACCTTGTTAAAAAGAAAAATGCAGCAAAATGTGAGAGAAAATAATTCAATTGTGTTCAATGTCAGCCTAAGTGTTTGCTGATATCCATGTTTTGTGTCGTAACAACAATGTTGTTTATGATTATTCTGTAGGTCCGTTGTTAGTGTCGTTCTTGTTTGTTGATGTGCATGTTTTTACTTCACTGTTTTATGCAGGATAATGCTGTTTGGGTAAAGTTGATTGATATTCAAGGGGCACATCATGTGTGTGTGTGTGTGTGTGTGTGTGTGTGTGTGTGTGTGTGTGTGTGTGTGTGTGTGTGTGTGTAGGTGGGGGTTTGCTCACCCTACCGGTGTTTCCAATTGTGCAGTCTGTTGCAGTGGAGTCTATTAGGAGTCATTTATTTCTGCTGCATGGCAGATTAATGCTAATTGTACCTCTGAATCCATTTACTGTCAACGAGTAAGACAGGTAGAGCAAGAGAGAGAGAGAGAGAAAGAGAAAACCAAACTCTAACCAAAGCATTCACATTTTTTAGGAGCCCATCATTTTTCAAGTTTGAAAGCAATATGAAAGATACAAGAGTTGTTTATATCTTTGTGCAAGCCTTTTTGTATGCCTTTTAAAAAGTTAAAATTTGACTTTTAACAACGGTATAACAAAGACAGTTGAGGCCAGGAGTGACTAAGCAAAATGGCACCCCTATGACATATATTTCAGTTTTGTGCAATAGAAGGTTTTTATTTATTTATTACAACATGTAATACATGCTGTCAAGCAGCCTTTAAATGATCTTTTTCCAATAATAGGATCAATTATATTCAATAAGTTGATATGTGTCATGAATGTTAATGTTAACCATGATGGGCTTGAGAATAACAAGTAATTAGTGGTTAAAGCTGTAATTGTACACACCCAGCAGGAAGCAGAGTATGGAAAGTATCGTTCCATGCCCCTTAAGGTAGTTATTATCCCACTAATCATCAAGTTAGGAACTCAAATGAATGATTTAGATTGGTTTGGGTTTTATTAGTTAATTTGATTATATGAGGTTAAGACGACGGCTGAGACTGACTCATAATTGGTGGGACATGTAGCAGCAGGAGCTCGATACTATTACACACACTCTGGGGCCAAATAGCATCATATCTACATTTATTTGCCTTTTTTGTTTCTAAAAACACTGTCATTTTACCACTAACACAATTCACGCCAAGTTACGTTCAGCTTTGAAAAAGCCTTAAATTAAGCCCCTATATAAAATTCTCTGCCTGTAGATGTTGAAAGACTGCTGCAGTATGTCAGCACAAAAAACAGCAATGTTGCTCTGGTCTCAACAAAGGGTTGTGAATTCAAGTGAAAGCTCAGGCTGGCCTGGACAGGAAGTGCTTTCTTTGCAATTCAATCTTTGCAGTTAGCCAACTAGCGAGCAATCCATAGCTGTAACAGCAAGTGAACTAGCTCATTATTGTGAAGTTGGGGCTTTTTCCGAGCTGGTTGGGATCTCCCTCTCGGAAAAGTAAAATTCAATTACCCTAGGCCTTCTTAGGTGAAGAACATTATTTGTTTGGTGTAAAAAAATGTGCTTCTGTGGGGTAAACATTTCCAAACTTGTGAATTCTTCCTTTTCTTACACTTTTTGTCGACACGCACGGGTTACAGTCCTTGCGGTCATAGTTACGACTCCGACTAAGTAAACTCTTCTTTATCTCATTACCAGTCGATGCTGTTTTCATTGCCTTTTCATTATATTAGCCAGTATTATTTGATAGTAGTACACGTTTGCACAGGGATGGCCAACCACAGGTTGTGGGATGACCCACACAGACTGTATGAAAGTATCGTAGCACCAAGGTATCCGTTGTTTTTGTGTTTAACTTGAGTGACAGCTGCATCTGTGGTGGAGCTGCTCAGGGTTGTAACTGGTGACATATATTCATGATATATTTCATATATTTCATCAATAAGCTTCAAATCAGTTCAGTCAGTCGCCAATGACACCACTACCTATGTGCACGTCCGTTTTATTGTGTCGGTACGGCATGTTTAAAGGGATATGGCCAAACACATTATTCAGTCAAAAAGAAACCACACAGCCTGTTTAAATAATATGTTACCATCCTGTGTGTAAGTAATTGCTTCTATAGTGGTTTTAATGTTTTATAACACGTATCCGACCGGATTTATTTAGCCACATCGACTAATTGATAGTTGAAATATCAATTGATCTCGGGAAAACAATGTCTCCTGCCACACAAACAACAGTTGGTATGGGCAGAAATAGCCTCGATAAGTTTTTGGCCAGTCCCTAAGGAGGGTGAATTTAAATGCAGCTGACTGAGAATTATTTATCTCAGCCCTTGGGTCACTGCCATCATTCTGACTTCTGCATTCTAAATAAGGCCCATGTCCTTGTAAATAAAATAGCACGTGACTTTAGCTCTCGCTTCAGATGGGAGGAGCTTTAGGTTGGTTGAAAACAGCAATATCTATTATAATAATATATGGGCTGTATCTCAGGCCTGTATATTAGTGTTGTTCTGAGAGACACAATTCAATCATTTTTTCAAAACAAACAAACAAAAAATAGATGAATAAGTAACCTGAGCAGAAGTTTTATTGGTGCGACAATTAGAGTTCTTTTGCCCTGGTTAAGTTTAATTATTTTCTGGATTCCGATATGCAATTGAAATATTGCAGGAAGAGCACTTTGAGCTAAACCTTCGTAAATCCGTCGTTGGCAGGAGGCATGGATCTGCCAGTCAGTGTGTGGATGCATCCAATCATCAGATGCTTGAGGCAAGAGATCCATTATGTGCCCGGCAATGAAGATAAATGGTTCTTATTACCTCTCCAAGTTGCATCTTTCATTTAAGTATTTCTCCCTCAAGTCAGGTCTGTGAGCTAAGCGTCCGTTTCTTCACTGCACAAAGGGCACTCATGGGCAATAACTATAAGTGCGTCCCCTCTGGTGGGCCCAGATTCTGGATGGCGAGGACCACAATTAAATTATTTTTCTGCAGCCCCAAATCATGATATACATGTTCTAAATGTACTTTTTCAGTGATGCTGAGAGCTTACGTAGTGATATTATACATATTATGAATAATATGTACGATCTAAGCTTTTTCAGAAATGCACCCACGACAATCTGCTCAGGCTTCAGCATGTCCTCTACGCCTGTGTATACTCTAGGTCCCACCGAGGAGTGAGAGCCTGGTCATTACATCCTCTCCAGTGGTGGGTGACCTTGTTGTCTTTCGTCTTTTCAGGTCATTTCCTAATTATTCTTCAAACCTCCTTGCTGCCACCGTCGCTGTCCTTGCCTAAATTCTTCTATGTTGTGATGGATGCGGCTGCTCTGCAGTACGCTCAGGGGCTGCCATTAATTTCAGTTAGGTCCCTGCTGTTGATTTGCTCCGCCCTGTTTGGGAGGCCGTCAGTGTTGGTATTTTTTGTCCACCTAAATAACTTTAACAAACATGTATACTGACATAATAATTCCTTCTTAGAGCCTACACAAAGGTTTAAACGGTTGGGAGATAATACTGTACTAAAAATATCAACTGCGATGAGTTTTGTCATCCCAGTGTAATTGTTCGGCGATCAATTATGACTTCAGGGAGTCAGCGCAGCCGCAAAGTCCTGTACATAACCCTCATAAAACCACAATTAGTCATTTTTCCACTTTGGCCCTACCTAAGGATGAAACAAACAAGATACAAGCTGCCTCAGCAGAGGCAGATTTGTGCCATCTCTGGACCAGAAAGAGCGACAACTTAAAGGTGTCACATACATACCGCTCCATCCCCAATAAACCTTTAAAGTTTTATAAATATAAAGAGAAAACCAAGCCAGTCCTGTTTCTTCACAGGCAAAACCCAATACTTTACACAGCCATTACACAGAAGATATATAACCTGTGTGTGTGTGTGTGTGTGTGTGTGTGTGTGTGTAAGCACGTGCGCGCGTGCGTATCAGTCAGTTAAAACACTTTTTAATACGTTTGAGCTGTCAGAGCTGATTTCTTACATGCAGTTTCTAGGTGACCGTGTCCATTAGGAAAAACAAATCTTTGGCTCTCACCCATTCATATAGATTGGTGCCTGCTCTCCTTAAGCCAACTGAGTGCCCGGATATGATGCCAAGATTTCTCTCGGCTCTCCTGTTTATACTGTGATTATCTGTCCTCATCGTGTTGCAGTTTATTAGCCATTGTTTGGTTAGACACTTGATGGACATCCATAGCTTCATTTTACAAAGATGAATCATACTTAAAATGACTTTTTGAAACAGTGTATTGTGCACACCGTGAGTCCGTGTTCCGGAACCTCCACATCATCCGTATTAGCGACACTGTTGTTGGTAAAGCTGTGAAATCACTGCAGACTCACTATATCCAGTAAGGTCTAGCTGAAAGGAAATCCTTCACTTTTTTTTCTCTTGAACAAAGGAGCAGGCGTTCAGCGGTATTAAAAATGTCAGTCCATCTGTGACAAAAATACATATCTTTTTCGATATAGCTATCTGGCTCTGTCGGCAGCTTTCAAGGACAGAATGAAGCGGACAAAGAACAAGTGACACTCGTTTCGAATGTTAAAACGAAAGCAAAAAACTGTGGAATTCTAGTCTGTGAGGAAACAATTTAAGCATTACAGATATTTAGATTTCAACATCTAAGAGCCATTATTGATGCAATTATCAATGTAACATACCATTGTAGACTTGTATTACTTTTACCAGAGGCTAATATTGTGTTGGACTTGATGAATATGTTCTATTTTGAATTTAATGTACTTGTTCTTCAACTGGATATTTAACAAAGGGCTAGAAGTATTTGATTAGATTTAGGCTCTATGAGTGCAAAAAAAAAAAGTATAACATATATCCTATATATATATATATATATATGTCCATATTATCACAGTTACTGAAATTACAATAGGAAACATTTAACATTAAAGCTCTCAAGAGAGCAAGACTCCATAACACCTATTTGGGTAAACTTTAAGAAATTCTAATAATTTCTTCATGCCGAATGATATCAGTGTGTCCAATGTTGTTTGTGTTCAGGTGTGACTTGAATTTTTTTGTGAAATTCACCCCACATAGAGCCTGTGGAGGCTTTTGGCTCTCTGCTCGAGCATTTCCCCGTCCACGTGGTCACCTGTCTACGCGTGCTTCCACAGTGCTATAAAACTCATCAACTTGCAAAGCAGAAAATTGGAAACGTGGCGTGTTTGCCTTTGAAAGCTGGCCCTGGAACGAAGGCACAGTATCTGATGAACGGAGCAAGTAAAGGCTGTTTAAAATACACTCATCAGATCCCGGCACTTCCTGTCACTTCCTGTTTAAATGATTTTACTTCTACATTTGAATGACAATAACAATGAAAGCGAACGGCAATTACCCCCGTTTACGGCAGAGCCTCACCTGGCCCTGCACTGAAAAGATTTCTGACCAGAAGACATTCTCGACAATAAATCAATCAATCAATCCACCGAGCAACCGGCTTTCTGACGGTGTGGCAGCCAGTCATGCTGAGTAATCGCCTCTCAAACAGTGTGAGAGAGGAAAGCTACCTCTTCCCTGTCAGAGAGAGAGAGAGAGAGAGAAAAAAAAGAAGCAAATTAAAGTAAAGTCGAGGGCAGAAGAGGTGAATGGGATAGAGATTAGAAGTGAAGTTCTCCCGGTTTAATTTACTATCTCCCTTATCCTGTAATGACCCCGCTCCCTCTCTCGGCTCCGTCGGTTCAGTTATGGATATAGACAGACCTGTAATCACTGCCTTATGTATTAAACAGCAGATTATGTTCATCCGACCCCAGTGTGGTGATAAGTGTGGTGGGGCGGCGGCTCGCACCGGAAGCGCAAGCGGAAATGGGTTTACATCACGGTGGGGATATGTTGTGAGTTTTGTTGTCTCAGCAGAGTCTCTGGTACAAGGGTCGGATCGTGAGCTAAGAGCCGCTAATGATGTTTCTCTGCATTTCCCAACATTTTGTTCCAATAAGATGTTGTGGACTTTGTTATTTGACATCTTGTCTAATCAATCTTTTTCATCTTTATCTCTTTATCTTTATCTCTTAAAATGTAAGTTGTGTCGTATTATATTTCTCGTATATATCCATATTATTATTATTATTATATCTGTCAGGAATGAAAAAGTAATGTATGGATGTATTCATGGGGGGAGGAGTGGCATTTTGATTTGCTTCACTTTGCTGTATATTTTGGTTTTATTCCACAACCGTCAAAAATCTCAAACTGGAGCGTAAAGAGCTCAGTCCTTGCTTCCTTCATACTCTGGTTTTGACACACCATTGTGGTGTGATGCACTAGACTCGGATCAGCTATTTGTAGAATCACAGTCACCGTTCTTGGCTTCTCAGTTGCTCTGCTACACAAAATGTGCACAACTGGTTTATAGCTGATTTAACTATGCAACATTTAGTCTAAAGAGCGCCAAATGTGGCTGAGAAATGAATGTCGGAGCATAAATGTTTTTGATACTTTTGCGAGCTTCCGTTTCCAACATAGTGCAGTGTATCAGAAAAACACACAGTGCAGCAGCATCTAATGGTAAATCACCAATCAAATATGAAAGCAATGAAACTACTGGTTGAATTAATTAATTAATTAATCCCAGAGATGAAATTATACCATTATACTATCATCAAATTTCAAGGTCCCACTGCAGGCAAAAATTCAATATACCGTAAGCATCCGGTATTTTTTTTTTTTTACTTCTGTCCAATATAAAGACTGAGCACCAACAATACGTGTCCATCCCTGAAAACGTTCTACCTTGCCTTGTCTCTTTTAACCCCAAGCCCATTCGTTCCTGCTGAAAAGATCCGACTGACTCCACAAATATCAAGTCATTTTTCCCCCCCAAAAAAAGGATCAGAAATGTCCAAAAGCAGCTGGGCGCGGCAGACTTTGGCCAAACGGAATTCACCGGCATTTCTCGGCCTAGTTACAGTCGTGGATTAATGAACAACTAGGGTATTCACAGCAGCAGGGTGTACTGTGCGGCGTACGTGGGACTGACTCATTTCAGACCATGGTGGTTCTGTTCCTGTTATTAGAGGGCAGTGTCTCCCTGCAAGAACCTGTGGTTCTTGTTACTAGGATCAATATGTTATTATAACCGAAAATCACCAGCCATACTTCCCACCTTCTTTAAAATCAATTTTGCAAAGGCGAAATGCATTTTGCGGTTTAAAGGACAATACCTGACAGACATACATTGTGTCATTGAGTCATTATACACAAGCCTCAAGAAAGGCTATGGTTCGGGAAAGCTACAATTGCATCAAACTGACTCTCAGGACTCATGCAATTATGGAATTGATTCTAAAGCTGTTTTTGTGTAGTACTATTGACCGGCTGACTATTTTTGGCTTGATAAGAATGTGATACGTTAAGGGGGAGGCAATGACACTTCAAGAGACATGCAATCTCTCGCACAGTGATGTCAACGGCCTGTTTCTTACATGCAGTGCTCTGCATTTGGGCCACTCCAAACACAGAAGCTGGTTCTCTCTCTCTCTCTCTCTCCGTGTGGCCTGGTCTCGCTCACTGTTGTGTGTCTCTGGAAATGCAAAGGAGGTTTCGGGGCTTACACCGCGGCAGCGTCGGCCCTGCTGAGACACTCTACATTTGTTGCTCCTATCAGGGCTATGGACTCTGAGTTTATTAGTAATGCCAGCCCTGTTGTTGCTCGGCGCTGAATGAATAGGAGGCTTACAGAGGAAAGCTTATCTGTGAAGATACACACACACACACACACACACACACAAACAAACAGACACGCCGCACAATACAGAAGCATACAATCGCAAAAAAAAAAAATATATATGAAATATGACGACACAGTTGTAGGCTTGACACGCGCCAAACACGCATTAAAGCAGACAAACCAGTAATGCTGGTCATGCTGAAGTGTAAACAAGTCAAAGATGGTTTCGGCAGCCTCGTCTCGATAGGCGCTGCATGAATGAGAGGCTCGGAGGGGACGCTTATCTGTTTGGCAGTGCGTACTCTCTCCGAGCACGCGCTCATTCGCACGCGCACAAACACCCGTCGACGCACTTTTAGGCGGCCTTATCGGAGCCAGCGCAGATAATAATGCGAGTCAGAGAGTGAGGAACTGATCTCATCATGAATGGAACATGTACCTGGCTGAGGAAAAAAAGTCCTCGCACAGTCCAAAGCACATGTGAACAACGGTTTCCTAGGTTACGGAGCAGATGTTATCACTTGAAGCACAGTTTCCCCGTCAAGGCCGGCGTGACTAACAACGCTCCTAGCTCGATGTTATGTATGTGGCGTGAAAGGAAGCGCACGCTGCCATTGTGCCTGTGGCGCTGCGCACTGAGAGGTGTTTGGGGAAAATGAATTAGGCCCACTTGATGGCAATCTGTTCACAAATCTGTAAACAGATAGAGCTCAGCCAGTCAACTGCCACTTGTTGGAATAAAAAAAGAGGATACAATATTATGAGCTTGCTTGTTTGAATGCGTGTTAAAGTGGAACTGAAATAGCACAAATAAATCAGTGTAAATGTAATTTTTAAAAAAAATCCAGCTTGGACAAATTTCTGCTTTATTTCAGTGTTTATTTATTTATTAGATTAGCAATGCCCTTACAGCACCAATAATTGGATTGGTGCGATATTGTATCTGAGGGAGCACTGAAGGAGTTTGCGATGCCACTTCAAGTGAGAGTTGCACAGTGAAATAAGCTATTTTGGGTTTCCTTGGTTCCGGGAGCATAAGAGCTGCATTCATTTTTTGCCAACAGACAGTAAGCTTGTTCGAGATTAACTATGCTCCGTCTGAAAAGCTGACATGAGCAGGCAGTGGATGCAAGAGGCAGCAACAAAAAAGCTGCATTCAAATCAGACAGTTTCCAGGAGCTTTCAGCTGCGACACTAAGACAATGAGGTATTTACATCCCGATTTCTATAAATTAAAAAAATCAATATAAATTGTGAACTTGTTGACAACTTTTTATTTGTGTTTGTTGGATGTGTAATATTATGTGCTTCAGTCATATAGTCATAGTCATAATAATCCTTGAATTTTTCAGAAGTCAGTCATATGCGCTCAGAGGAAATGATGCTTCCATGGGTTGCAAAAGACTAAAAGGTCAGAGTGAATGTTCAAAAATACTATTCACAGTAGCTGCATAATAGTAATAATAATAATAATAATAATAATAATAATAATAATAATAATAATAATAATAATAATAATAATAATAATAATAATAATAATAATAATAATAATAATAATAATAATAATAATAATAATAATAATAATAATAATAATAATAATAATAATAATAATAATAATAATAATAATAATAATAATAATAATAATAAGAAGAAGTAGAAGAAGAAGAATATGCAGGAGAATAAGGAGAGTTAAAACTTAAGTTTAATTTGAAAGTTTGAAATTCTTATTACATATTTGTGGTTTTAGCTCATAAAAAGTTAAACAATAACTAAATTGGTGCCCTATGTTCAGTCAATGCGTATTTGTGCGTGAGTGTTTTTTTTGGAGAGACTGAATTTCTCAGTCTTGTTATTCCAGAACAAAGCTGACTTTGTCAGAGCTGTCAAAGCGTTGGTTGCTAATGAACCTCATGCTATGTCTCTAGATGCTTCACGCACTACAGAAGTCTCAACAGCATATCACTTTAGTGTTCAAGTGCTGCACCAATGGAGATTGTGTTTTTTTTTCTCTTGTGCTCATCCCAACAATCTGAACATACTTATCTTTGCAATTGTCAGGAATCGTACAGTCTCGTATGAAGCGGTCGTGTTCTTCACCAGGGAAAAAAAATCTGATGAATGTAATCCGAGCCCAAATTTCCACTTTGATAGCATTGAAGCTTTGCAAATCTTCTTTCGGTGAATAGAGCTGGCTCGCAAGCAACACAGAAAAACAATGATGGAAAAAGATGGATTCTAAACTTGTTGGACAGAGAGTTGACCAGGGCGAAAACCATGTTACTGTTAGAGGCCTGAACTTTGCCTGGATGCCTATAGCAAATCCCAGTGGATGATTTCAGGATTTCCAACAGATTTGGAAGCATTAATTGTCCGAATAAGGATGATACCCTTCACGATCTTACCTGCAGACAAGGGATGTGTGTGTGTGGGTGTGTGTGTGTGTGTGTGTGTGTCTGTGTCTGTGTGTGTGCGCGTGTTTCTGTGTGTTTGTGTATGAGTGGGGCAGACCCGTCACCTAGGGGCTATCAAGTGCACACTACCTCGCAGAAGCGAACGGTCCACTGGTGGGGAAGATGTAACACTAAATCACCAACAAAACAGAAGGGAATTGATCCTTAGAAATTCAAGAACCTCAAAGAGCTCATATCATAAATGAATATAATTCAATGAGCAGTGTTCACCATTATGACCTCTTAGGACCGCCAGATAATAATCAATCTACAAGGAGGTTTTACAAGCAGTACAGCTGCGTCGGGTTCCCCCCATATACCCACTAGTAGTATATTTACACTGTACATGGATCAATTGGAGCAGGTCAAGTTTAACAGTGAACGGGGAAAAAGGTGGTAACTACATCTTGACAGGAAGAAAAGGAGGAGGAGAAGAAATGCTCCTTGTCCTACAGCTGTACAACAACAACACGTGAGTCCTACAGTCCCATCCCCGCGCTCTCGGAACATCTCACCCGAGCGTTTACGGCACAGGAACACAGCGCTTACCTTAAACCCCCACAACACCTCGAGGTTGGTTCATCCAAAGGACAACACAGTCCGTCTAAGTAGAGGAAGAAGACAGATGTGTTGTATGACAAAAACAGCACCAGCTGCGGAGGACTCTGCAGAATGAGCCCGAGGGAAGAGAGTATGGGAGCAGCAGGAATGAGCAACATCTGTGGCGGAGAAGCACTGGTTCGGGTGAACGACAGGGGGGCTGCAGGCATCAAAACCAAAAAGATCTCAGGCCACTGACCTTACCTCCGGAGAAATGGGACTTACAACCAGTCACGCGATGCGTCCCGTTAAGACCAAGCACTAGTCACTGAACGAAGGAGATACAGGTGAACGTTGGCAGGAAACGTTTTGCCCCTTGTTTTATTAAACAAAAATAGCATCATTTTCATATGGAGGTATTCGGTATTAGGCATGGGGTACTATGGTGTTCACTGTACTGAACAACATGATAGCAGCATTATATTTAGTTTAGTCTTCATCTGATTCATTTGATATGTGGTTAAATTCAACCAATGCCGTCTTGAGCTGCAGCTCCTTCACGCTTGGCAGTAAATCGCTCTTTTTCCTTCCTTCCTACGTGAAATCTCACTCCTGCTGTGCACAGGAGGTCTGTCTGCGCTGTATTATTGTCCAAGGTGCTTAAATTATCTCTAGTTAGCAGCTACGCTGAGTTTAATGAGGGTGAACTCTCATTAACGGAAATTCCACAACAGGATCAAATTAGGCCAATGAGGGATAACTCATTAGTCTGCTTTCTGTGTTAATAATAGGCAGTTTTACCTCAAGTGCCAAAAGTTATCACATTTGTCCTGGCAGTTGTTGTTCCCTTATATTTGATATTTGATAATATTTGATAATAGTAATAATAATAATTACATCATTGTATTCTTATCCTTCCTGCCGTGGACTATAATAAACACACCGAGGTGACACTAGCTAAACTTTACAATGTGATTAGAATCACCCTAAAAGTACTGAAAGTGCCAAAAGCAAACTGTGCTGTCTTGATGGTTTCATTATACTCACTGCTGATAATTGACAAATTAATTTCATTGGCAAATTGGTTCTAGTCTGTTTATGTTTTGCGATGTATATTCAATGTCCATGTTAATGCAAACGAAATAGTGTAACACTAGTTATAGTTATCGCACGCACCCTTAGTAGTTGACTCTGTCTTTGTAATGTGCTACTTCTACTATGTTCGCACATGTTCATCAGAAATATGATTAGTCTATTCTTATCAACTTATTTCTGTGTATTTGTTGTCCCTCCATATGCAGGCCCACACTGTAGAAAACACACTGCTCGCGATATGGCAAGTCAACAAATATATGGCTCCGTTTTTGTGCAATAGTGTAATACACTCATTTAGCAATGTGTTTATCGTTATTGACTCTTTTAGACGGACTGGGTTGCACAACCTGGTGTTCCTGAAGCTTCATAGTGAATGCATCCTGATTGTGACTTGATTTGGATTCAGTCTTTACCTTTACACAGTGCTTCTGCCTCCTGGCCATCTCACTTGTTTGCAGCCTGCACTCATCCAATGGCATGGTCCCTGCAGTTGTGAGCATGTTGATGTGAAGGTTGCAGAACAATGACATTCTTCTAACGCTATCTCTGAGGCCCTTAGTCCCCGCCGAAGGGAAGTCACTGTGCAGTGGACGAATGACTGGATTCAAGCTTTAAGCCATTGCTGAGTGTGTACTTTTACTGACCACTCACCTGTGTGCGAGAGGATTTCAGCCGATATAACCCGCTGACGTCTGCAATAGCCATAACAGCTAATCAATAGCTTGATCCATAATGACAGAGGGCCAAGGCTTGAGCGGCTTATGTTGATACTGACAGTGCCTTTTGTGCTCCCATCCACTGCTTTTGCCTGAGTGGATAGAGTATGACACAAACACCGCCAGGCTTGGGGATTTTACAGCTTTAGTGGCGGCCAGCTCTGTGGGAACATAGCGCCTTCTTGAATCGGACAGGGGCACGTCTACGTTTCTGATCACTGATCTAAGTCTCGCCGAGGGGAATTCTATCCAGCCATCCAATTATTTCTGTCTTACCACCGTCTCCGACATTGGTCCCCCGACGATCAGACAATCAATGCACTGATCAGCACCTGGAAACCCCCTCAATTTTAGTGACTCAAAGTGCCAAGAGCACTGGTCAGTGACCTGACACGACGGTACAGTGCTTGTTAAGGGCAAGCCCCTCGTTAAACATTGCCTCAACTGAATGTAAGAACCGTTTGGGTGTTCTGATCTCTCTCCGATGCTCCATCGGAATGGTGGTGCCAGGAGTGTCCACTTTCCAGGGACATTGGGGCACATTTTGGAAGGCAGGGTTTGAATATTCGAGATGTGCAGAGAATCTACTTTCAATTCAGGCTCCATCTTCAGAGGAATTATGTGAGGCAGTATCTGTCCCATAAATCCCTCAAAAACAGATACCTCCAGATGTTCTGAACAGAATATAAATGAATAAAGTGCTATGCATTTGCCACATATCAAAACGGATTCATTGGTCAGTAAATAATGCTAGCAGTCACTTTTATCACCAGTACATCAAAAGCATAATAATAATACTCATACTACTACTACTACTGCTACTGCTACTGCTACTACTACTACTACTACCACTTCTACTACTATTACTACAAATAATAACAACAATTACATTGCTGTGGTTTTTGCCATTATACTCTTTAATCTGTTGTCAGTTAAATAGAATGTAAATTGACACATATTGACACAGATTTTTGTTTGAATGGCGTTCAGAAAAGTATTCTAATTTTACTGGAAAGGTGCTCTGAAAATGGCATAAATTGGGCGGTTTGTTTCGGCCAAAACACTGTATATCAGTTCTCTCATACGTAGTTATTTTCCGTCTTTTTATATGCGCATGTAAACTTGGACCACGACTTTGCGGAGCAACAGCAGCTGTCTCTTTCCATCGCCCTGATTCTTTGCCAATTTTATGACTGATGTGTGTGTTGCAGTGTGGTTTTCTGGTCCTTGACGGAGGCTTTTCAAAACCGACCCCTTTTAGTTACAATTGTTATGTCTTGGCTGGCCCTTCATCTACTTATAATTACCCTGTTCTGTGTCATGCTTCCACTTCTCCGGGCAGTGTTGCCTTAATGCAAATACCCTGTACACATCTGTGCTAACCATTCAAATGATTTATTTTTTTTGACATTTGTCATGTAAAATAAACAATATGGGTAAATATGATCGTAAAATGATCTGCTACATAAATTGGTATCACATGGTTGGTTGATTTAAAAATGCATATTTATACCAATTATCTCAAAATATGCTGTTTATCTTGCTTTTAAATAACTCAACCTTTTTTGAAGTTTCTCTTTGAAATAGTATAGACATGGGAGCAAATGAGCGAGTGGACCCAAATAAAGGATATTATTTGACTAAATGTGTCACTAAATGAAAACAGAGGATCAAAAAATTGAGGAACCTGATTAGGCTTTAAATGGTTAACTGATTGTCGATCGCTTAAATGTATGCACACTTAGGCAACAATCCATCCCATCTGCTACCTGTCAATGTCTCAGTGGGTTTAACATCTGTTCAGAGCTGATCAATACATTGATAGACCAGGAGCAGTAGCCTGAAGGTTGGAATACGCCCATTTATGACCAATCTTTCTGTGGCACTGACGTAACAGTCATGTTGTGGGGTTTACTATAGTGTTAAGCTCATCCTAGATGCGATAAAAAAAATCCATCCGAATTAAAATTCCATCATCAAAATGTCAAATGAACAATGAACATAGGAATTTTTATTAATGTACAGTGCAAAGTGAAAGACATAAAAGAAGAGAAAATGGAAATAAAAATCCTTAAAAATAAAAAGGACGTAGTGTGTTCACTAATGTCATGTTACTTGTGTTATTCTCTTTTCTTTATGAGAGTTGACCACAAACTTTGTGATTTTTTACACACTTTAACCATAACCCTATTTCTGGTTTACATTGTACTTATGTAAATTACTTATTAAAGGGATTACCCATATATACGGTGATTTAAAAAATGTTCATACTCATTGGCACCCTGCTCCACTGTGAGACACATTCATGCTCTCCCCGCAGACCTTCCAGTCGCCTTTTCTGGTGAATAACTTGTGTGTTTAAGAGTAAAGTGTGATTGTGCAGTGTGCAGATGGACACGCAGGGTGTAGGCTGCCACAGAGCTACACAGTTCTCCAACTTCCATGCTGCAAAGCTGCAGACTGCGTCAAGCCACCCAGGACCGTCCTGGCGCAGCCCGGAAGTAAGACGATGTCTCCTTCAAAATAAACACAACTGTAGGCCATTCGATTTGATTGAAGCCTGGCATAATGACATAGTTTCTAGATGGGTAAAGCACGTCAGGCTTACCACAAGCACTGGCATAAAGATAATGTTATTGATATGAACAGACTAATTTATTCATGTGTCATTTTGATGTCATGATCGCTGATGCATCTTGGATGCATCATCACTTCTGAGACTGTCTTCTGTAGGCTACTGATTTATTTACAGGGGCCTCCCACATTTAATTGTTTTGGATAAAGTTTATTATATATATCTTACTCTTACTTTTACAATTAAATTGTAAATAGGCTATATTTATGTTTTTTTTGTTTTGTTTTACCACTCAAAGTGCTTTACTGTACAAGTTGCATATTACACATCATCCACTGGTCTTTTCCTAATTGCACAAATAGATACATCATTTTGAAAGCTGTAACCCCATTAATCTAAAACCCCAGTCCTCCCTTCAAAAAAAAAAAAAAAAAAAAAATATGCCAGCCTGCCCATATTTAATGGAATAACAAAGTGTGTTGTTTCAGAAAAATGCATTTTGGGATTTATTAACTAGGACGATTCAGGGCAAAACTTTACTTGTGTATCATACATACGGCCATCTTAAAGTATTAAAGAAAATGATTTATACACATACAGTATGTATACATACATTCAATATTAACTGAGCTATCGGTGGAGCCACTGAAAGTGTTGGGCTGAGCAGCTGCCGGGACGTCAGTGAAAATATAACGCATGAAGCAGACCACATGCATCACTGAACCTACAGTGTGGGTGGATTTTATTTTTATTTTGAAAACGGCAACAGGAATGCGCGTGGGTGTGTGTCCACCAGCCTGACGGTGGTGATAGATTACCGGTGGTGCGGGAGAAGCGAGCGGAGCGGGGACGAGGACGGAGCGTCGTCCGGGTGGCAGCAGCAGCAGCACTGGGACCATACTTTACTCTGCATTTATTCCTGCTCCCTTTTTCCACACCACTCACTTAATTTCCTTTAGAGTCGAGTTATCAGAGGGGTGAGCGACATTAACACAGAGTGGGAGAGAGAGCGAGAGAGAGAGAGAGAGAGAGAGAGAAAGGGGGGGGGGCAGAGCTGGTGAAGTGAACATAAAAAAAAATAAATAAATAAAGAAACCGTTGTCAGAGAAGGTGGTTCGGTCTCTGACAGAGCTGGGGAGGTTCTGCTGTGGATGTGTGGCCGAGCTTTAAAACCCCACTAAGTCCCTCTAACCCTCTTTTTCGGGATAACTACAGACTTCTCCGCCCTTTGCCTGGGATATACATTGTGCTTTTTCCTATAGTGGAATTTTTTAATTGTTCACCTGCGCGAGAGGCAGGAGGAGGAGGGGGTGAGTTACCGGTTGGGAAGAATAAGGGGAGGAAAGACAAGCAGAAGAAAAGGAGAAGGTGAAGGAGAGACAGAGAAAGTGGAGAGGAGGGGGGTCCATTCTTTCAGGTCCTCTCGGATGGGATTGTTTGCTCGCCACACGGATGGAGGGATGACACCGGGGGGACAACACGGAGAGAGAGAGAGCGACAGAGGGAGGGTGAGAAGTGGAGGATGTAGTCGTCGCCGGTTGCTGTGAGAATGCAAAGCGGACGCACCCCATCTGGAAGACGGGATTGAACTATAAACCCGAGCGGATTTTACACCCGGTCGAAGGATATCGCGCGCATTCACCTGGACCACTTCCACTTCCGTCCATGGGCCGCAAAGCGTCCGTCGGAACCTATCCGCCCGCCGTGTGGAGTTACACCGCCCTTTTCACCATGGGATTTGGAAAGTTAATTGCGCCTTGACGCCCGGTGACGGAAAGGAGTGCACACCGGAGGGGAGGTAAAGTTGTTTCCCCCTTTATTTGTGAGCTGTGAAAGGTGTGTGCGTGCGCGCGCGATTCCTCTCGTTCCCGCTGTCTCGCTGCGCCTGCTGGGGCTGAGGAATGGAGCAGAGCAGAGTTAAGGGGGTTCAGCAGGGGCATAGGTATGGAGTTATTTTGGACATTTGGTTCCCCTGCTGAAACCTGAAATCGGGCGGTGTGTGTGTGTGTGTGTGTGTGTGTGTGTGTGTGTGGGGGGTGCTTCTGTGATGTAGGAAAAACCAGCAGTGAGAACATTGCAAGGTCAAAATTGAGTCCAGTCGAAGTCACCGGAGCTCTCGCTCTCCCTCTCTATTTTCTATATTCTCTCTCTTTTCGGTGTGTGCGTGTGCTTGCGCGCCTGCACACCCGGCTGAGTTTACCCGGCTGAGTGCTAGTACACGTCAGTGTGCACGTGAAGCGCGTTCGTGTCGCCAGGGAGAAGGGGAACTTGGGCGTGCGTGCGCGCGCAGCTGTGCAGAATGTGAGCGTTCGTGCAGGATCATTGTAGCACCACTGTTAGTAACACAACACCGTGCATCTCACACTCAAACACACCCACACGCACACGGATTGAGAGTGTGTCCAGTTCGTTCAATGAAACCGATGAAAGAGGCAAATACAAATTGCCCGTTTTATTACTTGATTATTGTAACTGTTGTCAGGATGGGACATTTGCATTATTCCCATTTGTGTGTGCGTGTGAGTGTAAAGAGTATACATTAGTCTCGTGTCACCTTTTAGTGTCAAATAATGAGTGTGTGCGTTTGTGTATGTGTGTGTGTGTTGTGTTGCCAGTGAACAGAAGGAGATGATCCCAGAAAATGTTTCTACTAATGAACACTACAAAATCAGTCACACTGATTTGAGATAATGAAATGTAAAATGAATCACAGGTTGACTACTCTAATGGCAGTGTTGCAGGTGTACATTTTTCAGGGTATTATTATTTATGGCCCTCCTACCATCTAGCCTACATGCGCCTATTTCTGGTGAAAAAAAATCAAACCAAGCTGAGAATATCATCTGCACATGCGTGTTTTTGTCTTCTCCAGACTGCCTGTCAGACTCAGCAACTGGCACCACACACACACACACACACACACACACACACACACACACGCACACACAAACACAGGCATATGTTGGGACGATGCCATAAAGTAATAAGGCTGCTATCATCAAACTCCATCTTCTGGAAAAGAAAGTGCATACAGCAGTGAGACATCACTCTTGGCGGGGCACAGATATCCAGTTTACGAAACAGTGTGAAGGCTTATGTACATCAAACATGTGCTATCTTTACCAGAACAATCTCTCTGTGCTGTCATGTTTGTCATTTTTAATTATTTGCAAAGACACGTGAACTTTCAAATGATTGCAAAATGTTATCATTCAATAATGATCATTATTGCACGATTTACCCCCCTGCGGCTACATCTGCTTTGGCAGTCCAGTCGCTAATTTCTGACTTGGAAAACACCCAATGACCTCGGTCTGACCCCTTGAAGTAAAATGCAAACTGACATGTGTGTCTGTGTTCTTGTGTGTTTGTGTGTGTGTGTGAATATATATATATATATATATATATGTGTGTGTTTTAAAGGTACAGACAGTTCATTTTTGATATTGGTTTGGCTATAAAATCCTGATAGATCTGCCAGCAAAAAAACTAAAATCTATAAATACAATATATATA